>OY856188.1:58228397-58395643 GCA_963693315.1 Diogma glabrata
AACATTATCGTTATGGCTGCCATCAAGAGAAACATGCTAAGCATAAACCCAACATTTTTATACGAGATGATAGTACATTATATAACAAGGCTGAGAAGCAAGCTATTATTGACCAAGAACTTTCAGATCCTGAGGCGCGTAGCGCCGAGGGATATAATGTTCGAGGTCTATATTATAGTCTTCTCAACTGAGGTATATATAGAGTTTTTTAGCAACTTACACTAATTATCATATTTGCTTTGATTAGATTTTGATATTAGTCATTTTCCATTTCATTTTTTAAATATCTTATAATATCAAGAAACATGGAAGTTTAGTTTCATACAAATAGAACGAAACAAAGGAATGCAATTATTATTTGTTTGTGTTTTTTTGTTCATTTCAATTAAAAACAAAAGAAAATTTGTCATTATTAACCTAGGTAGTTTTTTTTATTATTGACCCAGGTTGAGAAAAATTATTTTTCATTGGGGTATTCGATTAAATGATGACGATTTCTCAAGTTAATAGTTAAAAAATTATTAATTCAATAAGCTTCTTTATTATTACTATTACGGAATTATTGATGATCGTTGCCATTACTCATGACTGTAGTTATTAATTCTGTTCCCTGAGATGAATCAATTGATTCAACATAGACTTACATATTATCACTATTGTGAAAATAATTACTGATGATCCTTGCCATTATTTATCATTGTTAATATTATTAATGCTGATGCCTGGGATAAATTAATTGTGTATGGTGAAAGTGTGCCAACGGCATCAATGTTGTGGGTGTCCTGCTTTCTAAAATCCGGATAATTTGTAAGTCTGTTTTAATTTTAAATAATTTTATTTTTGTATTTCCCAAGTAACACAAAATAACTTTATAGTTAGATGACCAATTCTCGACGTCGATACAACGTCATAAATTTCGAGAAATTGACTTTTTTGGTATTGAACTATAAAAATTAGTATTTTCGTCGGCGCGACCACAATCCGACGTTTTATATTACCAGTGGCTGTAGTGTTATTTTATATCTACTGGATAACTTTTTTTACTATTTTCAACTATTAGCCGACTAATGTAACATTATTGGTTTTAAAATAACTGTGTACTGATTATTTAGTTATGTGGTCGTAATATGGGATTTTTAGCGACCACCTACCAACATTGTAGTCTTTTAAAAACCAATATCCAACTTATATATTTTGTTGTTTAAAGTATGACCAAAAAATAACATTTTTTATATATTTAGCACAAGTTAGTGATATAATTAACTGCCATTGATGAAATCACTACATTCGACATTTTGTGTCACGCAATTGTCAATAAAATACATACATTTCATATAATAATTTCAAAATGGATAAATATTTTAAAAATAAAAAATCATATAAGCATTCGACATCATTCTATAGGAAAGTAAAATTTTATTTAAACAAACCGTTAGAAGCTACTAACAACAGAAAAGGTAAGTAACTACATAATATTTTTAAACCCAAATTATAGTCTCTAAAGAAAATCAGTATTTTAATTATTATTTTTCTGTAATCATGCCAGCTTGTATGACATTGGAACCTATGAGCTTGATACTGGATAAACAGCATCCTCTATCATTTGATAATTTTAATCCTCATTCTGTGGACGAAACCAATATATCAAGTTTAATAAATGATGAGGAGTTTTCTCACCAATTTGAAGTTAACCCAGTGGAACAACAAAATGTGTTTTTTCAAACTCGTGAAGAATCGTTCGAAAAATTTGGAAGATGAATCTCACGTTAATTTTGTTGAAAATATCAGAAATTGGACGGTTAAACATAGAATTACACATTGTGCAATCAATGAAATTTTGCAGCTTTTGAGAAATCAAGGTATAAAAAACCTTCCAAAAGATAGCAGAACTCTCTTAAAAACACCCAGAGAGGTTAGTATTATGCCAATGGGCAAGGGTGAATACTGGCACAATGGATTAAAATAGTGTTTGCTAAATATACTTGAACAAATTGATATTCTACCGGATTGTGTCTCTCTGATTTTAACATGGATGGATTGCCAGTGTACCGTAGCTCCAAATGTGAATTGTGGCCTATTTTGTGTTTAATTGATAATGTACCTGAAGTTCAACCAGTGATAGTTGGTGTTTATTGTGGACAAAGCAAACCAGAAAATGCTAAAATATTCTTAACTCCATTTGTAAGTGAATTAACCGCATTACTTCAAAGTGGAATAAAGGTTGGTAGTCAACTCGTCGAAATAAAAATCAAATTATTTGTTTGTGATACCGTGATACCTGACCTTCGCGATCTTTTGTGAAAGGTAAAAGAAAATTGAAATGAAAAAAATTGAATACATTATTTTTTCATAATTTAATCTCTGAAACATTACAGGAACCGTTTCTAGCAACCACTACCATGGGTGCACCAAGTGTATTGCGATTGGGGAATATTATAATGATGGAAGGCACATGAGCTTCCCTCGAATTCATTTGCCAATGCGGACAGACGACTCTTTTTGTAGAATAATCGATGCAGATCATCACAAAGAAATTTCACCTTTAGAGGAATTGCCTATAGATCTTATAAAAGATTTCCCGATTGCCGATTCATTACATTTAATCGATCTCGGAATTAGAAAAAGATGTCTCGTAGGTTGGACCCATGGCAGCTTTAACTTTCGCTCCAAGTTGTCTGGAAGACAAATAGAAAAAATATCAGGATTATTGGAGAGCTTTAACGCGTTTAAACCGCGAAAACTTCACCGATCTATTAGAAAACTTGATTCGTTGTGGTTCTGGAAAGGTCTCGAATTTCGTACATTTTTATTGTACGTGGGGCCTGTTGTACTCAAAGACTTTCTACCTACAGACATATATCATCATTTTTTAAGCCTTTCGTGTGCAATCACAATTTGTTTTGTAAAGCGTATTCGCCTTTCTTAAATATTGCTCAAGCGATTCTAGAGGATTACATTGAGAACTTCATTTCTTTGTACGGTATTGACTTCTTAGCAGCAATGTACATAATCTTTGTCATTTAATAGAAGACGTAAGACACTTAGGATATCTTCCATCCATTAGCGCATACCCTTTTGAAAGTCTTCTTTACAAAATAAAAAATTTGCTTAGATCTGGCAAACGTCCATAAGTCCAAGTTGCAAACCGTTTAAAAGAATTCGCTCATTTAAATTTAAAAGGAAATACAAATAATCGATTTCCATTTACCAAAAGAGAATTTAAAACGGAAAGCCATGCTCTACCAATGTGTGGTCGGACATTTTATGAATTGCACCTCAATGATGGATTTATTTTGACAAAGGAGAATAATAATAAATGGTTTATGACCAAAAAAAACGATATTGTAGCAATGATGAATGTGATATATTTCGGAAACAACTTGTATGTTTATGGAGAAGATATTAAAGACAAATTTTGCCTTTATGAACGTCCATTCAAATCTTCAAGAATAAACATTCATCAGGCGAAACAAACCCACCAAAACTTTATTCAGTAAGAGACATAAAATGCAAATTATTTGCTCTTCCATCACGGGCTAAGTCAATTGTTTTTACACCAATAATTCACACACTCGATACCGATAGTTAAATTAATTTAAACAAAACATTTTATTTCAGTTAATTTTAAAGTAACACAAAAGTATTGTTGAAAGAAATATATAAATTTTTAAAATTCATAAAATTAAACGTTTTTTAAATTCCATAAAACTGAGGATTGCACAGAATAGTAAGTAAAAAGGATATTTCATCTAAATTTAAATAAATTATATTTAAAACTATTTAGAAAATTATTTAGAATATTGTGATGGAATAAATGTGTATTGTTAATTTAATCCTGCAGATGAACCTCTTTCGTCACTAAAATAAATAACAAATTTTATACTTTGGAATATTGTAAACAATAAACAATTGAATAACAATAATATGTAGCTTGCCGAACACTTGATTCATTATTTGAATATTCTTTGGAGACACATTCGATATTTGCAGAAAACTCGTTTGGGTCCACTTTAGTTTTTCGTCTGTGTTGGCTGTACTTTAAAATATTTACTTCTAAAAATTCTTCTACCATGTGCATATTAAAGTTATTATCAGCACTGTGAACAATTTGGAATATCATGTCAACAATTTGTTTCAAAGCTAAGAATGCCTTTTTAGTTCTATTTTTGGAAGAGCCAGTCCATGTATACTCTGTTAATAACTTCCTGTCGAAGAGCCAATCGATTAATTTATAGGAAACTTTCTTTCCATCTAAATTTCCAGAAGGTCCATTAATACGTTTAAGTACGTTTAATCACCTGTTTGTTGTGTAAATATCTTTACACCCGAATTCTCCGAAAATTGGTAATAAAAGTAACAAAACTAACTAGTAAATAACTAAATCGTCGGGATAATAACTTTTTTGACAAAAGGATAACTAGTTTGTTATTTTTGAGTCGCATTAGTTTTAAATTGGTTGTCAATTCAACTTTTTAGTGGTTCAAATATCTTTAAATAGATATTATGAAATTCACCATTTTTAATTCATATCTATTAAAAAAATGTAATTTTTTGAAAATTAAATCTAATATTTTCAAACTTCTAGTTAGTACATATTATTTTAATCTCATTATTTTAATGGTGGGGATTATTTTAGTATGATTTAGATTGATTTAAGAACATTTTCGTCAAATTAAAAAAAAATATTTTTTTGAAAGGACAGAAATATAATTTTAATTGAAGAGATTCATTAGGCGCATGAGTTTTTTGTTCACTTTAAGGTACATATATACAATAAAACTTGCTTTGTTTATAGAAATATATCGAATCTTATCAGATTTTTCGATTATTAAATAACAACTGTCCATATCTTATTAGGAATAATATTTTAAAAGTATATTTTGACAAAAATAACAATTGGTTATGAAAAGGAAATATAATTATTATATTTGGAGGATAAAAGAAGACAGCATGATTATTTTTTTATTTTTATGAATTTTATAAAAAAAAGATATCCCGTTCACTAAAATACAACCACAGTGTAGACGAACAATTTTATTTAAAAACAAAATAGTTGTCGATATATCTATTTCCTAACTTGAATTGAAAAGTCGGACAATAGTTATTACAATATTACTACAACCCAAGATTTATTCCCCAATACCGTTGCAGATCTGTTGTAATACCAGTGTCTACACGTCGGCCAGCCGACCAGTAGTCATTTAGTCAACCTTGGTATAACGTTATCCCAACCCACTTGTGTTACTTGGGTTACTAAATCCTAGTATAGAATAATGAAATATAGTATAAGCATGGTTTCCATGTTTGGCTAAATAATTAATTAGTGATCAAGTCGTGAAAGCGATCTCGTGCTAGTCTTACGAAATAAAAAAATTATATCTCACACAGTTTCTTTTTTGCTACCGGGCTCTGTTTATTTACAAATCCTGGAAAACTGAAGCCATCCCGCGAAAACAAGGTGTGAGAAACCTGTAACGCGAGCAAAAGCTTACTGTTTTGCAACCTGCTTTAGATGTTCAACAACAAGGACATTTTTTGTGAAATAAGTTATTGCCAGATTGAATTCTGTACAATTTTCAATTCCATGAGTTTTGGCCTGGCATACTTTGGAGTAAGTTCCTTTTGGTTATTGGTCCAAATGCTTCTCTACTCCGATACCTACTACGGGTTTTAAGCCATCTGCGTACCATATGATGTAATTTGTCAGCTGCTTAGTTGATTTAATGCTCTTTTTTGTTTTATTGCTTAGCATCGTTTTGAGGAGATTATTTTATCCTCATATAATATTGTTTATTTCAATTAATAATAAGCTCTGAATAAAAGAAGAATGATATGCAATAAAATAAACTTCTTTTATTGATTTCAAAGATTTATTATACAAATAATTTTTATTTCGATTTTAACATTTTGAGTTGCTCGACCGAGTGCAAAAACTAAAAGTGATATTATTTTATTCGTTGTTATTATTCTGTTTTGGTTTAGTGTTACCGCTACATACACTCCCCCACCAGATCAAAAATTATAAATTTTAGATCGATTTTACATCAAAACGTACAAGTTTGGTTTTGATTTGTAGTTTTCTGTCTGCCGACAAGATGCTATATGCTGGTTTTATTTGGTCGATGGAAATCGTTGTGTTCTTACCGTGAATGTCCACGATGAAAAATTTACGCAGTTTGCGAACAACTGTAAACGGCCCTTTGTAAGGTGTACTAAGGGGTCCTTTTACTTTGTCCACTCGGACAAAAAAGTGAGTACAATAGTCGAGATTTTTGGGGATGAAATTTTCGGTCTGATTAAATTACCTTGGAGAAATAGGAATTAGCGTTTGCATATTGCTTCGCAATCTTTTAATGAACTCAGAAGTATCGGAACTGTTGGCTGTTGGAGATTCGACAAAGTATTCACCAGGACTTTAAGAGTTTGACCATACACTAATTCTGCAGGTATGTAGTCGAAGTCTTCTTTGAATGAAGTTCTGATGCCAAGTTAAACTAATGGAAGTTCAGTGCTCTAATGAACAGTATTGCATCTCGCTTTAAAAGATGATTCAAGTTGACGAGGTAATCGTTCGACAAGACCGTTTACTTTTGATTGTAAGCAGTTGTGCGGATTAAATGAGATCCCAGAAACTTAGTTTGAAGCTGATTCTTTAAAATAACTGATCAAATTAATTATAAAATGATAGGGATAAGATTTAGCTTCACGTACAGCTAGACCAAATATTGAAAAAATCATAACACTATTAACATAACCAAACAATAAAATTACGATTCCAAAAAATTGAATTTTTATCTAAAATAAAATGTAATAAAATCGCTAATAAAATGAAGAAAGAAACATCCAAAACTTTTTCAAGCACTATCACTTTCAATAACAAAAAACTACTAAAGCAAAGCACATTCCCGAAACAAAAAAAAAACACAAACCCCAACAAATAATAAAAAAATTATTCCAATAAAATCTATACTTACAACAATCTAAAACCAAATAACAAAACTTCTTTGTTTTTTTCTATTTTTTTAGGAAATAGACACCCCAAAAAGGGGGTGATATTATTTATTCTTTGTTATTTTTGTTTGTTTTATTTTTAAAGTTTTATATCCAATCATATTTAATTTTTCAAAAGAGGGGCAACAAAAATTTCATATATTTTTTTGGAATAAAATAAAAACTTTTCAATGATAATAAAAAATAAAATCACAAAACTTATTACAAATTGTTGTAGAAAAACAATATTAATTTTCATTTGTTAGATATAAATTTTGATTTCTTTTTTGAAACTTTTACCCGTTTTTTTTTTCTTTGTGTTTTGTGATAAAGTTTTACAGCCTTGAAAATGTAAGACATTTCCGAGAATTAAATTGTAATTTATCTGGATGTTTATTTGTTTTAAAATTTTCGTCTGTATTACGAAAAACCAACCCTTGAATTCCAATGGCTTGGCGGAAATGTTGTTTTCTTTTGCTCTTGAATATTTTGAATATAAATGTTTTGGTTTGTTCTCAAACGGTCAAAGAAATTTATATTTATATTTTTTTTATATCAGAATTACTTTATATTAAACAAAATAAGTTTTTCGTAAAAATGTTAATCACTTTTCGGTTTTTCTTTGAAAAATTAGACCTGTTTGACCTTCATGTTTTTTGTAACATTTGAATGGGAGCACAGAAGTAAAGAAATGCAATTTTTTTGTTGTTTTTTATATCAGAATTATTTTTAACTAAATAAGATAAGTTATGGTAAAAATGTTATTCATTTTTCGATTCTTTTTTGAAAAGTTAGACCCGTATGACCTTTACATTTTTTTACACCCGAATGGAAACACTAAATAATTTATAACAATAACATTAAAACCCTAGGACCCTATGGTACAAAAAACACGTTTTCAATAATAGTTTACCAAAAATGCAATTTCAGTTATTTATAAAACAAACATTTGTACGGAAATTTAACCAACAAAAAATATTATTAGTTCAAACGCTCCTTCTTGTAAGTTGTATTAAAAAAAATTAAACGATTCTTAATTTCTTTAAATTAAAACAAAATATAAGATGCTTATCAGTAATATTCCCTAAACGAACATTTATAACATTTTATCGATACTTATTATCCTTAATTTAAACAACAACAACAACAAAAATACAACAATCAGCAATTTATTGGAAAAACCATCATCCTCGATCAACCAGAAAAATTTTCAACCAAGTCAACTTTTTATCGTACAAAACTAATCTTATTATGTTGAAAATATCTCTTAAAAATGATAACGTTTCAGTTTTATTTTCTTTCCATTTTCCTTTATCTTATATTATTTTGAACTTTTTGACACTTATTATCTGATAGTTACTTTTTGTAAAAACAATAAGAGCAAAAAAAATTGAAAATTCTAGCACTTACGTTCTATTGTTTTTCTTGACAATTTCCTATTTAAAGACAATTGTTGAATACATGAAGACTTTGTTGTTGCATTTTATGTTTTCTGTCATGTAACTATGTACAACAATTGACATTAAGATATGATAAGAAAATATATAAAATAGGGAATTAAAAACTTGTCAATCGGGAATACAAAATTTAGGTTGCATACTTTAAGATATGTAAAAAATATTTAATTTGCAATCAGTGGTGGATTTAAGTTTGACTGTCTTCTAGATCCTGCTCGATATGGCTCTTTGTATGAGTCGCGTCGTCCAATATAAGCAACCGTCTTGAAGTTAATTTGAGATACCTTTAAGCTATTGTAGATTAAAGTGAAAAAAACTATATTAAAATATAAAATTTATAGGAAATCGGCACCTTCCACTATTAGCGTTATGAAATATTAAAGTTTCTATAAAAAACCAGGCGCACTCACTACTTACATTAAAAACTTGTCGTAAACCGGAATTTATTCAAAATTATTTAATCAACAAAAAAAAATGTTATTAAAACAGAACTCGTATCTACCACTAGGCAAATTCCCAATTCATGAAATCTCTTATTATCGGATAAAAATTTAAACTCTAACTCAACTACAAAGAAACAAAAAAAATTCTAGCATCATAAGATAATATAAACACCTTACAGCTAATTTTCTTGTAATTATCCCTTGGTATTCCTCAATTCCTGCCTTGTAATATTGCCTCGTCCTTTAAACAATTTCTACCTTTCCCTGCAATAATACCCCGTTCCTCAAACAATTTCTTCCTTGCAATAAAATTTCGTTACCTATCAATTCTGTTCCTTACAATAACACTTCGCCCCAAACATTTATTTTTCTTGCAATAACATGTCGTCTCCAAAAAATTCCAAAACAATTTTTTGCTTGCAATAACAGTTTATTATTAATTATATTAATTATCTGTACAAGTTTATAATTTCCATAAAAAAATTCACAATTTTATTTTAATGGAAGTCAAGCCAAAATATAAAAATAAAATTTGTAATGACCTTAACTATTGTTTTTTTTTAGGAATCGGGCAGTCTCGAAAATTTCCAAATTTTTTTTATAAAGTTGGTATCAATCGATCGGGCTTGGCCGTCTCCCGAAAACTTTATGAGATTGGGGTGGTAGTACCCACCCCCACCCCTGTACGGGTCGATTCAGCGTCCTCAAATATGTTGAAATCAATAATAATGACGATAATTTTAATACTATTCATGACCAGACCCCCAACTCCCACCCCTTATTGAACTACCCTGAGACCGGTCAACATTTTTACTATCGCCATTGAACTCAGCATCCTCGATTATGTAAAAATCGATAATAATGACAATAATTTCAATACTTTGTTTAACCGACCCCCCAAACCTCCACCAACCCCCACCTATTATTGAACTACTCTGAGTCCGACTCTAATTTTTATTATGACGATAATTTCGATATTTTTAATAACCAACCCCCCCCCCCCCAACCTCCATCCCATTTTGGACTACCCCGAGTCCGGCCCCCATTTTCTATCATAATCATTGAACTCAGCATTCCCGATTATATTGAAATCGACACCAAACATGACATGCAAAAAAATATTTTTTTCTATGATAAGGGCCTTGGGAGTAAAAAATGGTTATGTCACAGGTCAGGGGGTAATATAAGGCATTATATTTGTTATGAAACTCTGATTCTAACGATACCCCACATGACATATTTTACTCATTTAATGTGTCAACCCCACCTACGGGGTTGGTTGAGGGTGGGGTGCAAATCAAATTTTGGACTCAAAAGTGGCACCGTTTCGAATAAAAGATAATGGTGCCATTAAATTTTTTTTATCTCTTCCCATTTATTTTATATAGATTTTTATATGCTAAAACTTAAAGAGGGTGTGTAGGGGTAGGGGTGGGTCCTACCACCCCAAACTCATAAAGTTTTCGGGAGATGGCCAAGCCCAATCGATTAATACCAAAATCACAATATTGAGTCAAAAACATTTCCAAAAACCACCTTTTCTGCCCGATTATTAAAAAAACGATAGTTAAACAAACCAATCGAATTTAAGTAATATTGTTCTTTCTTGTTTTTAAAACAAAACTTTGTAATGAATACTGATCCTGATAGTGCAATCACCACCAGAAACATTAGAAGAACTGCGTGCCATGAGAGGTTTAATTCCGACTAATTTAAATTTTGCGGATTCGAGAATATATTCCTCTAGCCCAGTATAAATGCAGAATTGCACAAATAGGTAAGGACCATGTTCTCAGACGACCCCAAAAGACGAAGGAATGAAGATCATCACACACCAATACCACTACGATTATATTAACTTGAGTAAGTTTTAAATTTTCCACTTACCCCATGATTGCACACGATCCAATTCTATATTATCCATTTCTCTAATTCGATATGAATATACAATTCTATTCTATGATTGCACCGATCCAATTCTAAACTTTTTCTGATATAACAGATGTACATATGGAGGGCACGCATAATAAGATCAAATGTTTTTAACTCGAACACTCCTTTTAATTAGTTTTTTTTTCCTTCTTCCCCATCTACTGTGATCTAATTATACTTTTCCACTTTATCAAGAATAAAGAAATCTAATGCACGACGACATTTTTGATTTCTGCATCACTTTTGTCACCAAACGAGTTGAATAACAAAAAGGAATATTTGAATAAAACAAAATGGCAAATGTTGTTCCTTTTTTTTTACAAACATATAATTCAAGTCTATTTTTAAGTTAATTTTATTTTTAAGTTTATATTTTAACATAGAAAATCTCTAAATTTAAAATTCTTTTTCTTTCAATTGTACTCACGACTTCGGAATATGTATTTATTAAATTACTACTCAACAAAAAGAATTTTCATCTTTAATTTATATATATTTCGACCGACGGAGAGAACGAGTTTTAATTTATTTTTCAATAATAATCACTAACTGTGTGCAAAGAATAACAAAAAATTATTTCCAAAAAAATAAATCTCGAATTTAACTTTCGATTTTTAATATCAAACGCGTACCGGGTATTGATTTCAATTGATTATTTTTGATTTAGTATCAAACACTAATCAACATGTTGTTAAAAGATTCCTCTATAAATAGCATCTTAAACAAAAAATAAACGAAGGAGAAAAAGGGATGGCTGTCTGAAGCACACATCGTCATTCTTATTGCTATTTCAACACAAAAAAAAATTATCTACAAAGCCGTAGGGTACACCATCGGTCATACAATCATCTTCTTGTTGGTTTGTTTAACATGTAAACCCTTTTGTACACCCTTTTTATTATACCAGCAAAAAAAATGGATATGAAATATCGCATTTTTCTATTTATGATATTTCGTTTCATTACAATAAGAACGAAAGAGAGAAAGTTAAACGTAACAATTGCTTTGTTTCATTATTTCTTATTTAAAGAGGGGAAACGAACAAAATTGGAATTTATTAGTAAATGTAACACAAATATTGAACAAAAACTAATATGACTTTGATGCTTCGAATGGATGAAAAAAAGCATATCAGGTTGTGCCAATAATTATTAATAGAAATGTTTAATGTAAAAATGCAATTAAGGTGGCATAATGAATGAAAGATGGAAAAGTGTAAGTTGCTTAGGAAATTAGTCTTTACTGATAGTTTTTAGCTACAAAGAACGAATTTCCCTTACCGACACCTTTACTTAGAACTCAATTATTCTTATAAGATGGTAGAAGATTCTAAACGTTACCTGTTAGCAAATTGTGATCATAACAAATACTTTCTTTATTTTAAATCACAAATACATATATATATAAATTATAATAAAATTTTTATAATAATTGGATGGTATTTTAATAAGTAGACTGTATTAATGATGGTGGTATGGTGATGATTTTTTCCCAAAATTTTGATTTTTAAATAAACTAAACCTCTTTATTCGACTGGTAAAAATGGAATGGAATTTTTTATTTTTAAATATTTTATTTTTTTTTAATTTGTCTATTGTCTACTAATACATATAAAAATTTTAAAATTATGTAATCCAAAATTTTTTTAAGAAACTGTTTTAAAAAAATAAATGTTAAAGAAAATAGGCAATAAAACTGACAATAAAGAACAAAACTATAAAATAAAATTATTATTGGGAATAGGCTGGGGCCGTTATCTTTTTGAGATGAAAAAATTAGTAGCAGGCAACGGCTGGCTGAAATATATAGTTGAGGTCATAAACAATGAAAAAAAAAACTTTTGAACTTGAGATAAAGGGAAGTAGTGAAATGGGGTGCTATGTAATGGATGAAAACCGTTTTTCGTTATATGTGGCGAAACGAGGCCTTCTAGAGAAAAGTGTTTCATAAAAAAGTTGTATGTATATTTCCTATCGAAGTTGAACTGCTTAATCATTCCGTCCTTATTAAACTCAAGCAAGGGTTCTCTCTTGTAAGACTTCCTCGATATTAAGACTCGATTATTTTCCCTTTCCCTATACCCTGCATGCTGAATCTCAGTATGGTTTCTCTTGCTACGCTCTTAACCTGCAAGTGGAGTGGAACAAGTCCTAACAACATCTCCATTGATGCGGTAGGACATGCTCTCATTGCCATCGTGATGCAGATACAAGCCAGTCTATGCACCTTTTCCAACTTTGTCTTCCCAGCTTTAAGTTATGCTCTTTTGTTCAAGGCGACTGCTCCGTGATGGCTGGTCTCTCTATCAGGTATACATCCACCTTAGGATATCGGGGTTGCACCCCCAGGTTTTACCCGCAAGATTTTTGCATACCATCAAAGCTCTTACGGCTTTGCTTACAACCGCTTCCATGTGGTTTCTCCACAGGAGTTTACTATCGAAAATTACTCCCAGATATTTGGTCTCCCGAGATTCAATTAAGAAGCCTTTCATTATGATTGGATTCATACTGAGTTTTCTTTTCTTGATGAATGGGACGACAGTAGTTTTAGTCAGATTGAGTTTTAGTCCCACAGATGTACACCAGGTGTCTACTTGATTCAGTCCCCCCTGTACAATATCACAGAGTGTTTCCCTCTGGCGATAATGGCTAGGGCATGGTTAGATTAATCGATTGTTCGATTAATTGGTCATTTCGCAAATTGTTCGATTAATCGAACAAAAAAATTATTAATCGATTAATCTAAATTTACGAAAATGTTCAAAATTTACAAATTAATTTAACAAATTTTGTATTAAATTGTGAAAAGGTTTATTACCTGAAGATGTATTCTCTTCTCCTTACGAATTACTTTTTTAGTTGTTATGAGTATAACACAAAGTACATTAATAACAAAATTTCATCCCAATACAAAAATCTTTACTATGCCTTAAGTAATATTTTTATTATTAATCCAACCAGTAAACTATGGTTTGGAGTATATTGAACTCCATTACTTTCCATTCTGATGGAAACAGCTTCTTTCTTATCATTTTCAATTAGTACAGTATATTTTTAAACACATAATTTTGTAAGGTCTGAAAACTTCAATGACAGAGAGGGAGATACAAATCCTAGGCTAACGCCTAGAGCAACAATTTCACTCTTATGCAGCAACAATTTCACTCTTATGCAAAAAAGACCTACTTTACGCCGTTAATACATAGATAGCTATTAAATGTTTGCTTATTCTTATGTCATTGTAAAAGTTGAACTTGAAAATATGATATAACGCGCGTATTTGTTCAAAAAAATTAATAAAAATATTAGAATTAGTAAAAATTTTATTTAATCGATTAATCGATTAATCGATGTTAAAATTTTCATATTAATCGTTAATCGATATTTAGTTCCAATCGATTAATCGACCATGCCCTAATAATGGCAATGTCATCCGCGTTTCCAAGACATGTAATACCCTGGTTACTTAATACAACTAGAATTTCATCCACCACCAGACTCCAGATGGGGGTGATAAGACCCCACCTTGCGGACAGCCCCTAGTTGTGCCAAGGCTGATTTTACAATCACCAGCCTTGGTTTCTGCTACTCTAGTTCTCAGCATCTCACACATCCAGTCAGTTGTGGTGCTGTGAACCTTTTTCTCATTTAGATCCTTCTTGACTGCTCCATGCGAAGTGTTATCGAACACTCCTTCAATGTCCAAAAAGGTACAGACAGCCACTTCTTTGTTGCCCACTGCCTCTTCTAATTCTTTCGTCAACCTGAACAGTGCGGTTTCCGTTGATCCGCCCGTTCTGTACTCTTGCAAAGGCGATCTCACCAAGATATCGGTTCATATGTGGTTTTCGATTACCTTTTCCGTCGTTTTTAAAATGAAAGATGTTAAGCTTGATAGGCCTATGAGACTTCGGCTGGGTGATATCTTTCTTACACACCTTTGGAATAAATATCACTTTTGCCGTTCTCCATGGTTCTGGAATATGCCCAAGTGCCAGACTGCTCCTGAAGATGCCCAGGAGGTGCGGTAAGTTTGTACTCGCGTCTGCTGGACACGCGCGTATTCCTCCCGGAAAGTGAGTTTCTAGAAGAAGAGCAGCTCTCTGTTGCTCATCCTCCGTATGTGTTCCATCCGGCCTTCTCAACGAAGTTTTAACCTCGACACCGTCCTTGGCCAAAGCTTTATGCAGCCCAGCCACTCTAGGTGTTGCAGAGATGTTTTCACGGAAGGTTCTGAAGCTGCCCCTTTTTGCCCTCCTGATTTTCTTATTGTAGGTGGTAAGCATCCTAGTATACTCTTCCCAGTTTTCCGATTGTTTTGCTCTATTAAAGAGCCTCCGTACTTCTGTTGATAACTCCTTGATAACTCCTTGCTCCACCAAAACGCGTCCCTCTGCTCTTTTATCTTAGTAATTGGGCAGCTGGCTTCGAACCCCTTTGTCATTGCCTGGTTTACCTCCGCTACAGCTTGTTCCAGCGCGGCATAGTGTTTTACTAACCCTCTAACCGTTACTAGCTGTAGACTTTCTTTAAGATTCTCCTCATATTGATCCCACCTTGTGTTTCTGGGGTTCCGAACGGGGGATGATTCCCCTTTCGTACTATCCAATTCAAACGGAATCATTCGATGATCAGACAAAGAGGGTTCATTTGAGACTCTCCAGTTTTATATGAACTGTCCTACATTGGTACTTCCTACCGTTAAATTTAACACTTCCTGTCTTGCCCTTGTGACAAAAAAGGGGTGTGTTGTCGACGTTAAACACGCTTAGGTTTTCTTTAGTTAAAACTTCTAATAGAGACTCATCTCTTTGGTGTGTATCCGTACTTCCCCATGTTTCGCTGTGAGCATTTGCATCACACCCGATTATGAGAGGCCACTTCTTCTTGTTGCACCAGCACCTGTACCTCTGTAAGCGGTATCTGTGTCCCATCCCCTGCAAAATATGCCAATGCTACCACTACCTGGCGACGAATGCCTCCGAGTGTGAAGGTAGTTGATATGGCCACCAAGTCCCTGGTAAAAAAATCTGAAAGACAAATATAATTAATGCTTTTCCTAATCATAATGCACGCTCTAGGTGAGTTTGCATTAGTATCCCATACTACCTTTGCCTCGCTGTTTGCAAGGCTCCTCACCCTGTTTTTGTGGATCCAGGGTTCTCGCATCAGCGTGAGCCCTAGCAGTTTCTTAGTTAATTTTCTGGCTACAACAACTGACGCTGTTATGGCATAGTGAACATTCACTTGGGCCACGCGCACTCTTCCTGCCACCTCCATTTATGGCATTATAAGTTTGTCAAAAAAATGTTGTCAAGTGTGTCAAAAGTAAGATTTTTATTTATTTTTTTACCCAATATTTTAGAAAAAAATTTCAGATTTTAGAAAGGACTTGCACGATGTACCGTTTTTACAACTTCAACGCGTGACTGACGCGCTCGGTTACAAGATTTGTGTGACTGACGATCATAAAACTTATTTTTACTTAATATACTGCTCCTAAACCAATTTTCAGGTTTTAGAAAGTTGTTGCAAGGTACATGGTTTTTTTACAAATTTTGGAGCCCCACGCACTCCAAACGCTAACGAATTCAGCTGACTGACGGAAGACTATTTCTCTACTCAACATATGTGACATAATATTAAAAAAACAGCCTTTATAAAGTGCTTGCAATTTTATGTCGCTCGCTTCTCAGACTATAAAAGAAAGAATTTTATTTATTTTTTACCCAGACTTTTGGAGAAAAATAAAATAAAATTTTTGTTTGACATGAAATTTTATTATTATTATTGAGAATTATGGCATTATAAGTTTGTCAAAAAATATTGTCAAGTGTGTCGAAAAAATGATTTCATTTATTTTTTTATATAATTCTTTGGAAAAAAAAATTTAGCTGTTGATTTTGTAAGAATTTTCGGAATATTTTTAGCACTTTAGCATTTTAAATTTTTGGTTTTATTATAATTAATGTAATTTTGGAAAAAGTTTCAATTTTTGATTTTGTTGTAATTTTAGCAATATTTTTAGAACTTTTGAAAAAAATTTTAATCTTTGATTTTGTAATAATTTTTGAAATATTTTTAGAATTTTGTTTGAAAAAAGTTTGAATTATTTTTATTATAATTTTTATAATTTTGGAAAAAGTTTCAATTTTTTACATTATTATAATTCTTGCAACATTTTAGAGTTTTGGAAAAAGTTTGAATTTTTAAGAATTTTATTAATATTTGGAAAAAGTTTAAATTTTTGATATTATTCTAATTTTTGGAATATTTTTAGAATTTTGAAAAAATATTTTGAATTTTATTTATATTTGTAGAATTTTGAAAAAAGTTTCAATTTTGTAAGAATTTTGGAATATTTTTAGAATTTTGAAAAATTTTAAATTTTTGATTTATTATAATTTTTATAATTTTGGAAAAAGTTTCAATTTTTGTTATAATTTATGCAATATTTTTAGAATTTTTGAAAAAAATTTTAATCTTTAATTTTATAATAATTTTTGAAATATTTTTAGAATTTTGTTTGAAAAAAGTTTGAATTTTTTATTTTATTTAATTTTTAAAATATTTTTGGAATTTCGAAAGAAATGTGAATTTGTGATTTTGAAATATTTTCTCGGAACGCTAAATGGAGAGGTTTTGGAGTAGTTTGCTGATCAAAGCGATGCTGTTTGTGAATAAAATAGTGATTACCACTTTTGCTTATTTACGCTGAACCTAGTAGACATAACCTCAAAAAAATGATTTAATCTAATGTTGTTTAACATATATGAACTTATGACGAGTTTTGTAACATAAAATCACCTTTAAATTTTAATTTGAAATAGATTTTGTACAATAAACCGTAAACAAAATTAATTAAAACATATAAAATTTCGAAAACGATTATTGAAAAATGAAATTTCATAAGAATATTAAGATCAAATCGATTTCCATCAACTGATTTTTTTTCTTGAAGCCATCTATTGTAAGTTTAAAATGTAAATAGCTAAGACACTTTTTTTAAAACTAAAAACATTATAATTTGATCTTTTGTAAATAGATATAAACTAGTTTGCTTTAGAATCAAAGCGATGCGGAAGATCGCTGTTCGTGAAAAGAAAATAGTGATTACCACTTTTGCTTATTTTTGCTGAACCTAGTAGACATAGTAGATATATAATATAGACATATAATATAAGCTTATGGCGACTCGTTTAACATAAACTCACCTTTAAATATTAATATGAAATGAATTTAACACACATGACTGTAAACAAAATTTGTTTAAATATAACATTTTGAAAAAAGTTTTGAGTGTTGAGAAACTAATGTTAAAATAATTTTTAAGACGAATAAGTTTCATACTGTCTTTGGCTCCATCTATTAAAAGCTTTTTACAATAAAAAAAAACATCAACAAATGTCAATTTTACTCTGATTCTGTTGTTAAAAAAAAAATTTGAAAGGAAACTGTCATAAAAAGTAAAAATTTTATTATCATTTAATTTTACTCTGATTTTGCATAAAAAAGCTAAAGCTAATTAGCTAAGAGTTAAGACCAATTTTAAAAGGGAATGTATTTGGTTTGTAGTGTGACATAAAAACATTACATATTAAAATTTGTTCTATTAATGCGTATGGACATTTGAAGGGTGAAATCTTTTAATGCGTATGGACATTTGTAGTGTGAAATATGTGTGTTAAATAAGAGCGGGGTATATTATCTAGTGAATTTGTTCCAAATAATTTTTTTTCCTAGATTGCAATATTTTTTTCTAAAATTTTACTCTGATTCTGCGTAAAAGGTTTTAACAAGACAATTTTTTTTAAAAAGAAATGTGTTAAGGTTTAGGTGTGTAGGTTGTCATAAAAACATTATTATAATTTGTTTTACTGCGAATGACTGAATATTTCCAAAAATTTTCGGGATTCAATTTAAATTAAATTCGTTTCAAAATCTATACCGTAATGTGCCAATAAGTAGACCCTACTCCAAAATATTGGAGTCTATTATTTAGAGCCTTTGTCCCAAACAATAGTTCAGAGTATGCAATCATTTTTTCTAGAAGTTTTAAATTATATATATTATGGTTGGTGTGTTTGTTTTATATTCTTCAAAAATATCATTCAATGAAATTTTACTATGATGACTCTGGTCTTGACTAAGAAACATTAGAAAGGAAGTTGTCATAAAAACATTATTATATAGCTTTTTTCTTAAACATATGTATTTATCGATCTAACTTAAATGAAATTAAAAACTGCACCGTAAAGTGCCGATCACTAGACCCCTACAACAACACCGCGTGTGCTATTTAACGCTTTTGTCCCTAATAATGTTCCCGGGTATGTAAATACTTTTTCTAATGATCAATTTTTATAGCTGTCAAAATTTTTTCAAGTAGGACAGCAAATTGCATAGTTTTAGTCGATTTGCAGATACAAATAAACAAAAATTTTCACCGTAACAAGTAGTTAAACGTTTGTTGAATCTTATTTTGAAATATGAAATTACATACTCTTAAAATTATTTTTAATTCAAAAATAGTTTTATTAAAATTAGTTTCTAGCTAAATAAAACAAAAGTGAGACAATATAAATTCAGTATTTATATACTGAAAAATCACATTGAAATTAATCTTAATATTAAAGAAATTTGAAATTAATATTAAAGCAATGATACTTGAACTAAATCTCTTACTTACATTTTTTATAGTTCTAAGCCATGTTTCATATCGAAAGTTCATCTGAAGGCGATAAACAAATTATTGTAGATTCTGGACCAAATAGCAAACATGACGAGACTTATATTTTGGTTTTACATCAAATGCTTAAGCAATTCTAGTATACTCCTCAAAAAATTTGGTACCAATATGCGAGGTTCACTCAACCAATCCACACCACTAGATAAATCTTTGGCTCAAATTATATATCTTGCGGATTATTGGGTATGTTATTTTTATGAGCGCACAAAAATGGGAAATAATTCAATCAATCGTTAAAGTTGGTATACAAATAAATCGATGACAAAAATTGAAATTGCTTATATCGAAATGAAATAATTACCTATTATTAATTTTATTATTTATTTCCAGTGTTGCAAAACGTTAACCGTAACGTAACGCAAAAACGAAATAACGAAATGAAATAGCGTTATTAGTAATAATTACGTTCATAACGTTTTAAAAATTAAACTACGTTACAATAACGTAAAACGTAACGATAACGTCAATATTTTATTTCGTTTTTCGGGTGACTTTTTTTATAATTATGTATATGAAAATCAAAACGCAAAAACCGGTTGAATAAAATTCAACTTATCTGTTCTTTATCAATTTTTGCGGACGCTTAAACTACAGATTTTGGTAGTTCTAATATTTTGTACAATTTTAAGTTTATTTTAAATAATTTCAAGTCCGTTTCTGCATCACAGGTCTTTTGAATAATTTTAAGAAAGAATATTTTTATGCTGGCCGAGAAATCAATCTGAACATCTATTAAAAGCAACTCTAATAGTTATACACAAATTATCAGATTTGTGAAAACTCCTGATAAGATTGCTTAGTTTTGGTAGAAATTAATTATTTTTAATTTGAAATGATTTCAAAATATTCGTCGGAGTGACGTGAATAATCCATTGTATAATTCTTTAATTTTAATTACGTCAGTTACATATCTACGCCCGTTGATGATTTCCACGTGATCGTGATAGTGTGAATTATAAAAAATATACATACATACTTAAAATTTTTAAAATTACTGTTTTTTAATTGTTTTTTATATATAACAATAGTGAATAATAAAAGGTGTCGTAATTAAAATTAAAGAATTTGAAATGAGTCAAGTTTTTTTAATACATTTAACTATTTAGGTTTATTTTACTATGATTTTTTAAAATTAATAATTTTATAATTGATCATTAGAGATTTTCGATTTTTGTACATTATTAAGTATAATGTTATAGTTACATTATTTTAAAATTAAATGTAATGTTTAAAACTAATCTTTTAAACATTACATTTAATTTTAAAATAACGTAAATATAACGTTATAACATAATAAAATATAATATTTTTCTGTTTCATAACGAAATAACGTACCGAAAAAATAAATAAACTGTTATAAAAGCGAAACGCATAACGTTACGAATTTTTTTTTCGTTTTGCAACACTGTTTATTTCATTACAATCCAAGCTCATAAAATTTATTATTTACTACAAAACCCGTGATATCAGCTACAAAAAACATCAAAAATGTAAATTTTAGTTCGTGAAAAAGGTGCAGTTTAAAGTTTAATAGTCAAAACTATCTGTTCAGTACAAAAAGAAGAGATATCCTGTGTCAAGTAGAAACGAGTGTAAAATAAAACATTTCCAAATAATTAGGTGTTCTACATGTTTGAAATACTTACTTTGTCACTCGGATTAGAGATTAGAATTAGAAACAACTTCAACTAACTAGGTATTAAAATAAATGTTTCTAGTAAAAATAAAAGTACAAAATAATATTTATTTATTTATTTATATTCGAATGCAAATGTGGAATGCGATATTTATACGATCGACCGAATCGAGAGAAGTACGGAACCATCACGAAACCTCAGTGACAGTTAAGACTTTTATTTAATCGACGCTAGCGCGTCTCGTGAACAAATGTTTACTCACGAAAAAAACAATATTTTCATCTCTTGTAGGAAAATATACTATTTTTAACTTGAAAAGTAATCTAGGATGGATCCGACAACTTTTAATCATTTTTCTTTTTCTTACAATTTTAAATTAATTTTCTAAATTTCATTCATGTTTTCTTTTCCAAACTAGAAAACTTAATGGAACAAAAGCAAAACTTAACAATTAATAGTGTTGAAACACTTTGACATTTTAAAATAATTTTCACGAAAGTTTCATGTTTTTGTTGCTAGTGTTTCTGGAATAATGTTTGCAAAACTTTCAAACCGTGACACTTTATGTTGTATAAAACCTTAAATAATTACAGTTTTTTTTTTACCAAACTTTACGTATGTTAGTGTTGATTTCAATTTGTAAAAAATATTTTTGTTGTTGTCTTTTTAGAATATAAAACCAAAGTGGATTTGTATGACATTTGGTTAGGCTTTGGTTTTAATAGTTTTTGATGTAATCAAAAAGTTTTGCGTTTTTGAATATTTTTAAATGGAAATTTTTATATATTTCAATGTTCGAGTAAAGGTTATGCTAAATTTATGATGATAGGAATTACAACTAATTTATTTATAGTTTTACATACATAAAGGATTTAATTTTATCATAACCGGAAAGAATTTAAATTGATGGCATTGGAATAGTTGTTTATAAAAAAAGAAACGAATCAAACAAATTCAAGCACTTATTTACGATATTTTAAACATTTTTTGCCTAAAGCTTCCCTGCCACCGTAACTCAACTTAGTTTTAAAAACAACAACCTTAAACGAATTCGAACAATCAATCACATCAATTTATCAACAAAGAATAACAACAACAAACAACCTCAATATCATAAATTTCCAGAAGATCAAATTTTAAAAATTCACTTATCTAACATATTTTTACTTATTTCTTACCCGATACTTTTAATATATAAGTTGCTGGAAGGCAAAAAATATAACATTTTTCATTCTTCTCTAAACTTTTACTAAACTTTTTGGAAGAAATTCATCGAATATTTTGTTAGAAAATAAAATAAAAATTGATGAAGACGAAGAAGATATAAAAAAATATTTTACGTTTCAAAGGTATTGATAAAGTGAAATGAATTTTTTGTTGTTTTTATGCTTATCATATATGAAATACATAATTTGAATATTTTAGATGAATTTTTGTCAAAAAATGTGTGCAGTATCGATTTTATTGTTATGTTGATTCCCATAAAAACTTATGTGCTTGAATTTTATCTACAAGAATATGATCTAACCGGTTCTTTATGGTTTTGAATATGAATTCAGAATCTCAATTGTTATTGAAATTGAATATGTATAGAAATTAATGACATAAAAAACTAGGGGAATCACATAGGAAAAAATCATCTTGGTCGCACCCATGTAATATGTTCATTAACCTTGATTTATCTTTCTCTGTAATAGTTCACGTAACGTTCGTTAAACTTTGATTTTTATATTCTAATTAATGCGACCCATATGCTAGATGACATGTTCAGAACCACCGACCTCCAAAAGTTGCAACAACCAGCGAAACTGACACCGACCAGCAAAGCTGGCACCGAGATTGCCTTCTAGTAGATATAGTTTGTAGGCTTTAATCAAAAAGAAGGGAATGTGTCTTATTTAACATGCGTTTTGTTACGGACCTACTTTAGGTAGCTCATTTTTCTTTTGCATTCAAAAATAATATTACTTTGTCTTTTATCATTACAACAACATTAAATTTATAGTTATCAGTTGGTTGTTATTAAAATCATGCAGATAAATTAGTGATCATCAGATCACGCATTAAACAATACAGGGAAATCGCATTCATTAAACAGCAACAACACTACAACCAACGAACGCGATCACGTATGTTTCAGCCACAACAACGAGTCACAACATCATTTAAGTGATGGTTTGAATAAATTTTCGGCGAAGCTGGGTCTAAAGTTCTGACTAGCTATTATAGAATGCAAGGTTGGTAATGTCCTAAACAAAGGTAAGAACTTAAATGATAGATCCATTGGGACATACCATGCTAAAGATATTAAATTATAATAGTCTTCTTATTTAGGTCCTTCTTAATTTGTTTAATTTATATTTTTTTTTTTTAACTTTGGTAGCTGAGGGCACTGTCCAATAAGAGTGTTAGGAATTTATTTTATTCTTTTAAGGGAACCTGCGGCGCGTGAAAGAAAATAATGAATCAGATCTACCATCAGTTCCACATATAATTGCTGGACGGGGATTCCAAGTATGGAACTTAATATCATGGTCCTGGTAGTCAACGTTTTTATCCTTACAATACATTTTATCATTACAATTTAGCCTATTTATTTTTCGTTCTCCACTTGTACCCATACTTTGACTTATCTGTACATATTTACTAACTTTTAATTGCGACTGGGTGTTGACGTGGTGTTGCGACTTGGTGTTGTCGTGCTTAGACCTTGTGTGTTTCAACTCTAGGATTTCATCGAGACATAACACCAATTATTTGATTGCAGCTAAATCATAATAAAATATTTAATGAGATTGATCCTTTTTCGTTCACCTCTTTGGGTTCATTTAAAACTAAATTTGGTAAAAAATTAGCTTGTGACTAACTGATGCCTTATTGTTATTATCAGTTTCTTTTTTGTTATTGTTTTTCTTTCTTTTTTTGTATTTAATATAAATATTTGAAAATGTAATTATGATCCCGATAAGTAATTGGAGAAATCTGTTTATCGGGATACTAAATGAATAAACAAAATTAATATTAAATAAAATAACAGGTGCGCCAACTCATAGATGTTGCAGTTCATAAATCGCTTCGCCTTTAAGGTCAAAGAAACTGGAGCAAATGATAGCTGTTAAAATTAATAATTTATTTCTTCAACATCTTCGGTTTTTATTACATTTACAAGTGTTCTGTTTATTTGGTTGTCTCGTTATATCCATTAATTTCAGTCAATTCATCTGTATATCTGTACATTTTCTAAGGTGGTCTTCTCGATTAACCATCAAAATATACTGTTCATTTTTCGACACTATCATCAATTACTCGAGCTTTGTAACGGCCAAATTCTATTATTACTTAAGGTAGCTATGTTTTATTTTATTTTCAAAAATAATATTCCTTTGTCTTCTGTTATTACATAAACATTAAATCTTTATTCAATGATAGCAAATAAAACGTCTATTTTCATCACGCTTAATGCACTGTGAAAATGGGTTCTTTTTTAACTAGTGTAAAAATAATAACAAATTGCATAATTTGCTATGGTTTTTCATATAACTTTACAAAGTTTTTTAAACAACACAACCATAAAAAAAAAATATGAATTTTTATTGTTATGTTGTCGATTTCTAATTTTATAATTTATAGTAAATATCGATTATATATTTGCTATCATAGAAAAAATTTCATTTCCTACGTGAGATAAAAACTTTTTTCCCTCGTAAACATGTCTCACTCCACGTTAGCGTAGCTCATGAACAAACGTTTAATCACGAAAAAGCAGCGTTCTCATCCTTTGTTGAAAAAGTATGGAGGGGCTGAAATCTCAAGCAAATTTTAAGCAAAAAATATGCAAATTTCCTTGTTTTGACGCACTTGACGATTTTTTTGACACACCTCCTTGACAGCTATCGAACACATCGTCCTTTCAGCTCTTACCATTGAGTAAACCTATTTTTAGAAACCAAAATTTTTTGAAATCCATCCAGCCGTTTTCTAAATTTCGTCTGTTGTGACGGCCGGACGGCCAACTAGCACACACATACATTTTTTTTTGCTTTTTTAGCATCAGTAGGTCCTAAAACGTCGAGAAATACAAAAAAGTGTAGTATCATCAAGTATCATCACTTGATAGTACTACTAAATCGATAACTATCAAGCGCTACGTTTAAGGTAATTTTGTGCGTAAATCGAGTGTGATGAATTTTTAGTGGTGGCCAGTTAACAGTGGTTAAATCCACAAAAAAATTTATCTGGAAAATTGGCATGATGGAGGCTGAAACGTAAGGAATTCAGTGTTCAAATTCTGCACTGAAAATAGGAAGAAAACGCTGTTATCGCGGATGTTTTCGGATGAACTTTACCCGATTAAGAACTCGTTGAAATATCTGAAAACCATCCGAAAAGTCCAGTCCTGAATTTGAAAGTCTAATTTATATGATCAAAAGTTATTGAAAAGATAAAGATTAAACTTAGAGGACAATATGATGCAACATAGTCAATTTAGCGTTCGTATGCTCCTGAAGATTTAACTCCTATCCTTCCACAATTGTTCATACCCAACCATGATTTTCCTTTAGCTAATTAATTTTAGTGTAGGGCAATTTTCTATCAATTTATTTGCAAAGCACGGGTATCGCTGCGTTGATACCTTCTAGTCCTAAATAAATTAATAATTTTATTTGTGAAACTGTCTAGTACTTTGTGTTAGTGAGCTTAAGGCTTGTAAATTAAATCCAATATACTAGAATTCTAAGACACTAGAAATTAATGTATTTATTCAATTGAATAGAATGAAAAATTGCTTTGAAAAGTGAAAGATCCGTAACAAAAGTTTTATCTCAATATACCGGTCAGTTCGGGAAACGAACCGGCATCCCTCTGATCAAAGTTTATATGGTTAACCATTTAACCAACTCGACCAGCGACGAGATAAAAATTTGTTTTTGGACGATCGACTTAACATCACAATTATTTAATTCACTTTTAGTGTCAATTTTTTTGTCTTATTTATTTACTCTACGAACACGTTTTACCGTTCTTCATACTTCAACTAAGTTGACATTGAATGAAGAACATTATGGATCTACGGATATGAATGAAGAACATTATGGATCCTCAACTTATTTGAGGTATGAAGAACGGTAAAACGTGTTCGCAGAATAAATAAATAAGACAAAAAAATTGACACTAAAAATGAATTAAATAATTGTGATGTTAAGTCGATCGTCCAAAAACAAATTTTTATCTCGTCGCTGGTCGAGTTGGTTAAATGGTTAACCATATAAACTTTGATCAGAGGGACGCCGGTTCGATTCCCGAACCGACCGGAATTGAGATAAAACTTTTGTTACGGATCTTTCACTTTTCAAAGCAATTTTTCATTTTATTCAATTGAATGAATACATTAATTTCTAGTGTCTTAAAATTCTAAGCAACATAATGGTTAGATCCATTACTAAACTCTTAATAAAATCTTGATTCCAATATATACTATTTTAACAGATAATCATAAACATTCTATATTGATTTTTTTTCTCTTCAAAAATTCAACACATGGATTTCGACCACATTTCATATAATTTGTTAATGAAATGGAGGCGGCTGGTTAATATTTCACAATGATAATAGTGGAGACTGCTGGTTACTTGTAATAGTTCTTTTTGTTAGTTTGCAATGTTAATAGTGAGGACGACTTACAAAAACTATTTCCTACTGATAATAGTCGGTGGTTTCTTGTCAAAATTCATTTTATTACTTTTTAACGCAAATAGCGGGTGCGCCTGGTTTCTTATAAAACAAATTTGATAAAGAAAATAGTGGAGACCGCTGGTTTCGTGTAAAAATTATTTCTACTACTTTTTAATGTTGATAGCGGGTGCGGCGGGTTTCTTATAGAAACAAATATTTCATAATGATAATAATGGAGGCCACTGGTTTCTAGTAATATTTTTTTTTGTTAGTTTTTAAGAAGGGGTGTAACTGGTTTAGTTCGGCCTGGTTCAAATTTTGACGCTTTTGGTCCCCAGAACACGAACTCTATCATTCAAAATCTGCATCAACGTACAAACGTTTTTGATTTGCAATAACTTAAAAGAAATAATATTCTATAAAACAAAACATAAGCAAACTTACATAAAAATAAATTCTTTGGAAACAAACACAAACAATATAAATGTTTAACAATCCAAGTATAACAATTCTTTGAACAATTCTTTTATAATGTTGTTTATTTTTCTTAAATTTTTTAAATTTTCGTAAATATTTCAGTATAAATATATTTTTGCAATATGTATCATAAAACTAAATATGTTTTCGCTTATGCAACATAAAAAATGAAGTGGCTTCCATCATATATTGAAATGTGCATGAGAACTATTTTAAAGTTACGCTAAGAAGTAATTCAAGATTAAAGTGACGTCTTTTTTACATTTTTGCTTTTCTCATAACTTTACTGTGCGGTTCACTGGTTGTGTTTATTTTTTTCGATGATTAAAGCTACTAAAAGTTTTACAAGTAATGTGATTGGCAACATATTGCCTGGCATTGGATTACATTACTTCGGTCTGAAAGACCTAAGTGTTACATTCATGAGCTCAAAGTGAAATTCTTACCTACAGATGTAAAAGTAATATTACCCATGGTAAAATTACCGGTAAAATTGGTAATATTACGTAATATTACATGGGCTTGGTAAAATTGGTAAAATTGCAATAAAATTTGAATAATCTATATATAATGAAAATTAAAGTTTATGCTTTTTGTTGACACCCCGTATAACTGAAAATTGCCTGCACATTGTTGTGAGAATATCTCAGCTGATCAATCGATTTGCAGCTGAACACCCATAAATTTAGGTAATTTTAATGTCTCTACGTGGTGCCACAAAGTAGAGTACTTTAGGCAAATATTTATTTTCGTACTGGTGTCGATCGGTGGGTTGGAATGAGTAGTTTTTTCACCTGGTAGCAATAACGCAGCTATTTTGGATGAAGCAAAAGCTAAATCTATGTCATTTTGGAATTAAATTGCTGCTACGAAGAAGGTAATTCCTTCCCTGTTATTGAGAGTTTGCTGATTATCCGTGTTGATCACCCTCAAAGGTCACTCGTGTAGTAATTTTGTTCACGTTCCAATTTTACATTGAATGATCAGCAGCAACAGAACTGCAACGCAACGAACCATTATCAATGCTTCGTAGTAAATTTCTGGTGCGAAACGCACGTTTATATTTAAATATTCCTTGCGTTTTTGAATGCAAATATCTTCAGAAATTTGCGATTTATATTTTTCCATGAACGATAAAGGATCAATGCGCATAAGTTAGATTTTGATGTGACGTATTGCAAATATAATTAATACATTTATCCCAGTGTCGGATGTGCCAAGTATTGTACGCAAAAAGTGAAATGTGTAACGCCGTAGACAATTTTCAATTGTAGGAAAAGCGTTGAACCGGGTTCATTTTCTAACCACACGCGATAAAAGAAGCTTGATTGAGATCCCTTGCGTACAGTCTAAATATATTAAGTTTTATTGATAATGCTTGGTTATCTGTCAATTTGCTCTTTGCATTTGAGCCATTGAAATGCATTTCTACTTCTTTTCGATTCGTATAATACCTAAACATTTTCGAATGTGGCTGCGTTTTCAAAAACGCCTAATTTTACATAACAGTGAAAAAAGCAGTTGAAGCCAGTGTGTTCAGGATTTGTTGCATTTTTACAGCTATGGAAATAGCGGGCAGCCTGTTTTCTAGATGTCCTGCTAAAAGAACAACAGGTGAACTTTGTTTATGTATGGATGAAGAATAAAAGAATTTGCCATTGTTGCATATGTATCTTCCTGTCTATAATGCTCTGCGAGTGAGGATATTTACACTCGATAATAATATATTTAATTTGCATTTTATGTTTTTATGTTTTACTGATTTATTATAAGTCGTTTAGACCTTAGTTACCGAAGTAATAATGACATTCTTAATTCCCAAGGGAATTATAAGAGGCAGTTATGGATTCATAATAGACCTAGTTTTCATTATAAATTTTTGTTTTGTTTATTTATAAACAACATTATTTACATAAAGCCATAGTAACGAATAACAATACCCCAGCAATACAATTTGAAATGAAAAACAACTAACTTGATCAATTAAAACGAAAAATCATGCTATCAAATACTTCATAAAAATAAATGTTTTAGTTTAATAAATGTTTTTGGTAGTAAAACATAAAATTATTTATGTATCACGTGAATTATTAGATGTCAATTACCTTGTGAAACTTACTAACTAACTAAACTTACTAGTAAACGTTTCCCTCGGTAATTAACATCCTTATAATTCCCTTGATACCTAAATAACTATTATAGACTAGAAATTATTGCGATAGTCTTCAATTTTGAATTAAATGAATTTGCAACTAAGTTTAGATTTAATAATAATTTATTTAAAATAAATTTAATAATTTTTCTTTTTACAACTTTTTTAAATAATATTTTGTAACATGTTTCAACCATAAATAATATTTTCAAATATTTGAGAATGACCATTTATGGTTGAAAAATGTTTCAAAATAAATGTTAATTTAAATAAATTATTATTAAATTAATTTAAGAAACTTGGAGACCAAACCATCATTATTTTAAATTATTTAATCAAATTAAAATTTTTTAAAATAAGTTTAGATGTTTTGAAATAGTTGTATATTTTACCAATATTTGCAATTTTACCAATCTTACCGGTAATTTTACGATAAAATTACCAAAAATATATTTTACCGGTAAATTTACATCTTTATTCTTACCCCCACTTTTTTTGGCATTTCTCGACGTTTTAGGACCTACTGATTCTAAAAAAGCAAAAAAAAACAATGTGTGTCTGTCTGTCGGCCGGCCGGCCAACCGGCCGCCGTCATTACCTACGCTGCAGGGAAAACCGCTGGAGGGATTTCAAAATTGTTTTTGTAAAAATAAGTATACTCAAGAGACAGACAGGTCCGAAAGGACGCTGTGTTCGATAACTGTACCGGAAGTGTGTCAAAAAAATCATTATGTGTGTCAAAAATAGCAAATATTCATGTTCTTGGCTTAAAAAACGATCATTTTAAGTGATTACGAGTAGGAACATTAAATTTGAAGAAATCTTGATGGTTGAGATTGATATGTGAGATCAAAAACTAGATTATTCTATTATAATTTTGTCAAAAAAATGTTGTCAAGTGTGTCAAAAGAAAGATTTTTATTTATTTTTTTACCCAATTTTTTGGAAAAAAAATTAAATTGTTTCTTTGAAATGAAATTAAATTATTATTATTGAGAATTATGGCATTATAAGTTTGTCAAAAAATGTTGTCAAGTTTGTCAAAAGAAAGATTTTTATTTATTTTTTTGCCCAATTTTTTGGAAAAAAAATAAAATTGTTTGTTTGAAATGAAATTTTATTATTATTATAGAGAATTATGGCATTATAAGTTTGCCAAAAAATAATGTCAAGTGTGTCAAAAAATGATTTCATTTATTTTTTTAGCCAATTTTTTGGAAAAAAAAATGTAGTTGTTTTTATGACGTATATGTAATTTAAAATGAAATTGGACATGGAAATTTTTGAATATGTTATAGCTTTTGAAATATTTTTGGAATTTTGAAAAAGTTTGTATTTTTGATTTTGTAATAATTTTTGCAATATTTTTAGAATTTAGGCAAAAATTTTAATTTTTGATTTTGTAAGAATTTTTGGAATGTTTTTAGAATTTTGAAAAATTCTTAATTTAATAATGATATTATTATAATTTTTGGAATTTTGAAAAAATTTTCAATTTTTGATTTTGTAATAATTTTTGCAATATTTTTAAAATTATGGAAAAGTTTGAATTTTTAAGAATTTTTGAAATATTATTGGAATTTAGAAAAAATTTATATATTTGATTTTTTTCTAATTTTTGGAATGTTTTTGGAATTTTGAAAAAGTTTGATTTTATTTAATTTAACAATATTTTTGGAATTTCGATTATAATTTTCCGGCAACGTATTAATGTTTCGTGTTTGTTTTGTAATAAATTTTGAGACAGAGATAAAAAATACTTGTACTTTAACAAAGAGTTATGTTTGATATACATCGCTGCCCAAAACTAAAAACCATGTCCTCATAAAAGTTTTTGTGCCGAAAACTATATCAAAATCCTTAACCCAGACCGAAGTTTTGATATCTCAGAGCTGTGAGATTTCAGCCCCTCCATATTTTATCAATGCATTCATCAAAATCTCTTTCAACTATTTTTAAAACCAATTGATGTGAGATATTAGTAAAACAATTAGCTACATCAAATGAAATCAATATAAATCTTAATGGAATATTTTGTTTTATAATTATCGAAGCAAATTGTATAGAATTTTTCAAAGTATATTTAGAAGTAAACGAAACTCTCAAAATTCTTGATAAAAATTTTGCTAATTTATAACAAGGAGAATTTATAGTAGAAACAACTGGGCGTATGTTTCTATCCGGTTAATGTATTTTAATTTGACCAAAACTACGTGGAGGAACAGAAATATATGTTTTGAGGTTTTATTATTTAATGTTTTAGTTTTAGTTTTATTATTTGTGCGTTTATTATTTATTTATTATTATTATTTATTTATATTTATTATTTATTTATTATAGGTGCGTTTTATTATTTAATGTACTAACTAACCTATTATTTTTCTCCTTTCGAGTGATGATGTTGGATCAAAAATTAATGTCTCAAAACTCTCAACATCATCCAATAATTGTTTCATTTTTTCTTCATACTCAAATAAATTAGAAATGATTGTGATATTACCTTTATCACTTGTAGAAATATGAATATCTGGATTTTCTTTTAAGAATTTTGTTGTTATTTCCAGTGCAAGTTTCTCTTAAAAACTTATCAATCCGATTCAATTTTATTTTTTATATGATTAATGATAACATAAGTCAAATGGAAAAGCATTTGCTTACGTAAGGCTTACATACCTAACGTATGTTAAAATTATATTTAACTTTTTGTTTATTGTTTTTATAACAATGTCAAATGCTTTTTTAGTTTTTATATTATTGTTAACATATTATAATCCTGAAGATGGGCCTAGTCCGAAATATATAGATTTTTTAACAATAAATTTATATTAATTCAAAAAACGGGTTTAATTGAGGATATACAAATAAAAAATAATAAAATATTGTTTAATTTTAAATACAAAAAAAATGTATTCAAAAACATTAGATGGAGAATAAAATCCAGATCACCGCCAGTCATGGGAATTTCTACGATGAGTAAAAGATGGTGATGGACTATGTTTCTTCTTCATGAAGAATATATAATTTTATAATGAGATAAAATGTAGTAAAGCGTAAGCTGTTCTAAAGGGTGGGATTAAGCTTGCAAAAAATGGTGTACGTGAGGGTTGCTTTTCACCCGTATAGAAAAAATCAATGAAATGGCCAAAGAATAAATCCTACAAACCAAACGATTAACCAGTTAACCTATTTTATTTCGGTTCCAGCCTTTAAATTTCAATAAACAAAAAACATTTTTTAGTTAGCTGCTTTGTTGCGTCACACAATATCAATTAATAATTTAAGTTTCTGTCTACATATGCAGACAGTATAAAATTTTTTTGTAAAGCTTATAGTATTACATGTATATATAATACGGTTGTTCAAGTTTATGGAAGGTAGAATTATTGTCTGCAGTTGTGGACAAATTGTGTAAAAATGATGTCTGGAAATGGGTTGATTTGTATTTAGTACTGAGATGAGATTAATTTTAAATGTATGTGCATAGAAAAGAATAATCAAAGAGAAGCAAGAGATGGGGAATCTTACTATAAATAATCGATCAACTGCACGATCGGGATGCTTATATTATTTAAAATCAGAAAATTAAGTTTATCGTATCAAGTGTTAATGTTGTTTCACTTAATTATCTGATAAATAAATTTTAAATTAACTCGACAAATGTTATTTCATTTAATTAAAATTTATTTTTTGTATAATTTTGCAATGGAGAAAAGATTAGTTATGTGAATATTAAATGAAAAAGATTGTAGTAAATTAGAAATCTTGTTAATAAGTGGAAATCATTTGTAGATATATTTATGAGGCTGATGATGATAGTTTATCGCCATTATAAGAAGGACAAACAACATTTTTTTAATGGATATAATATTAGATATATATTAGTGGTTATATCCCCTGAAGATTTTTTGTACGAGTAGGATTCTGTACTATTTGCATAAATAAAAATACATGTATTTACACAAATAGTAAAATATTGTAGTAGTTTTTCGAAACAATAGTAATAATAATAACTGTAGGCATTGTTATTCCAATTTTAGACATTGTTATTTGAATCTTGGTATTGTTATTTCAATAGGAAGAAATGGCCTGCTTTACGAACAATTTTTGAATAGTAAAAGTGCATTTTACGGTTTAGTCGTACAAAAAACTTTTTTTTATTTTAATTTACATTATTTTTAGGGTTCCGTTTTTTTATACGGTGAGAGTAAAACAGGTTTTTCACATTATATCGATTATGTCGTACACAATAAATGCTATGGACCTGAAATTTGAGGTGCGTATAAAACTAAGCTGTCCACATAAGATGACAGATACAAATAAAACTAAAGTTGTTTTCGTTTGGTTTACAGGGTGACGATGTGAGACCCTTGAGAAAATACATTTTTTTATAGATTCAAGTGAGATTAAAGTGATAATTTATTTTGGAATTTTACACCTCACCTTTTTTTGTATAGTTATGAATAATGACGTTTTCTTTGTGTTTTCTTACCTCGATTAGTTCCGATCCTAACTGATTGAAAATCTTCAAATGTGTTTGGAATGATAGAAAATTTAGAAAGTTTTTAATGAAAATAAAATAAAAGTTTCATATACTCATAATTATGTATATTTATTAAGGGGGTGGAAAAGAGAAGAGGTTAACCCGTGGTCAAGTGGGGTGTCACTTGAAAGAGCACCTAATTTGGAAAACATTGCTATTTTTTTAGAATTATGCGGTGCACAGTTTTTGAGTTATTATCAAAAAAGTGTGACTTTCAGACCGTACCCCCTCCCCCCCCCCCCTCCATCCCTACGTTCCGACATTGATTTACAGAAAAATTTGAAGAAATTCGCAGACCCAGGAAACTTTGTATGTAAATTATAGCGAAGTCTCAAATAATTATATTTCTGTGTGTTTAGGGGACGGAAGTAGAGAGGGTAAAAAAAACCTTTTTTACTCAAGCGAATGGGGTATCATTTGAAAGAACACCTAATTTAGAAAACGTTGCAATTTTATTAGTATTTTGCGGTGCTAAGTTTTGGAGATATTGTCAAAAAAGTGCAAAATTCAGACCGGGATCCCGTTCCCGGGGCTCGTCATTAAAAAAAATCCCGGGATTGCAATCCCTAGTTCCCCCCTCTACGTTTCGACACTGGTTGACAGAAAGATTTGAAAAAATTCACAGATTTAGGAAGTTTGGTAAATTTTGTATGAAGATTATAGCGGAATCTCAAATAATTATATATCTGTGTGTTTATGGGACGGGGATGGAGAGGGTAAAAAAACATATTTTGACCCAAGCGAGTCATTTGAAAGAACATCCAATTTAGAAATCATTGCAATTTTTTTTTTAAATTTTTCGGTGCCTAGTTTTTGAGTTATTGTCAAAAAAGTGCAATTTTCTTACTGTTCCGTCCCCTACGTTTCGACGATGATTGACAGAGAAATTTGAAAAAATTCACAGAGACAGGAAGATTGGTATATTTTGAATGAAAATCATAGCGAAGTCTCAAATAATTGTATTTCTGTGTGTTTCGGGGATGAGTGTGGGGAGAGTAAAGAAAAACCATTTCGGTGTCGTATGAAGGAGCACTTAATTTAAGAAACATTACAATTTTTTTTAGAATTTTGTAATGCATAGTTTTTGTGTTATTGTAAAAAAAATATTTTTAGTATGTAGCATCTCCAACCACCTAAATTTCGACAGTTGATTGACCGAAAAAATAATCACATTTAAACCATTTACAAGCTGGTGTAATTGAATCTTTCTTGAGTTACCATAAACAGCTATGGGTAAGATTTAACTTAGAGTAACATTTTTGAGTAATTTTTGATCAATGTGGATTTGATTGTAATTTACTATTTACATTTACGATTAAACATTTATTTTGTTAGCCGTCTATGGTCTTGAAATATAATGACATTACAACACAACTTTTTTCAATAATTTTTGATATTGTGTTCTTTTACATTCACGGAACCCTTGACGAGCGAATTTTATTTGCACTTGTCTGACTTTTATTAGTTTTCTATGTTAAATTAGGTTTTTTGTTATCCAACCAAGGATTTTAGTTAACTTTTTTTTATAAATAAGAGATTTGCGAGGTTGGAATGACAAAAACCTAATCCCAAAGTTTAAAACGAATGAAAAAGTTTTTCAGGTAGCACTAACATAGATCATAACCCAGAAAAGAGCCCAACATTGGGTGCCAACTTGTAATAAGCGGCTGGTTATCATTTAAAATTAGCAAAAATAATCCTGAAGTTTAGAGGACGCATGTGACATGAGTGGGATCTGAACTAGCTTCAAGGATTCCGTTTAATCAAAATATTCTCGGCTCTTTACAAATACTGTATGCAGGCGTTAGTTATAAAGAGCAGAGAGCAAAGGCCATCCCCTCCCCTCCTATATATAATCGACATTAAGGTTTTAATTAATATTTGACTTACTTTAATGCTTGATCTGGTCTAATTTCCTCCCGCCATCTATGTTAAATATAATAATTATAACTATAAAGTTTATAATGTATAAAAGGTTCATGTCCAGGCTAGGAAGAAAACATAACTATAGATCTAGATGTTTTTCCATTTTGCTTACAGGTTTACCAGTGCATATCATTACTAATAAATGCTCAGAGCTTGTAGTTTTATCTAAATTTTTTTACCATTGTTATGAGTTTTCGATGAAAATTGTAATTGACAGCGTATCTTAGTTATGATATATAATGATAAAAACCATCACTGTTACAGTGTCGTTGCAAGTTTTGGGAAAAGAGGTGCATAAATCTGAAGCATTTACGTAATCACAGTCTTCTTCCCTAAATGAAATATTAACTTTAAATTCAGGGCCCTTGTTGCAGTCTCGAAAAATTAGAATCATTTTTCAATTTTCTGCACCAAATCCATGCATACCTTGTAATTCAACGAGATTAATCTAACATACGTATGCCAGTAATCAAAAGAGCATAAATTCTATTAACAACCAAACATGAATAATTTATTATTGTGATATATGTAAGTACCCAGAACAACGAAACATAATATTATTGTGTTACAACTCTTGTTACACAGAGAAAATATAATCAACGAAAAACTTTAGAATTAAGAGAATGTATGTACATTTGTTGTTATGTTTTTCATATTCATTTTTCATTTTTCATTTTCCATTTTTTATATGTTTGTTGTGTTTTTTCTTTTTGGTTTTCCATGTTTTGTTGTGTTGTTATTCCTTCAATTTCATGTTTGCAATATACACATAAATGTAAATGAAAATGAATTAGAAAATTAAAATTATTTATTTTAATTTTTATTATCTATGGTGGAATAATAATTTAAAATACAAAAGCAGCACTAAACAAAGAATTCGTACAATAATATGAATTAAAAAGGAAATCAGAGATGTGTTATTAATAATGGAATTAGTTTACAAAAAAAATAAAGAAACAAAGAATATTTTTATGTAATGGAATAAAATTTGAGTGGAAGGAATTAGGAATCATTTATTATCTGCAATGGTATAATTGGAGATTTAGTGGTGACAAGATGAATTTTAAATTAATTGAATAAAATTTCGTTCTTAATTATGTCCATTTTAAATAAACGAAGGTTGTATAGTGTGAGAACTTTCATTAAATTCTTTATAAAATGTATTGTGTAGTAGGAATTTTAATATGTGTCTCAATAACACATAAAACCTTTTTTAGACCACAGTCTTAAGGATCGCCCCTATTAAAGAATTAAAGAGGTTCTTCTGCCCGCCTGTCTAGCGGCACTCCAGATTGCGTACGAAATGTATTACGCTGTATGGACCTTGAGGATAGAAAACCCTCACAATTACTTCGGGATATGGCTTCTAAATCCCAAAACTCATTTCCAGAGGCAACTTTCAAAATTTTTTCGCAATCGACTTTTATTATAGATACCTATGGTATCTATCTTCCAAGGGCATTTTAAATTTTAACGATAAACGAATGTACGGATAAAACGCGGCCTCAAACACAAGAAAGATTTCTAATTTACAAAGATAATTTATATATGACATTTCATTATGATTTTTAAAACACACAAAAATGATTTATTAATCTAACATGCAAACTAAAATTTACATTGAAAGAATCGATAAAATACAATACTGTTGATTGAAGTCTTCCTTTGTGTCAACTTCCAATCAATATGTATTATACGCCAGGTTTAATTTTTTTGATATTTTCTTCAGCCAACAATTATATTTATTCCAAAAAACGCTGTTTAACATAACGATATTATAGTGGACGTGAAGGTCTTAAGTAAATACAAGGCAACAAAAATGTGCCATCTTCACAATAGCCAATATTCGTATAGTGGTTTAATTGCGATACCACGTAATGATCTCCACATGAATAAAGATTTTATGGGCAACCATTTCAAACTCCATTTATCAATTGAAAAAATGTAACATATTATGGAATGAACTCACCCCCAAATCATCGTCGTTTGAGCACCGGGTACACGGCCTCTGCTTTAAAACTCTATAACAATGAAATTCCCGAACACCTTGTGCAAACAAATAATCCAATATGCACATTCATATCGGTTGGGCCCCTTTAAATTTCTTTTATCTGGCCTCTTTCGAACCATCGTTGAAACATTTAATTTTTTTGTTTCAGTTATGTTATTTTTATTTTAGCACAATAAACTTTTAACATCACATTTCTTAACAAAAAACATAACAACAAAATATTTTTCTTTTCATATCTTTTTAAAATTTTATTTCAAGACTAAAACCTACTTTTTTCATGTATCTATAACAAGACAAACACATAACATAAATTCTTTTTTTTTTCTTTTATATTTATTCTTTTTATCACTATTAAATGATAACAACATTTTTTATTTAATTTGAAATTACAACTCAACGGGATATGATTTCGTTGAAATCAATATTATAACTCTTTATTTTTAAGTTCTGATCACTACTCCACAAAATTGAAAATTATTTTTCTATTTATAATTTTTAATTACTTTAAACAACAGAGGAGAAAGAGTTAGTTGCATATATCTTAACTCGTCATGAATATGATGTAACAATACATTAACAAAATAGAAACCCATTTATAAAGAATCCATTTCCGGTCCAGAAGTGGTCCATTTTCCACCAAAACATTTCTACTTGTATTTGGTTAATGGTAAAACATCAACAGAAAAATTTAGGGATCACTCTCTTAATTGACAGGTATTTATATCATCAATTGTTTCCATCCACATCAATAAAAATCTCAAAAATACAAATAATTTCTTTCTTTATCTGTTTCATTATTCTTACGCTATCAATGTTTTTTGCTTCATTTTTATGTAACAGGGAAAATAAACAAAATACGATACAGTGCAAATAGAGTGCAGATATATATAACACAAATCATTATAACCTTGATGTTTTACTGAACCGATGATTATTAATGAAAAAATGTCAATGCCAAACACATATTGTAGCCGAAAGTGAGGCAAAATGTTATTTGTATGGTGATCTGTTATATGTAAAATTACGACAATGCAAAATGTATATTTAGGTAGGTCAGGAATGGAAATTACAGAATGAATTAACGAAAATCTAATCTTTGCTGTTAACGCAACTGGTTTAGTTGTTTGAACTGTCAAGCTTTAAATTCCAGTCAATACACCCTATACAGAACCTTAATCGTAGATGATACATGTTTAACAACACGTAATTTGGCGGGCATGATAATTTTTTGGGACGAAAAACTCCCTTCAGTTGTGCGCACTGTTATCGCGGTGGTCGATGTTGATTGACAAGCAACGGATAGCAGATAAAGATTTTCCTCATAACAAGGCTCTCAAACCACCTCACTTCAAGGGCAGTTTCCAGCCCTAACGCTTCTTCCTCTTCTTCAAGTGAGGTTATGGCACTGACTGATCAAGCCAAAGATCTTAAAACACAGCTTTCAATGCCATGCTACAGCAAAAATTCACTATAGATCCTAGGATGGAAACGATTTTCGCAATTCAAATTCTAAACTTTTGAATCGCTCTTCCATGCAACCACGGTTCAAGGCGTGAGTTAAAATGTTTGATGGTATTTGCTACTACCATAATTACTTCAAGGCAGATGTCAAAAACAATCCTGAGTGTAAATACCATTCCAATCCCTGAAATTCATCTGCTTTGACTTCTACAAAAAACTATTATACTCCTCGTGTGTGACGACTCGTGTGATGACAGTCATTCCCAACTCCGTCTTCTGGTCCTAGACACTATTTTTCGAAAGAACTTCCTCATTGATATAGGCAAGTAGGTGTCAGTTATTCCCGCAACTGTTGAAGAACAACTCATAAGGAAATCAAACTTCTTTCTAAACGCCAGCCAACGCGACTAAGGTTAGCAACATTGGTCTCAGACGAGAGTTCTGTCAAACCTTTGCTATAGGCAAAGTTTCAATTCCCATTCTTGAAACTGATTTCATAAATAAATATTGTTTGTTAGGCGACACCAAAAACGGACATCTTATCGATCCACTAACTTTCGTATTCATACTGGCTAAACTCTCCACTTCCCAAGCATCATCTCATACATTAAGTTTTGATATACTTAATATTCTCAAAAACTTTAAGGGCTTAACGACCAAAAAAGATTTGGCTAAGCCTGTCATACATAGCGTGACTCATGTTATTGAAACTCATGGTCCTCCTTTTTCTTGTAAATATCGTCGACTAGCCAGACAAAATGACCTTAAATCAAGTGTTAAATGGAAATTTGGCGTTATATTATCTGAAGGCATTTACCGATGATCTAACAGTCCTTGGGCCTCTCGTCTCCATTTCCTTAAATTAAAAACAGCAAGTGGAGACCTGGCGATGACTACCATTCTCTTAATAATATAACTATTCCTGATAAACTAACGTTGACTTTCTAGGACATTTTATTGATTCAACTGGCATCAAACCAACTGTTAAACGGGTCGATGCTATTACTCCCAAAACGGTTATGCAGCTCCATGGTTTTCTTGGAATGATAAATTTCTACAGCAAGTTCATTCCTCACGCTGTAGGCAATCAAGCCATTCTCAATCATTTTCTTAAAAGTTCCAAATAGAAAGACAAACGTATCATTTAATGGTCTGAAGACGCCAAACAAGCTTTCGATCTTTGGAAGCAGCAACTCAACAGCTTTATCTAGCCCCTCTCACTCTTCACAGCTTTTCGTAATGGTCGACGCTTCCGACAAGGCACTTGGCGTGGTGGTTTAACAAAAAATTAACGATTGTTTGTCTCTTAGTTTCTTCTCTGTGCAACTTGATGAGATGCAACAGAAATATCTCCTTTCAGCTTACTCTTACTCTTCTTAGATAGATTCTGCCTTATCTTTGCTCTTAGCACTGATCAACTTGGTCGCAGAACCAGAATCTCATCGATGCTTTGTCAACTCAAAGAATTAGTGGACGCTATAGCCCCACACTTTAATTCCAATCCTTTCCATTACTGTTTGGCAGTTTTGAACCTTTTATTCCAAAGCAAGCTCGTAAATCTGTTTTCAATAGTATCCACAATTTATTGCACCCAGGCATTCACAGTTCTATCAAACACCTTATTGATAAAAAATCGATTGGCCATTGATTAAAAAGGATGTACGACAAATGCACAGAACTACCTGCCTTGCCAAAAAGTAAAAATTTCTCGGTATACTCAATCACCTTGGGTAAATATCTCACAACTTCTCAAAGATTTTCCGAGATTCATATGGACATTATGAGTTCACTTTCTACCTAGGTCTGAGTTCCTACTCGCTATGCTCGATGACCTGAAGCCATTCCTATCTCGGATATCACCGCTGAAATGGTAGCTGCAGCTTTTTATGTATATGTCACTGATCAGAGCTCAAAATTCGAATCCAATCTTGTTATTGAATTGTCTTACCTTATCGTTTTAAATTCAACGAACTTATAGAACATTGGCACTAAACTCTTAAATCTGCTATCATGGCCTATGACCGGACGGACTGGACGCATAAACTACCGACAATGCTACTCGGTTTATAAACAACTTTCCGTGAAAACTTCCAATTTTCATCGGTAGAGCTAACCTACGATACTAACAAACCTCTTCCTGGAAAATCTTTTACCGAAAATTCTAGCTTCACTTATCAGTCCGATTTCGTTTCACAACTGAAACAATATTTTAATCACCTTCGTCTCACAAATGCTTCAAGATAAACTTCTCCTGAAATTTTCATTTCCGAAGCTCTCGAGTCTTCTTCACATGTCTTTTTACGTATGAAATTAGTACATAAATCGCTCCCAGCACTAAACGGAGGTCCCTTTCCAGTCATTAGCCGCGATGATAATAATGGTAATGATTTTCGTTATTGGACGCAAGATCAACACATTCGAGTTTCCATCGACAGATTAAAACCTTGTTTTAAGGAGGTATCTGAAGAGGATTTAACTCAAAATTCACAAGCTTTAAGGTCTAATCTCAGTCGCACTGAAGAAACATCGTCTTTCATAGATAATGTCCTTTCTCCTCCTTTGGACACATCTTATTCGTCTTCTTCTACCTCTACAGATATGAGGCAATGCGTCGTTAAAGCTGCTGTATCATCTAAAAGGGGTAAATTTAATTCCAAACCTCAAAAAGATCCATTCCACCCTGCATCCGCTATCGCACGAGCCGGGAGAGCAACTAAAACTCCCACTCAGTATCTTAGTGCTCTGTCACACTAAAACCTTTGATTCTTTCTTACTTCTATATCTACCCATTTTCGATGGCACTAGAAGGGAGTGTTGTGACGAACACTCGAATCAATACATTTTCAAATTTTATTAAAACAGCTTTCTTTATATAAAATTATTAGAAGTGATAATAATCAAAAAGAAACAATTACATTTTACAAACAGTTTGCATTCTATATTTTTATGAAATTTAAAAATGTGCTAAATAAAATGTTTGCCACAGTCTCACAACAACATACTAAGGTGTTGGTTGACTCAAATTTTTTTTTTATATTTTTTTATAAAGAAAGGAGAACTATATAATAGATCCTTTATCACATAAAAAATATAACATATTCTAATATTTAATAATAGGATAGAGAAAATATAAATAAAAAAGGCAAATTTGTTTTAAAAATTTTGCACCAACAAAACCATGATTGGGTTTCCAATTGTTCAGCTAGTGGCATATTTCTTGACCATATAACTTGTCTCCCTCAATGATTAAATCCCAAATAAAGAGTTATATGATGGCTCGATTCTTAGAGAAAGTTGTTACCGTTGACTGAAAACAGCTCATCCACCACCACCGCTGATCACAATTTTATCATTTTATGTTTATCCAAGCTTACATAATAATCTCAAATTGATTCATGTTTCTACAAAAAAGAATTCTCTATCTTTAAAGAAGCAATTGGTTCTTTCTAATCATACGTTCATCACCTTCACGTTCAATAATTACTTTACATTTACATCATATGATCCAAAATACAATTTCATTTAAATAAAAAATAAAAAAAAACAAGACAAATAACATTTTTTATTAATTTCCTATTCATATCAAATATAAAACCAATTCACATATAAACACGGAAATCCATGATTACAATTTCATATTTAATAAATATTGAATAACCGTATGACCCAATTATTATTTTTCAGAGAGGTACAGACAAATAAAAATATAAAATCACTATTTGAATAAAGGATTTTCTTTTATTGTCTTTGCCTTTGATTTTTTTAAATTTGATATAAAAAAAGAATTGAAATATGATAATAAGTTGCTTTTATGGAGTTGTTTTTTAGATGGTTTTGATTCTTAATTTAGAGCAAGAATCGAAATAGGATTGATCATTACATTTTTTTTTTTTTTTTTTTTTTTTTTTTTTTTCAGGCGTTCATGCTCCATGTAGGAGCGTTGCCAGGTTAATCAGCTTTGAATATTCACCACGGTCATTCGCAACAGCGACATAATTACCATGGCAGCCGATTTTTTTAAGGTCGTTTATTACGTCAGTCTCCCATTGTTGTCGTGGTCTACCTCGGGGTCTACCACTCCCTGGGGTACTAACGTACATTTTTCTAATCATTCCAGACTGTGAATCGGCTCGTAGAACATGCCCAAACCAAGCAATCCTATTAGAAAGAATACGACCTATTATATCAGGACCCTCAAGAAGGTCTCTGATCTTAAAGTTATACCGGGTTCTATACTCTCCATCGTCTGTCTTTCTTAAGTGGACCAAAAATGTAGCGTAGGATCTTACGCTCAAATACAGATAAATGCGATTCGTCATTTTGTGTAAGGGTCCACGTTTGTGACCCATACATCACAACCGGTCTAATCAATGTCTTGTATAACTTGAGCTTGGTGTTAGTTGATACATACGGTGATCCAAGGAGAGGTTTAATTGAGTAAAAAGTTCGATTACCTGCAGCGATTCGAGCTTTAATATCTGTAAGTATGCTGTTGTTTGAGTCAAGCATTGATCCCAAATATTTAAAAGATTCAACTCCCTCAATTCGTTCATCGCCGCACATCAAATCTTTCTTCTCAGCCTCTCTTGAAACATTCATATGTTTGGTTTTATTGTAGTTAATTTGCAGACCAATTTTCCTAGCACCACTCTCAAGCGACTTGAAAGTCTCACTCATAACAGCTTCACTTCGGCCGAGGATGACAACATCATCAGCGTAAGCAATCATCTGTACTGAGTTTATTGACAATATATTGTTATTAGTCGGTAGTTTCTTTTGACGGCACACATATTCCAAGGCTAGATTAAAAAGTATAGGAGAGATAGCATCACCTTGTCTTAAACCGGAGTCGACTTTAAAAAACTTTGATATTTCGTTCTCTACTCGTACACAGCATTGAGAGTTCTGTACTGTCATTTTGCATAGTGATACCAGTTTACCAGGAATTCCCATTGACACAAGAGCAGACCATAGAGTCTCTCGTTCGAGAGAGTCGTAGGCCTGTCTGAAATCAATGAAAAGTTGGTGCACAGGTATGTTGAACTCTCGACACTTTTCCAAAATCATCCTTATCGAGAAAAGTGCATCGGTGGTACCTCGGTCCCGCCGGAGACCACACTGATATTCTCCAAACAGTTGTTCAGCAAAAGGATTGATTTTGGATAGCAAAATGTAGGAAAAGATCTTATATGCTGTGCAGAGGAGGGCGATTCCTATGTAGTTTGCACATTGTAGGCGATTACCTTTTTTATGGATTGGTATCAGCATGGCTGTGTTCCAGTCCTGTGGCATGGTTTCAGTCCTCCGGATCATTTGAACAAGTTCAAACAATCTTAAGGATAGAGTTTCACCACCATGTACAATCATTTCGGATGTTATATCGTCGATACCAGGTGCTTTATTGCATTTTAATTTTGACAGCGCCGCATTGAATTCCTCTCTGGTGGGTTCTTCTACATGTACCTTTGACGCACGAATAAGCTTAGCTCGTCGCCCGACTTGTTGTTGGTCACTTAAGTTGAGAAGATTCTCAAAATAAGCGGCCCAAGTATCTAAAATATTTTTAAGGTCTACTTGTAGCTCCCCATCTTCGTTTTGAATAGCAGTCGATCTAGTTTGAGGGCCCTTCTTTAAGGTTTTAACCTGTTGAAAGAAGTTACGCGATTGATGTTCCTTATTGAAGCTTTCAATCTCCTCACACTGTCTCTTCCACCATTCTCTCTTCGTTCGTCTACATAGCTTTGTAACGGCTTGTCTTGCCTGTTTATAATTTTCCTTCGTGGACCTGGTGTTGCGTCCTTGTAGACACTTCAGATAGCAATCTCTTTTGTATTGAATAGCATCAAGGCATGCTTGATCCATCCATGGCTTCTGGGAGTGGTTCTCTGGTCGTCCAAGTATTCCCTCAGCAGCGCTTAAAACAGCATCTTTTGAGCAAATACCATGACTTATCGACGTCTCCATTAATGGTTTCTGATTTCTCCAATGTTTCGGCAATATGGATTTGATATCTCTCTTCTGTTTCAGCATTCTTTAATGATGAGATGTTAAAACGTTTCCGTTGATTGAATTTTGGAATGCCTGGATTTGGGAAGTGGAACCTTATCGTTGCACATACAAGGAAGTGGTCACTTCCGATGTATGCACCTCTAAAGGATCGCACATCCAGAACGCTCGAAAAGAAACGTGTTGTTACTAGAACGTGATCAATTTGATTTCGAGTATTTCCATTCGGTGAGACCCAAGTCTGCTTATGAATCGATCGATGCGGAAAGAAGGTACTGGCAATTCTCAAATTATTTGATAATGCAAACTCAGTCATTCTCTCACCATTATCATTCGAATTCAAATGCAGGCTGTTGGGACCCACCACATTTCCATAAGAGATATCTCTTCCAACCTGTCCATTAAAGTCACCAAGAACCATAATGAAGTCGCGTGTTGGTGTTTGTTTCATAACCTCTTCCAGTGCTATGTAGAAATTATCCTTCTCGTCGACGGTCTTAGCTTCAGTTGGTGCATGCACGGCAATAAGAGAAATATTGTTATATGTACCGCGTACACGTAGGTAGCAGATCCTCTCACTGACCGGGATGAATTTCATCACGGCTTCTTGTATGCGTGCACCAACAAGAAAGCCAGTTCCAAATTCTCTTCGAGAAGGATGACCAGTACAGTATAGAGAGTGACTATCCAAATCTTGTTTTTCCGATTATCGGCTGTCTAATTTCTTGTAGAGCAATAATATCCATCCTATACTCAGGCTGCGCACGTTCCACGTTTCGATTCGGTAGTCTGGTCCTTTTTCACGTCCAGGCAAAATTCTATTGTTGTTTCCGGGTCTGTTTTTCTCTTTCTGATAACCAAATTTAACATATTAGTTTTTTTCCGGGGTTAGGGTGTTAACCTTAGGCCCAACCCAAATTGTCGTGAATGGGTCCGTTCTGCATATTAAGGTCACCAGAAACAACCTTTTTACACATTTTTATAGCGAGCCGCTTGATTCAAGACAGACGCCCGCTCCAAGCCGCCCCTGACATGGAGAACAGACGCTTGAGTCGCATTGGTTGTAGAGCGCCAATTCGCCGTGATGTAGCGTCATTGACTAAGCAGTTTTTACTCTGTTTGTCTCCAATACACCAACCTAATTCTGTCAGCATTACCCAGGCAGCACGGCGTGGACGTCGAATTTCGGATTTCGCTACCCTAGTCAAAACTATCCGTTCAGTACAAAAAGAAGTGATATCCTGTGTCAAGTAGAAACGAGTGTAAAACAAAACATTTCCAAATAATTAGGTGTTATACATGATTTGAAATACTTACTTTGTCTCTAGAATTAGAGATTAGAATTAGAAACAACTTCAACTAACTAGGTATTAAAACAAAAGTTTCTAGTAAAAGTAAAAGTACAAAATAATATTTATTTATTTATTTATATTCGAATGCAAATGTGAAATGCGATATTTATACGATTGACTGAATCGAGAGAAGTGCAGAACCATCGCGAAACCTTAGTGACAGCTAAGACTTTTATTTAATGAGAAATATTATATACAATATGAAAATTCTATAAAAGAAATGCAAGCTAATTTATTAGTTAGTATTTTATACTGCAGCCCTAGTTTGTAGATTAAGAACATGTGATTTGAACAGAATTTCATTAAAGTTATAATCTGTTAGTCTTGAGGTTTCGTGATGGTTCCGCACTTCTCTCGATTCAGTCGATCGTAGAAATATCGCATTCCACATTTGCATTCGAATATAAATAAATAAATAAATATTATTTTGTACTTTTATTTTTACTAGAAACTTTTGTTTTAATACCTAGTTAGTTGAAGTTGTTTCTAATTCTAATCTCTAATCCGAGTGACAAAGTAAGTATTTCAAACATGTAGAACACCTAATTGTTTTGTTTTACACTCGTTTCTACTTGACACAGGATATCACTTCTTTTTGTACTGAACAGATAGTTTTGACTATTAAACTTTAAACTGCACCTTTTTCACGAACTAAAATTTACATTTTTGATGTTTTTTGTAGCTGATATCACGATTTTTTGTAGTTAATAATAAATTTTATGAGCTTGGATTATAATGAAACAAATAATAATATTAATAATAGGTAATTGTTTCATTTTGATATAAGCAATTTGAATGTTTGTCATCGATTTATTTGTATAACAACTTTAACGATCATTCAATCGATTTCCAATTATTTCCAATTTTTCTGCGTTTATAAAAACAACATACCCAATAATCCGCAAGATATATAATTATAATGTATTTTTATGTCAACATACAAACCAAATACATTCCTTTTTAAAAGATTTGTCTTAGCAAAAATCAGACTAAAATTAAATGATTTTTTGTGGGCTTATATTTACCCTGAATTTTAATAAAATATATGTACAGAACTAAAAAAAATTATCACGCAATATAAGAACTGGATCTTTTATTCGAAAGTCGAAAGCTCTTCTATTCAAAAATTCGGGGAAGACTGTATTACTCTTCCTTAGATATTTATTCAATGATGTTATTAGATAATAGTGTAAGTTTAGTGTTAATTGACTTACCACATTTAGTAAAAATTAGCATCAATTGGAATGCAGTCTTAACATATATTAGGTAAACATACCGTCTAGATTGATAATATTCAAAAATATATTAAAACGTTTGTCTTTTTCGAAATAAAAATTTAAAACTTTCGAAACTAAAAAATGTAGAAGCCAAAAATTGTCCATATTTTAGAACACATTGATACCAACACAAAAACATTAAATTTTCTATCAACTGGTTGACATTTGTTCGCAATTTTTTTTTTTGTAAATTTTTATTATTGTTCAAAAAGATAAACAACAACAGAGTTAAATATTTTATTTATTTATTTATTTATTTATTTAGGTAAATAAATTTAAATTAATTCGACAATGTATGTTCTAATTGAGTAAAATATGTTTTTATAAATTTACAATGGAGTCAAATTCAGATATGTGTATATTAAATGAACAAAATGGTAGTAAAACAGAAATCTCAGAAGAGCTGTGAAGGTAAATCTAAATTATTTGATTATGGACGAATTGCTAATATTTTTGTATTATGTCCTTTAGATATTGACAAAAAGAAAATTGCGTCGGATTCCAAATGTGGAAGAAGATGTAAGGAAAGAGATACAGCTACATCGCATATTAAAACATAAAAATGTAATTGAACTTTTGGATGTGTTGTACAATGAAGAGAAACAAAAAATGTATTATTCAATGATCTACCTATTAGACTAAGAGCCCGCGACGGCCAGACCTTCGTTATTTTATAAAAGCTGAAAGTTTCTCTGCGCATACCCCCCACTCAGATAGGAACAATTAACGACATATGAAGTTTGGATCATAGTGGCTTTGGCAGGGAGCAGGTTCCAAAGAGGCCTCCAAAGTTTCGTGAAAGTATAAAAGCTAATTTTTTTTATATATTACTCGGGATAGTATTAGAAGTCACGTCACCCAATGCCAGACACTTACTATCGTTGAAACCCCCTGCCAGACACCCTTAAACTTTAAAGTTTAAGGGTGTCTGGCAGGGGGTTTCCACGATAGTAAGTGTCTGGCATTGGGTGACGTGACTTCTAATACTATCCCGAATAATATATAAAATAATTAGCTTTTATACTTTCACGAAACTTTGGAGGCCCATTTCTCGATGAAATTGAAATTGAAATTGAATTTGCAAATCGACTAAAAAATTTCAATTTACTCTGCTATCATACTTGAGTAAATTCTGACAGATTGTGTTGAAATTGAAATAAAATTCGTTTTTCAATAATTATTTTTTCGTAATTTAATTTTTGTGGAAGAAAATAAAGCAAAACAAAAACTAATATTTCAGCGAGAAACGTCAAAATTTCAATTTCATCGGCATTTTTGAGAAATGGGCCACGGCCAATGTAAGCATAGTGTTAATTGATTTACCACATTAAGGGTTGGAAAATATGTAATGGGGGATATATTAGAAGGGTCTTACGAAAAAGTGAAGGAAGTATTAGACTCTGAAACGTTAAGCAGAAGAGCTGTGAAGGTCAATCTAAATTGATTGGTTATGTACGAATTGCTAATATTTTTGTATTATGCTCTTAAGATATTGACAAAAAGAAAATTGCGTCGGATTGCAAATGTGCAACGAAATGTAAGGAAAGAGATACAGCTACATCGCATATTAAAACATAAAAATGCAATTGAACTTTTGGATGTGTTGTACAATGAAGAGAAACAAAAAATGTTAATTGATGGATTAGAATATTTGCTATGTATTTTATATTTCACGGACATAAATAAAATAATTTAGTTTTAATGAGGAATATTTTATTTATGGTAATTTTAAGTAATTTTTAATAAAGTGATACATATTTACAAAAGATTAAATTATAATGTTTTTATTTTTAAAAAAAGTGTCCTAGCTATTTACATTTTAAACTTACAATAGATGGCTTGAATCAAAAAATCACTACAATGATAAATTTCCGTCTGAATTATCTTGTTGAAATTTCATTTTTCAATAAACGTTTTCGAAATTTTATGTTTTAATTAATTTTTTTGTATACGGTTTATTGTACAAAATCTATTTTAAATTAAAATTTAAAGGTGAGTTTATGTTACAAAACTCGTCATAAGTTCATATATGTTAAACAACATTAGATCAAATCATTTTTTTGAGGTTATGTCTACTAGGTTCAGCGTAAATAAAGCAAAAGTGGTAATCGCTATTTTTTTCACGAACAGCGATCTACCGTATCGCTTTAATCACGAACAGCGATCTACCGCTTTTCACATAGCTATGCGGAAATAACTAGGAAATAAAAAGAATTTAAAAGTGCCTGAGAGTGTCAATTGTACTTCATAGGAGAAATAAATGTGATTATGCACACAAGTGGATTGAAAAGTGTTCAAAAATGTATATAGGACAAAACGCGTCACACGGATCACCTGCGCCATCAAAATTCTGCTTTAAAGATCAGAGCGATGGTTGGCTTAAATTGAAGATAAATCAGTATACTTTGTCTTGCTGTGTGCGCTTTTTGAAAAATCAAAAATGGTGGATTAGTATGGAAGCTACAATGTGTAGCTGTCACCATGGCAAAGCAAACAGTAAGGATCCATATGGCAATACAACGATTTGAAGTTTGTGAGGGGAAAAGCAAAAAGAAATCTAAACATGAGATGTACATTCGATGTACAGGGCAGTTCCTTGAAAATACTTAATACTTAGATAAAATTAAAACGGTTAAGCAAATTGATTATTGTTTGTAAAAGTTTTTTTGTTCAATTTTGTTAGTGCATTTGAAATGGAAAAAATAGTAAAAAAACCTTTATTTTAAAGTTAATCAATTATTAAATTTAATAATTAGCAGTAATATAATTTTTCTAACAACTTTTATTTTAAATGTTGGTAAAATTAAAGTGAACAAATAAAATCAATATGAAAGAATTTAGAAAAATATTATGTGTTTGTGGCGTTAATTATTAACGATTAGCGGGATTTATTTAAATAAATTAAGTAAACATAAATATTTTTGAATTGTTATATGCCATTTTTCTATTTTTTTCGGCGTCCAATCTTTGGATTACAACAAGTTATGTTAACGCTGGACATTCTTTTACCTGCAAATATAAAATCAAAGATATTAATTTAATCAAAACTTACAAGTTGTCTGCGATCCTTCGTGGACATATTCAGCTGGTAGTGTTTTCATTCCATAGAATCAAGCTGTAAGAAGAAAAAAAAACGTATTAATAATTTTTTTGTTTATTTAATCAAATATTCTTACTTGTTTTGAATATTTTGATAATGTTATTGTTTATGAAATGTCATTTATACATTAACCCATTTCGGACTAACGTTACGTACACGCAACACTACAATAAATATTCGTAATTGTAGTGTTGAATATAATTTTAAAATATCGTTATTTCCTTTAGAAATTAATTTCTTATTAGAAAAAGTGTTGAAATATTAAGAAAAATTACTAAAATAAGTACAGGTGAATATTTGATGATGACATAAAAAAAATGCTGAGGTAACTTATTAATTTTGAGTGATAAAACGATCTGAAAAATGTGATTTTTTTTTATAAAACTAATTAAAAAGCACAAAATTTTAATTTTGTGAACTTATTAATAAGCAATCGGTGCGAAATAATTAAAAAAAACATGATTTAAGTTTGCGTTGCGTCAAAGCAACGTTCTGTCAATTGTGTGTTTTTTGATTTTTTTAGCAATTGCATAAATGAGCAATTCCACGTCACCGCAACATCGATGTTCCCGACCCCTCTGATTTCGATAAATTTCATATACAGATAGCCGATGACAAAATAAAAATACCATTTCTTTCAAAAAATTAAATTTCGCTCTAGGGGTGGCGGCAAAGTTTTAGGGGTTTGCGAAACATGAGTATCTTTTAATATCGATTGCTAACGATTGACTAAACCGATTTAAGTCATTTATAACTCATTGGAAAGGTAATTGATAGGAATTATAAAGAAAAATACTTAAAATTTTTTAATAATTTTTTAAAAGTGTATTAAACTTAAAAAAAAAAATTCGAAGATGGCGCTGTTGAGGGTACCTTCACTTTTACCACTTATTTCTTCCAGAAAAAAATGTTTAATTAGTTCATAATCTAAAACGAAAGTTTCCCAGGTATACAATTTCTTGTTTTAAAAATAATATATCTTTTCATCCATTTATACCTGTCCGAAACTAATTTTAAAGGCATGGAAAAATTAAGTACTGTACTTTGTTACCTGTTAATGATAATACCTGTCATAAAATGAGAGCGCCTTAATGAAAATAATAGTCTATAGAGATATTTTGAGTGTATAGCATCATTACTAAATTCATTTTTTAATCTTGTTAAAAAAATATTTGTGTTGTGTTAGCAAAGAAGCTTCAAAGTGTTTTAATAGTTAAAATAAATTTTTTTAAAACATGAGTAAATATCATTGTTTAAAACCATTTGGTATCGGCAACTAATTTTACGCGTTAATTTTACGCATTCATCAGGTCGAAGACTTGCAAATTTTGAAAATCCTACTTTTAATTCTGGAAACTAGCTCTTAAACTCAACGTACGCTTCATTTAACGTGCATAGCAGTAACCGTTTTTGGAGAAATATTCGTTCAATACCACGTTTTACAGATATCGTATCACGTTTACCTGGCATTAATCTGCTAATGAAATCATTCGTTTAAAAAATTTTCATTTCATTAATATTTTCTTCTGGTAGTTTTTTATCGGCATTTTGATTGGTTGTGGATTGGTTTATTTGATCCTTCTTGCTTTTTTCAATTAAGCAACATGTCAATGTTGCTTCTGTTCCAAATAAGTTTTGTATTTCTTGCACTTTCATATCCATTTTCGTTTCTTTATATAATCGCCATTTTTAATAGACCGGGAGGCAGCGTTGCATTTTGGTTAGTGATTTGACGCCGATTGAATTTAATTTTTATAGATAGATTAATTATTTGTGATGTAGAAAATAAGAGTCAGCCGTCAGACTTGCGGGGGGTGTGGTTGTGGGGGAGTTTTAAACTGGTAAAAAAAAACGAATTCCAAAAGTAATTTGATGCCGCTTCAAAATTTGTATGATGCATGTTTACACCATAGCAATTGAAAAAAAAGTCGTCAGCTGATTGGCGGATGGGGAATTATACGTCAGCTCCTCGTATACATCAGTATAAAAATGCAATATAGTCAAGACCTTTCTGCATAGGATCTTGATGAAACTTTGGCAAATGATCCAGGTTCACTTGAAAATGGAAAATCTGAATTAATTTTAAATTTGGACAAAATGGCGGGGGGTCTCCCGAACACCTCTAAGTTTAAATCTTCAATAACCTCTAATCCCGACTTATGATCTTATGGAAACTTGGTATATAAATTTTTAGTACTGTTTCCAATATTTCTGCATAACAACTTCCGGTTTGACAGTTCCGGTTAAAAAGTTTTTTTTCCAGGTGTTTATCCCTACTGTAGCCTACAATTACCGATCGATTTTCACGAAACGTTGGTAAACGCTTTCAAGTAACATGAAAAACATTTTGTTAGCTTTTGGAGTACATTGGTTAAAGGGTTGGGGGTCCACCATACAACAGATGGGTTTTTCCACAATGTTTTTTATGTTTGTTGGGAGCATAAAACATTCGTTCGGGAATGAATTTTGACGACACTTTAGAAAAAGATGCAAATATGTATGGCAAGAAACTGATTTGTTTTTTAGCGATAGTGAACAAAATAACATTTGTACCTGATAATCGAATTGGATGAAACTTAGTACATAAACATTTGGTACGGTTCACAACAGTTCTGCATCCCAACTTCCGGCTTTTCATTTCCGGTAAAAAATTTGGTTCGTAATTTTTTGAAGTTTTTTCACTGCCTACAATAATGAAGTGATTATGATGAAACTTATGGAAAAGGTTTCAATTAGTGAAAAATAGTTATCATCTTTTGGGACACATTGATCAAAGTGGCGGGGGTCTACCATACATCTGCTGACTTTTCGCACTTGGTTTTTAAAGTTTGTTGGGAGCATACAGACTTCATTCATTAATCAATTTTAGTGACACTTTGAAAAAAGATGGAGACTTAAATGACAAAAAACTGATTAGTTTTTGGACAATATTGAGATAAGTGGTGGAGGGCCTCCCGAACACCTGCTTATTGTGTCACCATTGTTGCAATGTTTGTTGGGAGTACCAAACATTTTTACCGGAAATGAAAAACCGGAAGTTGGGATGCAGAACTTTTGTGAACCCTACCAAATGTTTATGTACCAAGTTTCATCCAATTCGATTATCAGGTGCAGATGTTATTAACCTTTAAAAAAAACAGGTGTTTGGGTGACCCCTCACAACTTGGCTCACTATCGCTCAAAAACTAATCAGTTTCTTGCCATACATATTTGCATCTTTTTGAAAAGTGTCGTCAAAATTCATTCCCGAACGAATGTTTTATGCTCCCAACAAACATAAAAAACATTGTGGAAAAACCCATCTGTTGTATGGTGGACCCCCCAACCCTTTATCCAATGTACTCCAAAAGCTAACAAAATGTTTTTCATGTTACTTGAAAGCGTTTACCAACGTTTTATGAAAATCGATCGGTAATTGTAGGCTACAGTAGGGATAAACACCTAGAAAAAAAGCTTTTTAACCGGAACTGTCAAACCGGAAGTTAGTACGCAGAAATATTGGAAACAGTATTAAAAATTTATATACCAAGTTTCCATAAGATCATAAGCCAGGATTAGAAGTTATTGAAGATTTAAACTTAGAGGTGTTCGGGAGACCCCCCGCCATTTTGTCCAAATTTAAAATTAATTCAGATTTTCCATTTTCAAGTGAACCTGGATCATATGCCAAAGTTTCATCAAGATCCCTTGCAGAAAGGTCTTGACTATATTGCATTTTTATACTGATGTATACGAGGAGCTGACGTATAATTCCCCATCCGCCAATCAGCTGACGACTTTTTTTTCAATTGTTATGGTGTAAACATGCATCATACAAATTTTGAAGTGGCATCAAATTACTTTTGGAGTTCGTTTTTTTTACCAGTTTCAAAGTCTCCCACAACCACACTCCCACTACTTTAGCAGCTGACTGCCAAATTTATCATCAGCTGGAGTTAATTAATTAAAATAAATAAAAATCAACCGGCATCAAATGACTTTTTCATTTGCAACGCTGCCTCCCGGTCTATAAAGGACAACTTTAGGTTCTCCATAATATCTCGATAATATTTTAATTGCACTTTTATTTCATCACAAGAATCAAGATTTACCCCAATTAAAACATTTTTTATGTTTCTACGCAGTTGCTCTGATTTATTAAAACTGCGACATAACCGCTTTCGATTAATAGGTGAAATTTGATTAGATACAAATGGCACAATATGTTCATTTATACGGTTAATTAGCTCATCACGTTCCATATTGACTATCGTTGGTGATGAAATAATATATCGCATAACGCTTGGTCCGCTGATAGGCTGTGGCTGTCCCTCCAATATTTCATCACTCGCATTTGATTCTATATCACCTGTATTTTCAGTTTCAATACCTCCAGTGGAACTGATCATTAAGAGACGAATTCTACAAGACGAACAAATTCGCTTTTGCGTACGTAAATTAAACACAAGGTTTATCGAACGTAATTGATTCTGAACTTCAGGTGTAACATATTTTAAAGTTTTTGAACACTTTTTGAACAAAGATACTCATGTTTCGCAAACCCCTAAAAACTTGCCGCCACCCTGTGTCATCTTTAGAGCGAAATTTTATTTTTTGAAAGAAATGGTATTTTTATTTTGTCATCGGCTATCTGTATATGAAATTTTATAGAAATCAGAGGGGGTCAGGTCACACGCTAGAACAAATGCTGTTGCGATGACGTTGAATTGCTCAAATGCAACGTTCGGCCTATTTAACAAATTTATAATATATATTGTTTCTGGACTATTTTTTCAGCAATTTTATATCAATTGAAGATTTAAAACAAATTAAGTTTAGCGGAAACCAGATGTACATAAATAATTTATCAGATGAAGATTCAAGAGAAGTAGACGGTCCAGGAAAAATTGACAGCCTCTCAATAAATCAGCTTCTTGCTAATGCTGAAGTTCGATTTTGTGACTACTCGGGTATTCAATTTGAAGATAATGAATTTATGAGCGAACCTGTTGGATTTGAGGTGATTGATAATGGTCCATCCCTAGAACTTGTATCAATTGAAAATTTTGAGAGACCGTTTCATAGTAATATAAATAGAACATGGGAAGATGGATCCATAATTAATGTGCGAAATGATTTTCCACAACAAAATTTTGAAAAAATTAGGAATATGCAACCCTATCAAATTTTTGAAATCTTTATGACAAATGACATATTTGAAGAATTCGTAGATCAAACAAATCGCTATGCATTATACAAATACAATAAGCAGTTGATCTTGTCGATCAATGAATTAAAATGCGCAATTGGAATTTTGTTTTTAATAGGCTATAATATTTTAACATCTCGAGAATTCTATTGGAGCTCTGAAATGGATTTACAGAATTTTTTAGTTGTAAACTCAATGCGTCGAGATAGTTTTCTCTCAATCATTAGAAGTATACATTGCTGTGATGTGAATTGTCCTGATTCAACAGACAAATTATGGAAATTACGTCCGCTTATTAAAAAACTTCAAAGAAATTTCGCTGAAAATTTTATTCCTTAAGAAAATTTATCATATGACGAATCCATGATTAAATATTTTGGACGACATAGTTGTAAACAATTTATTAAAGGAAAACCTATTAGTTTTGGTTATAAAGCGTGGTGTCTAAATGACACTTCAGGATACTTAGTAAACTTTGAAATCTACACATGCAAATTTAACGAAACATACACAATTTATGAGAAAACTTTCGGGAAACCAGCTGCAGTTTTTGTGAAAATGGTTGATCAATTAAAAATCCTGAATTGCACTACTCATTTTTTTTTCGACAATTTATTTTCAAGCGTGAACCTTGTGTCACATTTGACTAGCAAAGAATATCGTGGGACTGGGACCATGAGAAAAAATCGAATCCCAAAAAATTGCTATGTTTTCAACAAATCGGAATATAATAAGTTGGAGCGCGGAAAATATTTAACAAGAAAAAGTTCGGAAGACTCAAAAAACATTATGCAGTTGAAGGATAGTTCTGTAGTAACAATTATTTCAAATGCAAATGCATATGAACCTACAATATACGTCAAGCGTTATAGTTTATCTGAATATAAAATATTGAATGTCAAATGCCCAAATGCTAATGGTCAATACAAAAAAAATATGGGTGGAACCGATCGCATGGATGAAGATGTAAATCATTACCGGATTGGAATTCGAAGTAAAAAATGGTATTGGCCACTTTTGACTTGGATGTTTGACGTAGCAATGAATGACGCGTGCATTCAATTCAAAAATTCTGGTAATTCTATTTCGAATCTTGAGTTTAGAAGATCTGTTGTTGGCGAGTATTTGACAACTTATGGAAACGCAAAGAAAAATTCAGGTCGTGTATCAAAGGAATTTGATTATCGTTTCGATGGTGGGAAACACTTAACCCAAACCATAGCTGATAAAAAGAAAAGAAGATGTGCATATGTGTTTGCATTGACTGCCAATCAATTGTCTCAACATTTTGTCCAAAATGTGATGTAGTTCTTTGTGTTAAATGCTTTTTATCTTATCAGACCAAAAATGAAAGTGAGAAAGAAAAAAAATTGTAGGCCGAACGTTGCTTAAAAGCAACACAGTTTTCAGAAGCTTTCATTATGAATTTTCCAAAAAAAAAATGTTTGATTATTTTTTTCTTGTTTTATATTGGAAATGTGAATAAATAAATAAAGTTTTATTCAAAAATAAAATGTCGTCCTTAACGGGTTAAGCCTTCATCTGGTGAGTTCACGTTTTCACCACATAGCAAAATTTGGAATATGTTGTGTCGATAAGATAGTTTTTAGCACTAATTAGTGCAGTGATGGAAGCGTGTGGCTCTGCTGTCAGACAAAGGTGTGATTTTTTGCCTATATTATGCTAGCGTTTAGGCTAAAAGATCCTCTTCTTCGTTTTCATTTTGGCAAGTCATGATATATTTGTTTTTTATTCGATTTTTAAAAATAATGTTGTAAATTTTTGAATTAATTATATTAAACTATTGTAAATTCAAAAGTTAAAATAAATAGTTTACTAATCAAGTGGTGAAGTTTTGTGCATTTTATTTTGTGTTCATCTGCCTGCCATAATAGTGAGAAATATATTGTCGTCTGTATGGCCGCTATGTTGGGCATCACAAGAATCAACTGTAACAACTTGATGCTGATTGGTTTTGATAAGAACTAAAGTTATATAATACGCACTAATTGGGCATAGTGTCATGATAGTTAGTTTGAAAAATTTATTTTCTTACTCCTTGCCTTTTTAGGCAATACACTATCTTGCTAGTGCATGCTAGCTGAGGCATTGCAGTATTCGTCATCGACCACGTATGCATTTTTAGACGTGATAATTTGGACAAGAATTTTTAAGCAATTATACTACCACATCATTCATCGTCATCGTCAATTGTATACCATTTGTTAGGCGTGATAACTGAGGACACGCATTTTTAAGCAGTTTTTATATCATCTCAATACTGTGTCATCATCATCGTACGCCTTTGTTAGGCATAACTAATTGTTGAAAGCGTCATTCGAGGCGCAAAATATAATTCATCGGTCAACAGCCAAATATGCTTGATAACTCTCTGGCTCTTCATCTGATGTCTTCAAAACAACTTAATACAGTCCACTATCAAAGTCAGAGGCGTTTTCAAGTTATTTTATTGAATTTTTACATAACCATTTTTGTCAACAATTTACTGGATCAAAGATTTTTATAACCATTATTGCAAACAATTTACTGGATCAATTCGTTATCTTATCATTGCCGTTCAACACTCGCCCAGGCAGATCTGGAGTGCAACGAGACCACATTAAGTAGGTGGGATCTTCTATCATCATGAAGTGAATCATTCATTTATTTGATATTATTATTCATGTAAGTAAGAATTAGTATTGGTGTGGATGTGATGGTCTAGGCTTCTTTGATGCAAGGGTCGACAGTATCTTTTATTTATTTTTCACTTGGTCTGTCGGTATTTATTTTCTAATGCGTGCATAGTGATTAATTTGTGCTGTAGTGGGGGACGATCACTCTCGAATCCACAGGACTTCCACTAGCTGGAACGTTAAATCTCTAGGCATGCAGTCCTTTCAATTTCTTCCTATTGATCTTCTTAGCAATGGGTCCAGTCCCCATTACAAACATCTTGCCTATTACATGACATTTGATGCTGACATCTATAAAACTTAGTGCAGACATTCTTAGTTCAGATATTCTAAAATGTTTTCTTCTTTGCGTGACTCTCACCATTTTTCTGAAACCTTGAACCTGAATCAAATAAAAAATCACAGCTATAAATAATACGATTCAGTTTATGAGGCGCAGCGATTTATTGCCATTATTTCTTTGTTCACAATATTAAACGCAACAATTGTTATGGAACATATCAGCTTCATTGGTTAATAGTGTTATGATTCTACATAAACGCAATGAAAGACAAAACCCTAATTTTTGATATATAATATTCCAAAAATAAAATCAAGGTCATATTCTTAGAATTTTAAGGTTTATTAGAATCAGGATCAACATGTAATAAAATTGACAATTCAACTCCCTAAATAAAGCTTCGATAAGGTCCAATAAAAACGCTTCATTTACTATTTTTTAACAAATCAAAACGAATTATATCGATTATTTTTCTCTGGTGGGAAGGAACAGCGAATTATAGTGACTATTTTCGGCCTACTTAATATATTAATTTAAAACTAGAGAAATTGAGATAATTTTTTTTGCTAAATGAGATAATTTTTTTATATATAATTTTGTTTAAAAGATAATTATTAGTTTCTTAATAAAATTTTTTCTACAAATTATTCAATAAATTATGTAAAAATGCTATTTGCAAATAATAAAAATGTCCGTTGTCATTCATAAATGATTGTATGTTTATGTTTATTTGTCAAAAATAAATTACAAATTTATAACATTTATGCGCCTACTAAGATGAAACAATATTTAATTTTGTTAGAAGAAGAAATGACAACAAAGGATTATGTTGTATGAAATAATGTTACTATTTCTGTTCGTTAAATTGTCTTCTAAATACAACTCGTCAGTCGTCACCAAATTATTAGTCGATTATTTTTCAACATTACCACTCATGCCATTTAAGGTTAAAAATTTCCCTCGTGTAGTCGCACTCGCGACCTCAAATGACATTCGTAATAATGATTATGAAAAATAATCGACTATTATTTGACGACTCGTGATATTATATATGAATGTTTTTATGAATCAAATCAACAAATTGGGTAACAAATAATGCTATCGAATATTCTTAGATTGACCTCGAATAATCGAGAAATTATGCAGACGTCTATATAAGGAGTTCCCTTTTGTAGAATTAGGTTAGTTTTATTTTAGACCTGTGATGGTAAAGTTCTAATTAATATTGGGATGGTTTAAGTGGAATTTGAAATTAAATTAGTTTTAAACGAAACGTTGTACCGTCCATATAAATCGTGTAAATAAAGTTACTTTTAAATTTAATTGTTAATAAAATTTTAAGTTTATTAAAAAGAAATATTTTGTATATTATTTTGGACGCTGTTTACTGGAAATTACTGCAATAAACAGTTGGACTATCGAAGCTGTCGGAAGATATTCTAGTTAGGAATAGTATTTGCTGTATTGTTTTCCTGTTGTTGTGGGACAATAAAGTAGTTGAATACTTAATTAAACCTGGTATTTGTGCCTACTAATCAGTGATCGATTTGGGAAATACGTTTATCGAATTGAGAGTAAGCAATTCAAATTAAGGTTGGAAAAACGTAACAATATAGATAACATTGACCAGGTCGTGTTGCCATTTTCTTCACTGCACATGTAAAGGAGGCTTCGGAAATGTCATTTAAAAAATTTTTTACTTTTATTGATCCAATATTTTTTTTCGGAATAAATTTAACAATAAAGAAAAAATAAATTGATAATATTATCATATTTTTCTATCTTTCATTCAAATTAGTTCCAAAAACTATTTAGCATTAAAAAGCTTTTGAAGGACGGTTGCTTGTACAAATTTCGAGTTTAAACAAAGTATAAAATATATATCAAATATTTCTATTCTATTCTTCAACTTAATCTATTTACACTATCCCTGTCTAATAAAAAACGTGTTTGTTCTGTAAAAGGAATTATGCATAATTTTCTTAATTTCTCAAATATTCTAGGTAAATCCATTCTTTGTGTTTGCTTTTTCTTTGAAGCAATGTGAAATTGCTTAAAATTATTTTGAAATATTGTATTGGGGAATTTGACGTTGAATAAAATTTTGTTTTGTATTTCTTTGCGAGTTCTGTAGAAACAAAAATAATGTAAATTTTGTATATTATAGATGTTTTGCCTATCGCCCCGTAAAAGTAGTGAAAGCAGGGATAAGTGCAGATATTATACTGTGTCGTATTTCTTATTAGATTAATATCACTTCTTTATTTCCAAGTAACAGTTACCATAAATAGTGACTTTTCGCTGCGGAATAGAAGCAACTATTCTACACTATCCCCCAAAATTTATTGTATTATTTATTACATAATTTTTAATTTAAAATAACTGCAGAAAACATATCAATCTTAATTATTTTTTCATAAGTGATAAATAAAATTTTTTACCCTTGACCATTTGTTATTAAATTTTCATTTTTAAGGTTAAAATATATTGTTTTCGCAATGATGAATTAATAGCTGTCAGCCTAAAATTCTTGTTTATTTAAATGTAAATTATAACGTTTTATGTCTTAAACTTCTGCTATATTTGCTTCTAAAAAATTTGATATTTTAATGAAAATACAAAAAAAAACACAACAAAATTGAATAACATAATGAGATTTTCTTGTGGTTGTGAAAATTGTACGCTATACTTAAAGTGAAATTGGAATAACAATTGTAATCCCTTTTCAGAAATAAGATTGGCTTAACCTCGATGATAACAAATGTATTTATCTTTATTCATATTTAAACAAAAATCTAAAACATTTTACCTTTGTTTGTATTTATGGTAATTAGATCTTTGATCTTAACCAAATACCTGCTGATAAGATTTTTATATAAAGCTTAAACAAATCCTGTTTAAATGAATACTTGGATTTAATTTATATTTGCATTTTAGTAAAATTTACAATTTTCTATCAAATCGCTGAGAGCACAATTCTGAACAACAATTTTCATCCCTTTTATAAGTCTCCTTCAAGATTCTAAAATATTTAATTACTTGTGCGTAAACATTATCTAATTATTATTAACTCATAAAATGTTTGCACTCTTATAATTATGCAGCAGGGATTGAACAAAAAATCTAGTTTACTAAAAATAATTAAAAAATTGTGTTCCTCTACAATAAGTAAGCAGTTTATCATTAAAATAAAGAAAAAAATTTCCTACGGTCCTTCGAGCCGGATAAAAAAAGGAACTTAAAATTTGATTGTTAGTCCAGCCGCCTGCCGTTTATTCCACTATTTCATACTAACGTGCTAACGGAAAATGTGGAAAGCTTCTCTACTGGGAATAGCTTGCCATTAAAATTTAAAATACAAAAAAAGCTCCTGACCTTCAATGACTTTTTCCAAACACCCAGAAAACTTTTGTAACAAAGTTTGCTAATTGCGTCAAGTCACTAAACTACGCGAAAAAAACACTTTCATTTCACTTATAATTCATCCTCTTAGGAAAACTTTATCAAATTTTAATGTTTGTAAAAAGATTTTCTTTTACGTTAAACTTTAAACGAAAAAGTTTTTTTCTAATAAAAATTGGCGAAAAAAACGTACTCTTACAATTTGATTTAAAAACTTTTTTTCTGTTCTTTTCCGTTGTGTCGAGTTTAATGTTTTTTTGTAGAAATCACATAGTATCGAATCAAAGCTGTAATAGAATATAGAGTAAATTATCATCGTTCGTGTGTTTTCATATTTATCAAGTTGATTGAAAACGTTTATAGTTTCATGTTCTCGTTTTGAAAAATCTCTAGTGAAGTTTATTTATTTAGTTGTTAGATTGAATTTGTTTTTATTGTTTCTGAAGTAGATGTTTTATATAGAAAAATAATAACAAACAAAAAAACACAGAACGAAATTTTAGGAAAAATAATTGGATTTTAAAGTGTAAATATACATCAAGAGTAAAGGAATCAAAAAAATATTCGAATTTTTTTTCAATTTTTTCCAGCATTGATTAATTTTTTGTTGCATTGTTGGGTTGCAAGTAATTTTTAAATTAATTGGAACAAGTTTATCAAGAATTTTCCTGAATAGATTTTTAAACAATATAAAGTTATTGCTACTTTATGTAATGAAATGCTAAATATCTGTTGGAAAAATTTGTGTTAAGTAAAGAAAATATTTAATTTAAATTGAATAATGGGAATTATACAAAATGAGATTAATTTTATTTTCAGTTTGAGTTTCGGTAAAGTTTAACAAATTTTTGAATCTTTATCATTAGTTTGAAAGTTAAAGCATTAACAAAATTTATGAAAAACAATTTGTTATTTTTTGTTCAAGATTCTGAATTTTTAATCCACAAATATGCTTGCTTAATAGTTTAAATATGAAAATTAAAGGAATCTAAGTATAACACTGAGTTTGTTTCTGAGCTTTGGTCTGAGTTTGAGTCTGGGTCTGAGTCTGAGTCTGAGTCTGAGTCTGAGTCTGAGTCTGAGTCTGAGTCTGAGTCTGAGTCTGAGTCTGAGTCTGAGTCTGAGTCGGAGTCTGAGTATGAGTATGAGTCTGAGTCTGAGTCTGAGTCTGAGTCTGAGTCTGAGTCTGAGTCTGAGTCTGAGTCTGAGTCTGAGTCTGAGTCTGAGTCTGAGTCTGAGTCTGAGTCTGAGTCTGAGTCTGAGTCTGAGTCTGAGTCTGAGTCTGAGTCTGAGTCTGAGTCTGAGTCTGAGTCTGAGTCTGAGTCTGAGTCTGGGTCTGAGATGAGTCTGAGTCTGAGTCTGAGTCTGAGTCTGAGTCTGAGTCTGAGTCTGAGTCTGAGTCTGAGTCTGAGTCTGAGTCTGAGTCTGAGTCTGAGTCTGAGTCTGAGTCTGAGTCTGAGTCTGAGTCTGAGTCTGAGTCTGAGTCTGAGTCTGAGTCTGAGTCTGAGTCTGAGTCTGAGTCTGAGTCTGAGTCTGAGTCTGAGTCTGAGTCTGAGTCTGAGTCTGAGTCTGAGTCTGAGTCTGAGTCTGAGTCTGAGTCTGAGTCTGAGTCTGAGTCTGAGTCTGAGTCTGAGTCTGAGTCTGAGTCTGAGTCTGAGTCTGAGTCTGAGTCTGAGTCTGAGTCTGAGTCTGAGTCTGAGTCTGAGTCTGAGTCTGAGTCTGAGTCTGAGTCTGAGTCTGAGTCTGAGTCTGAGACTGAGTCTGAGTCTGAGTCTGAGTCTGAGTCTGAGTCTGAGTCTGAGTCTGAGTCTGAGTCTGAGTCTGAGTCTGAGTCTGAGTCTGGGTCTGAGTCTGAGTCTGAAACTGAGTCTGAGTCTGATTCTGAGTCTGAGTCTGAGTCTGAGTCTGAGTCTGAGTCTGAGTCTGAGTCTGAGTCTGAGTCTGAGTCTGAGTCTGAGTCTGAGTCTGAGTCTGAGTCTGAGTCTGAGTCTGAGTCTGAGTCTGAGTCTGAGTCTGAGTCTGAGTCTGAGTCTGAGTCTGAGTCTGAGTCTTAGTCTGAGTCTGAGTCTGAGTCTGAGTCTGAGTCTGAGTCTGAGTCTGAGTCTGAATCTGAGTCTGAGTCTGAGTCTGAGTCTGAGTCTGAGTCTGAGCCTGAGTCTGAATGTCAGTTTGAATCTGAATCTGAGTCTGAGTCTGAGTTTGAGACAGATTTCTAACCTGAATCTTAATGTGTGATTAAACTCCCACGTGATCTAAGAGTCATGGCTTCGATACATGTACCAAAAGAGTTTCAAAATCTACGATAACGAATATTTGTTTCTAGTCATGTTTAAACATCAAATTTATTATTAAAACTATCCCATATCAAATCCACTTAATTTCATGTTACGGTAATTGTAAGATGTTGTACAATCTGGAAACGATATTCATAAATTTAATGTTTACAATACCGTATAACAACACAATATCTTTAACAAAAGAACTTCACCTGGTTTGACTTTCAACAACTAAACAATGTTTAAAACAAAAAAGCGCTTATTGAACAAAAAGAAATGTTACGGATATCAGAATGAAATAACCGTTCCGTATAACAATGAAACAATAAACAACTGACGATAATATTTTATTTCGCTTTTCAACCCTATTTTCCTGTCTTTCCGTTTTTTCGATTTTCCTTTTTTTATTTATATTTTAATTTTTCATTTAATCAATTGTCGTATTATATTATGAACCCTTTTATTTATGATCGCTGATTAATGGAAAAAGGTAAAGTTCAGTTTTATGGGCTTGTCAATATATTTATAATGTCAAATTGTTATAATCAATTTATATAACGGGATACGATTAGGAAAACGAAGTACTAAATGTTTTTATTTCAATTTAGAATGTTTTAATGACAGTTGTAAGATAACAGTGGGATTTTATAACTTTAACGAACCTTACTAAACAAAGGAACTGTAAGGGTTGGAAAGATTACTGTGGTTGTGTTCTGAAAATCCGATAAAGAAACTTGTTTCTATTTAAAGCATGAGTTAAAACGATGTGTTGTTAGAAGTTGATACCATTGTAGTTAATAATTAAAATAAGAGGTGAAAACCATCAGTTACTGTCTTTCACAATACTAAACTTTCTCTTGTAAATGATGAGGTTTATATTCACATGGCTGTTACAGAAGCCACTTCTATTACAAACGTTGCTTAAACGTCACTTTTTCTCATTTACGTGAGAATTTTATCTAATTTACGTGATGTTTTAATACTTCGACAAATTCTTCGTGTGTATCGTCATAAAGACGAGATATTACATCAGTGACTATGTTTTAATCTTCTTTTGGTGAATAATAATAATACTCATATGTTGGAGCTTTAGACTCCCCATTCCCATAGCCAGTCGCCAACTCAAGTCTTCCTGTAACATGAGCCACTTCAGGCTTGAGTGGTCGGTTACAATTGTGAATTTTTAACCCTCAATATAGGTACTGAATTTCTTCACACATGAAATTGCCGCAAGTCGCAAGACACTCAAGCTCAGAAACCGAATATTTTCGTTGAAATTTATTAAATTTTTTGACATGAAGGCTATCGAATACTCTTGTCCTTCGTTATCAACTTGATACAAGACACTACTGGCCTCTGTTAGGCACGCATCACACAAAACAAAATAGCTCTTTGGTATAATCATGATTAATCAGAACTGGAGCTAAAGTCAAAAGAGCCTTCACCTTACCTTAGCTTGTTCGGAATCTTCTTTAATAGATGAGTAGTTGGTGTGACACTCGCATAATTAAAGATACAATGCTGAAACCATCCTGCCAGACAAAGAAAGCGACGTATCTGCTTCACAATAGGGTAATTCTTTTACCAACGGAACAGATTTGGACAAAATCTGACCGACACATTTTTGATTTGGCTCAAATTTTTTTACAGGCTTATATCGAAAAAAAAAAGATATACGGGTTCGAGGCTTTTTTGTATCTTGAAAATATAGCGGTTCTAGATTTCGAGAATTTCATGATTCTTGGCTTGACGAGTTATTCTCAAATATTCATAATTTCGGTTTGATTAGAGATAGAAACCTCTAGTTTGTTTTATTTTAAAGTTAAAAGATGGTAGTTTACCAGAAAAAATTAAAATTAATAAAAATTATTCACAATTTGCTATTGTTATAAGGAAATTAAATGTTCAAATCGATCTGTAGTCATTGCCCTACCCACGACATGAGTTTTTAGTATGACCATCGTATTCTACGTTTCATTTTCTATAAAATACGTATTTTTAATTAATGGAGAAATGTGTTTACTGTAAGAAAAAAATTAATTTATTGAGCGCGGGACGTCCATATATTGGGTCATTCTTTTACATACCGAACAGATTATGACAAAATATGACTAAGATATTTTTGATTCAGCTAAAAAATTTTTACGGGTTCTTTATAAACAAACTCCTTGTTAGAGGATTTTTTCTTTTTTTTGTAGGGGAAATTTTTGGCTTGCAGACTTATTTTCAAAGGTTCATGACTTCGGTTCTGGTAGAGCTAGACACTTTTTGTCTATTTTATTTTAAAGTATAAAGGTAGAATTTAAAAACAAAATTGTTATTTATAAAATTTATTAACAAATTCCTATTGTTATAAACCAATAAAATGTTAAAATCAATTTTTAGTAATTATCTAACAAAAATAAAGTACAACACTCTTCATGAACTGTTATTCAAACACTACATATACATACAATGCACTATTATATGTACAATGAAATGAATCGATTAAAAGTTTCTTACAGACCTTGAAGTGAATGTTGTTTGCGGTGCAGCCAATTAACCCGCTAGCTCTAATGGTGTTGGGAATGGGTTTCCGCTACTCCAAGGTTTTTATTAATAACTGCTTATTCACTCATATTCGAATCACTAATTTCGATCACCATCACCAGACTTACATTCTCATTATTTTAATTAAATTAGCCACACATTTTCTTTAAAGATTTAAGATTAATAAAAAAATATATAAAAATGAAACCTGTGGTAGATGATTTGGTTGCTTGTTTCCTTCCTTTGCTTCTGGTTAACTCTCTGATGTTTGTTCTATTCAGGACCAGCAGGAACATCCAAGGTTAATTCATTTACAGCACAGGAGCATAAAAAGGTGGCCGAAATAATTTTTCCTTTGATTAACATAGGAAATGAAACAGTTTACTTTAATTTATATTTCTGTTGCTTTTGTTTTATTTTTGTTTCCAATGAAATATTTTAATTTATTTTTATGATGGTTTTTACAATTTTAGTTAATTAATTTTCAAATTTACTGAAATTAACTTGGTTCGATGTCATTAACTTAAACATTAATGGGATTAAACATGAATCCGTTTTTTTATATTAAACATAAAGTTTTTGTTAAATATATTTAGATTTTACACAACTAATTGTTTTTAAACAAACAAATACATTGTTTTTAGATTTAAAAAAAACTTTTTAATAATTATTTTTTATATATTAATTGTATTGAAAAATTTTCTATTTTATTTAATTATTTTTTATATTTTCAATTTTATTCAATCGACTGTTTAATTCAAGAGTCGAGATCCAAAGGAAAGAAATAATTTCAATCGATTTCCAAATGTGATTTTTGTTTTTAAAAAAAAGTCACCGGTTACTGTATTGTATTTTTGTATTTTTTTATGAATATCGGATCTAATATTTAGAACTAAAATATAATTTTCATTTCTTGTAAACTTTATGCATCTTTAGGCTACATTTCCAGCTTTCTGCTTTATACAGGCTCTTACAAACTTAGGGGCTAGTTTGGCTAAAAATCGCTTGGTAGCCTCACGTTGCACAAAATTTCTTACATGTACAATTTGACTTATATTGAAAAAACGTTTACGACTTCGTGGATTGTATGTATGCGCATGTAATTTTGATGCAGCTTGAAGGGCCTTTTTAATGTCAATTCGGATTATTTCAAAATTGGCTTCAGAATGGATAATCTGAACATCAGAATCTTCCAAACAATCCAATTCTTGTAACAATTCGTTTGTTTCAGCGTAAACTATCATATCCCTTCCAAATACAGCTTTATAAGGACTAGTTCAAATTGCGTCGTGGATTGCTGATCGCATAGCGCAGCCAATTTCATCGACATGTAAATCCCAATCGCGATGATCTGTATTTATATATGATCGGATTGCTGCCAAAATAGTGCGATTTGTACGTTCAGAAGCATTAGACTGCGGACTGTATTTTGGAGTAAAAATGTGTCGTACGTTAAATTTAGACAGATAAGATTGAAATTTTGAGAAAACAAATTGTTTACCGTTGTCACTCACTACAACCTCAGGAACTCCAAATAAATTGAAACTCTTTTCTGAAGAACGCCGATGGCACTCTCTGATGTTGCGGATCGTAATGGCTCAATGATTAAAAATTTAGTAAAGTGGTCAACAACAACCATTACATGGGTAAATCCGACACGACGGCGAGGGTAAGGACCTAAAAAATCGATATAGATCCACTGCCAAGGAACAGTTGGAAGATCAAAACTTCCCATCGGTGGTCTTATCAAAAAATTTGGTGCTTTCGAAGTCTTACATAACTCACAACGTATTATATACTCTTTAACAGTCTGAAACATTTTTGGCCAAAAGTATAATTTTCTTAATCTTTCGAACGTTTTAAAAATTCCAAGATGACCCGCTAATGAAGAATCATGATAAGAATAGAGTAATTTCAAAATAAGAGGTTTAGGAACATAAAGACGATATGAAGGATTTGAACTGTTTTGGTTTTGCGGAGTATGTATGTAAACCTTGCCGTCTCGAAGTGAAAAGTTTGATTCCGCCTTTAAATTTTCTATTTTGTTTATCAGCTCTAAATATTCACGACCCAAAAGTGCGGTATCGCTTAATGAGTAAGATTCCACCAACAAATCTTTAGAAAAGAATGCTCGAGACAGAGAATCAGGTACAATATTTGCAGTTCTCTTACGGTGCTCAATGGCAAAATTGAAACCTTGTAATTTAAGGCTCCATCTAGCTAGTCGTCCAGACAAATCCTTTTAGTTCATTAAACGCTTTAAGCTGGTCTGTGATGATAACAAAAGTATAACCTTCGATGTAAGGGCGAAATTTTTTTACGCTTAAAACTGCCGCGTAGCATTCAAGCTCAGTTATTGAATAATTTTTTTGTGATCGATTTAGCTTCTTGGAAAAGTATGCAATTGGACGGTTATAATTATTTTCGTCTTTTCGAAATAATACACTCCCCACCCGCCAAGCTTTGAAGCGTCGCACTGTATGTGGAAAGTCCGTGTGAAATCAGGGTGAGTTAGTACTGGGGCTGAGGTTAATTTTTCTTTAATTTGATCAAATGCTCCTTGACATTCAATGCTCCAATGAAATTTTGGTTTTCCTAATAGGTCTGTTAAAGGTGTTGCTAGCGTAGCATAGCTAGGGATGAATCGTGAATACCAACCTGACATACCAAGGAATCGACGAATTTAACGAACAGTTTCAGGTTGTGGAAAATTAGCGACAGCGGCTACTTTTTCTTTATCGACTTGTAAAGTACCTCCACCTACAACAAATCCAAGATATCTTGTAGACGTTAGACAGAATTTGCTCTTTTCCACATTTATAGTCAAATTAGCTTGCTTCAATCTGCCTGATACTTCAGTCAGGAGCTGCATTTGTTATTCAAATGTTGCGGAAATAATTAGCAAATCATCCAAGTATACAAAATTCTATCATGAAGCTGGTGAGGGATGACTCTGTCCATAAGTTTGCTCATCGTTTGAGGTGCATTGCACAACCCAAACGGCATTACCGTAAATTGGTATATTGGCCTTGAGAAGGTCGTTTTTTTCATTTGACGTTTTGACAATTGCTACGGGACTACTCCAAGAACTATTGTTTTCTTCGATAACTCCAAGAGAAAACATTCTATCGATTTCTTCATAAAGTTCTTTTTCAACGATTTGAGAAACTGGATAAAAGCGTTGTTTAATTGGTTTTGCAGGACCAACATCTATAGAGTGGGCAAGAAGGTGTGTTTTACCAAGTCCTTGTTTGGTAAATTAAGGAAAAGAATCTATAATGCGATTAATAAAAAAAATGAATGAATGAAATCTGATCTAATGTTTAGAACTAAAATATAATTTTCATTTCTTGTAAACCTTATGGTTACAATGTTTAGTGCAGTGTTGTGCAAATTCTTTACAAAAAGTAATTTACATAATTCTTTACATGTAAAGAATTCATTCTTTACATGTCCAAAAATCATTGTAAAGAATGTAAAGAATGTAAATAATGCTAAAAAAACTAATAAGATGTGCCAATTTTCTCATTAGATAAATATATATAATTTAAAATGAAACTCAAACTCTTAAATAATCATAGTTTTTAAGTCAGTCTTTAGTTATATTTATCATTTGAGTACTGATTTTTACAGCTCCTTTAAGAATTAAGACAAAACTTGTGACCAATTCCAACAATGGTAATACAAATTTTGAATTGAAAAGAATTACGAATTTGGGTCTCTATAAAATATTTTCCCGCTTTAATCATAGAAAAAGCAAGGATTGGAAATCATAAATTATGCATCAAAATTTAAAACTTATTGCAATTAAATTAACAACTTAACTACAATAACATCAATTTGTTGAGTACGACACATATAACAAGCTTGATTTACAATACCAATTATTTTCAGTATACAAATTATTAAAGGCAGGCTTTACCTGTCAATTGATAAAATGAAGAATGTCCGGACCCAAGTTTTCAACCATTCAACTTTAAAATTTAGATTAAAGAAAATGTTTGTTGAGATGTCACATGTATAAGCTATCTTTGTATTCAGAAACAAATGTTATTTTTAAAATTTTAGTTCTACAAACAAATGATTGATTTCGTAAATTCGATATTTCTGGTAGCGTGAAATTGTTTATTTATATTTTAACAAGTTTGAGATTAAATCTAAAATTTATTTTTAAGTTTTATTTTGAGTCGATACGATTAAAGCGGGAAAATATTTTAAAGAGACCGAAATTCGTTTTTTTTTTCAGTTTAAAATTTGTATTTCCATGGTTGGAATTGGGCACAAGTTCTGTCTTCTTAAAGGAGCTGTAAAAATCACTTGAAAGTAAAATTCTTTACATTTATTAATCATTCTTTACATTCTTTACGTAAAAACTATTCTTTACGAATTCTTTACATAAAAATGTAAAGGATTATTCTTAACAAGAAAATACACAACTCTGGTTTAGTGTGACCATCGTGTTCTACGTTCAATTTTCAATAAGAAACGTATAGATAATTAATGGAGAAATGAATTTGACTATAAATTTTTGATAAATTTTTAAATTTTTGAATTTTATAAATTTATGAAACCAAGTTTCATCTAATTCAATTATCAGGTACAGATGCTATAGAGCTTTAAAAAAACAGGTGTTCCAGGGACCCCTCAACATTTTGTTCACTATCGCTTAAAAACTAATCAGTTCCTTGTCATACATGTTTGCATCTTTTTCCAAAGTGTCATCAAGATTCATTCACGAATTAATGTTTTACGCTCCCAACAAACAAAAAAACATTATGGAAAAAACCACCTGTTGTATTGTAGACCTCCAAACCCTTTATCCAATGTACTCCAAAAGGTGATAAAATATTTTTCATGTTACTTGAAAGATTTTACCAGCGTTTCATAAAAGTCGATCTATAATTGTAGGCTACAGTAGGGATAAACACCTGAAAATAAATCTTTTTAACCGGAAGTAACAAACGGGAAGTTGTTTTGCAGAAATATTGGAAACTGAACTAAAACCTCATACACTAAGTTTCAACAAAATCATAAGCCGGGATTAGAAGTTATTCAAGATTTAAACTAAGAGGTGTTTGGGAGACCCCACGCCATTTTTTCCAAATTTGAAATGAATCCATATCTACCATTTTCAAGTGAACCTGCATCATTTGCCAAAGTATCATCAAGATCCTATGTAGAAAGGTCTCCCACACACCCACCCACCCACACACAGACGTACACCAAAATTTTTATTGGCTATTTAGATAGAGGATGGTCCAAAACACAAGAAAAACAAAATTTGAGGTATGTTAAATTTTTTTTTCTCGATAGATTGCATTACTTCACACATTTTAAAATTGTGGTGAAGTTATAACAGTTTTTTTTAAATTCCATCTTTATTCTTTAAAATAAAACACACAAAAAATGTATATCTCTTCCACAACCGAAGTTATGAACCTTTGAAAATAAGCATTCAAGCCAAAAATCACAAAATTCTCGGAATTTAGATCCGCACTATTTCCGCCCAAAAAAAAAGATAAAATCCTCGAACAAGTATACCGTTTTGTTTATATAGAACCCATAAAAAAATTTTAAGCTGAATCAAAAATATCTTAGTCACATTTTATCCTAATCTGTTCTGTATGTAAAAGAATGGAATACCACATATGGAATTTTCTGTCGTTTCTACCAAATGTTCCATTAGGCTGTAGTGACTCGAGTGCATCTGAACGATTTAATAGAAATTTAAACATATCTTCTAATGTAGGAAGATCATTTTCACATGATTTTTGTGCCCATAATGTAAGGGGTTTTTGCGTATAATTTTTTTTTAATTATGTAGATTAGCCAAACGTCTCGAATTTCTGCATCCTTACCAAGAGCTTTTAAGCCTCTTATCACCTCATCAGAAGTATCGAGCATTTTCCTGATGCTTAAAGCGTTTGCTTGATGAATAGTGGGTTGCTCCATCAAGCTCCTTATGCATGCATTTATCGTATATTTCAGTCATATCTAGGAAACAATTTGCGAAAAGCTTCAAAATAGTTATTCTCTGTTATTATATAGACGTGTGCTTTAAGAGACTATAAGCATCACGTTTTAGGAAACACTTTAAATATTGAAATATCTGGGCTGGTGATAAATTTGCATTCTCATAAAATAGTTTTCACGTATAAATCATAAAATAATTGCCATTCCGTATATTGCCCAGAAAATGGTTCTATGCTAAACCGCAATCGAATATCCACTGATTGCATCGTTGGTAAATTCAAACTATTGTTGGCTATATTTAGCGACTCGTTACGATTATCCTTATTATATTCTCGAATAAATCGATTTAACCGCACTTCCACGACATAATATAGCTCGGTAAAATCTATCATTTGACTATCGTGATCGAAATCGATCGCAAATAGATGAAAAACGTGTTCTAGACAGAGTTGTGGTAGCTTGACCATTTTTGATTTTCCTGAAACTTGGCATATAAGTAGTACGGACAAAATAAAAAATACAACTTATTTTAAAAATTTTATAAAGTGCATAGTTTGAGCATAGGGGGCACCCCAACATGCATGAAAAATGAAAATTCTGCCAATCTGATGTAGCTTTGAAATTAAATTGCTCAAGAACGGCTATACCAATTTCATCAAACTTTTTTTTGTTTGATAGATGATTAAGTAGTCATTTGAAAAAAAATTAATTAATTGTTTTTATAATTAGTTTTTAAATAAAAATATTAAAAAAACTTTTTTAAAGATAGCGCTAGGGTTGAAGATCAATTGGAATTTAATTAATTTTTTTTCTGAAAATTACTCTAAAATATATCAAATTAACTCAGAAGCATTAAGTTTTGTTCATGAGATATTTAATTTTAAAGATAATTAGTACGACTGAAATTCGAATTAGAACTTCCAAACAACTTCCTTCCACAAAAAATTTTAAAACCAATTAAATTTTAACTTTTTTTTTTAAAAATAGCTCTAACCGTACTTTAAAATATATCAAATTTACAAAGAGGCATTAATTCGTGTTCTTGAGATATTTAATTTTAAAAATTTGTTATTATGGACCTTTCGTACAAAATAATATTAATAATATTGCTACGGGATAGCGTTTATCCCCACAGAATCCTAAATTTGGGAATCTCTTATTATCTGAAAAAAATCTAGCCTATCATTCCAAAGGGGAACGAGGAATAAATAAAAAAATTAATATATTTACTGTAAGTACCTTAACTTATAACTGTTGATTGAAGATTTGGTCTATGTGTTCCAATTCCCTTGACTAATCAACCAACTGTATTGGATGAACTAATTTGTGAACATCAGTTGCTGCTGCTGAATTACACCTTCGTTGTTCGAAATGCCCAATTGAACATTGCCTTTAATCCTTTAACTTTCCACTTCATATTTTGCTTTAAATCCATACGGTTTCTACAACCGGAAAATCCACCATACACTCGACTGTTTCTAACTGTGGTAATATGCTTCGATCACTGTTATCCTTACTACTCATACTTTCGATAACATCATTGGATACTTTATTTTTCATGTACTGCCACTTTTATAAAGCAATCTTTTTCCTTTATGATAAATTAAGTATAAACTTAATGATAACAGAATGAAACACTTTGTTAAAAAATATATATATATTTCATCCAAATCACACACTAATGAAAACAAAGTTAACCTTTTTTCTGTATAAATTAAAACAATTTCTTTTTAAACTCAAAATAAAATGGAATTAGTATTTTTTCTTTAATACGTTTTATTGAGTGTTTAATAACAATCTCAATTCAACATTTTGGTTGAAGACCCAAAAACAGAAAGACAATATTTTCAAACAAAAATGTGTTTTTGTTAATTCTTTTTGACATCTTATCATGTCAAAATAGCTCGGGTAATACTAAAAAGAAATTCAATAAAGATTAATAACGACATCTGTTTGTTAGAATTGGAAATAAAAATTTAGTACGTTCGTTTGCTTTTTATAGTACAATTGAAATTTAACTAGCAGTTAAGTATTAGAAAATTTTAAATTATTGTTAATGTGAAAATGAATGGAAACTAATGAAATACATTTTTATTGAATTGAAAACGAAGATGAATTTGATTTTATTATTGTGTTGCGATTATTGCGATCGTTACACCATGAATTCAAGGTAGAAACCAAGATTTTTACTCTTGAAATCACAAAAACGTCGCCACCCCCTCCATGACAGAAAACCACCGAACTACTTCCACCTATTAAACTGTATCTGGGATCGAGATACCAATGGTAACCAGCGTCAGGGTCGATGATCAATTTCAATACTCATGAAGTTCCTAGGAACTATCAGTGAGTACCGAAATCGATCATCCATCCATCTAACGTCAGCACCATTGAAACCTCGATACAACCAGTAATATATGATGCTGAAGATGTGAACCCCAGAGACGACAACCAGCCAGAGGAACGACCCTACCTAACGAACAGACATCATTCTCTGATGTCTTTCGCGTGATGGACTCCAAGACTCTTACCGCTCATATCTATGCACTCATAGAGTACATTTCCAATCTTAGTCTTAATCATTGCAGGTAAGAACTTTGGAGCCAATTTTGCCGAGAACTTTTTGGTAGCGTCACTCAAATGATGTTGCCGTACAAACACACGTTGTTGTGGTTGAAAAGTCCGTAGTTTAGATCGCAGGTTGTACTGATGTTGCGATTTCTTGAAAGCTGCTTTCAAATTCTGTTGAACTCGATTCCTGAGCAGAGTCAAATGATCAGCGCGTTCTATTTCCTCACCAGCATCTTCACCAAGCTTGTGTAGTGATCTCAACAATTGGTAAGTATTTCCATCCGATATTGGATGTTGACCAAATAATAGATAGTAAGGTGAGTACTTGGTAGCTGAATGTACTGCAGCCCGCAGTGCATAAGCGATTTCACCAATTAATGAATCCCACTTGGTATGTTGACCTTTTATGAACGCTCGAATTGCTGCTAGAACTGACCTATTGACCCGCTCTGACGCGTTGCTTTGAGGACTATAGACACCGGTCCTAATGTGTTTAATGCCGAAATCTGACAAAAGACTTTGAAAGTTCCTACTAGTGAACTGTTTGCCATTGTCACTGTGCAGAAACTCTGGTACCCCATATGTAAGAAACACTTCGTTCTTCAGAAAAGCATTCACCTTCGGTGAAGTTGCATTCCTAAGTGGTTTCAGTAGTACAAACTTCGTAGCATGATCCAGAACTACCAATAACACCGTATTCCCAAGTGTTGAACGAGGGTACGGTCCCAAAAAATCTATATAGACTCTCTGCCATGGACGTGCTGTTTCGAATTGATATTGCATCGGAGGACGCAATATCTGATTCGTGGCTTTTGTTTGTTTACATGTGTCGCAGGACACAACATAGTTGTGTACCTGTGACGCCATGCCCGGCCAATAGTAAAGACGTCGAAGTAATTCTAAAGTCTTTTTAACACCCCCATGAGCAGCAGTACTATCATCATGATGTTTCTGAATCATGTTGGAAGTCATCGGTTTTGGTACCCAGAGTTTCCACACAGGAACATCGTTGGGTATTGCATCAGGTTTTGGCTCAATACGAATGTATAGCTTATCATCCACGACTTTAACTGAGGGAAAGTCCTTTGGTGATGATTGAACTTTAGCTATCATATCCGTATATTCCTTGTGCCGATAACCCTCATTGTCGATTTTAATCTCATTAATGTGATGTACTAATGCTTCCGTCAATTCTTCGTGTGTATCGTCATAAAGACGAGATAGAGCATCAGGGACTATATTTTGGGTACCTTTTTGGTGGACAATGGTAAAATCCATATGTTGGAGTTTTAGGCTCCACCTAGCCAGACGACCACTCAAGTCTTTCTGTGACATAAGCCACTTCAGACTTGAGTGATCAGTCACAATTGTAAATCGGTGACCTTCAACATAGCCCCTGAAGTTCTTCACACTCAGAATTGCCGCAAGACATTCAAGCTCAGAAACAGAATAGTTTCGTTGAGCTTTATTAAGTTTTTTCGACATGAAGGCTATCGGACACTCTTGTCCGTCTTCGTCGATCTGATACAGTACACTACCTATCCCTGTCAGACTCGCATCGCATCTAATAAAGAACTCTTTATTATAATCAGGGTTTACTAATACCGGTGCTGTAGTCAGCAATCGTTTTAAATTTTCGAAAGCAGCTTGCGCTTCCAATGTCCATTTCAATTTCCCAGAACTTTTCTTTAATAAATCTGTAATCGGTGATACCACGCTTGCATAATTTGGTATGAAACGTTGGTACCAACCAGCCATTCCCAGTAAACGTCGTATTTGTTTAACTGTAGATGGAGCTGGATACTCTGCTACAGCTCTTACCTTGTCAGGGTCTGTTCGAAGACCATCTTCACCAACCAAAAATCCCAAGTATTTCACCTCTCTCAGAACAAATTTGCTTTTCTTGAGGTTTATTGTTAACCCAGCCGCTCTTAACAATGAAGAGACCTTGGACAGCAATTCCATATGTTCCTGGAACGTGGAAGAGACTACCAATAGATCATCTAAATAAACAAAGACATTTTCGTGATATTGATGTGGTATCACTTTGTGCATTAGCCGACACATTGTCTGGGGAGCATTGCACAATCCAAAGGGCATAACCCGGAATTGATACAATGGACGACCAGGCACTGTGAAGGCTGTCTTGTCTCTAGATGCTTCTGCCAGAGGAATCTGCCAGAAAGCATCTTTGAGATCAATACTTGAAATGTACTTTGTGCTATTTAGACGACCTAGTAAGCCATCAATCAAGGGAAGTGGGTAAGCGTCCTTTTTCGTTAGTGAATTGACACGACGGCTATCAATACATAATCTGTTTTTACCAGATTCTTTTTGTACCAACACCACTGGCGAGCACCAAGAACTGTTACTCTCTTCGATCACGCCCATTTGAAGCATTCGGTCAAGTTCAGCATAGACCTTTAGTTGAACAGCCGGCGATGTGGGATAATGCCTCTGTTTAACAGGTGCATTATCACCAACATCGATGACATGTTCAACCAAAGAAGTCTTTCCGAGTCCAGACACTTCAAATGACGGGAAAGAATCCTTGATCATATCCAGTTCTCGTTGCTGGTCAGTGGTGAGGTTATGTATATTTAAATTTTGTGGCTCTGTACGAGTCAGTTCACTAACAAATGAAGGAACAATACCAAATTTCTCCCAGAAATCTATGCCCAGGTAGAGCTCTTCTCGTAGTCCAGGGACAATATGAAACCGCATTGGTTTAGTGGAGCCATTCACAGTTATTGGAACTTCTATGTAACCCAAAATTTTATTTGCAGTACCATCTGCCGTACGAATACACGAAGTGTACTTACGGTAAGTTGTACCTGCTGACTCCAATAATTCCAAGGAACTTCTTCCAAGTATTGTGATTGACGCTCCACTGTCCAATAGTCCTGAAATGTGTTTGTCCAAAATCCTTATTGTTAATCGCGGCCGAGGATCCTCTGTTTCTGAAAGGATAGATGAAATACAAGCTTTACGAAATAATTTCCTCATCCTCCAATATCTAATATTACGTTCTAGACGTCTAAAATACGTTCGATGTAATGATGGGAAATTAAATGTATTTGATGATTTTATTCGGGTTTCGTTGGTGGTGGAAGATCGTCCTGCGTTCCTACATCTCTCGTCGATTTCTTCGGGCTCATTGGATGTTGAACCGAGGGTACCATCCCCGAAGCATGTACTCTCGGACGGTAGTTTACCGACGGGTGACAATATGAACAATTTGCATAAATTACATCCGGTTTATTACATTTCCAGCAATATAATTTTATCCGATTCTTAGAGCACTCAGGAGCTCGATGACCATTTACTCCACATCTAAAACATACTATTGGTTGTCTGGATATTGATGGACCAGGTTGAATGTTATCCGATGTCATGCCAGGTCGCTGCAATATCCGTCTCGGTGCTGACTCCATCGCTTCAATATATCCATGTTGTTCTGGTTCAGCATCCACCTCATAATCATCCACTTGCTGTAGCTCGCTAATTCTTAAGTTTGATGTTCTGGTCGGAACTGGTGTGGACCACAAACGTTCAAACTTCTGACATAAAGTCCGAAGTTCATCCATTGAGTGTATTGTTGCTGCTAATGTAGCATTTTTGAGATCCACACTCAGTCCCTCCCGAGCAATCTCTAGCATTTCACGATCAGCAAATGGACGTGCTAAGCGACGGTTTAACGAACCAATCTCCACCAGATATTCGTATACGCTCTCCTTGGATTTTTGTTTACGGTTCAGAAGAACGCGCAAGATCGCCTTATCATCAGTTAGCGTACCGAAGGTCTGTAGGAGTCCCTCCCTTAGCACTGGGTAGGTCACCACCTCATATTCATGAGTTAAATTCAAATAGTATCTGTCGGCCGCTGCTTTCAGATACCGTGGTATGATAGACCTAAGGTCGTCCCATGACACACGGTCTCTTCTGGCAGCCGCCTCCACTCTATGAATGAACTCATGAATATCAGGAGAGTGACCATCCCCTGTGAAGGTTGGAACCCAATTTGAGTCATAACGACTCAAATTGTTCCCACGAACCCCTCGGTACTCCACTGGTGCTAACGCTGGAGCCGCGTCACGCCATACCTGAGGAGGTTGGTTGTATGGTGGTGGTGCTGTTAGTGGAGCTGGTGGATATATTGGTGGTAGTTGTACCTGTGGTACTGATGGATAATTTAATTGTGGTTGTGGTTGTACCAATGCTGGATTGTTATGTGTATGTTCAGACTGGAGTGATGGACCCAATTGTGGTATTGCAAAGTCCTCGGCTCTCAACCCAGATTGCTGGAAATAAGCCGGTGGTAATTGATCTGACCGTCTCTGATGTTGCTGGTTTGGACGATTCAGACTATTTATTGTTTCCGATATTGGCCGTACTGGGATCGGTGTGGATCTCTCATCTGGTTGAAAAGCAGGTGAAGCAGGTGGAGCAGATGATACTCCTGGTTTACTCTGCATAATTGGACGTGTTGATAATGATCCTATTATACTCCAAGCGCGTGACAATTGTGAGATAGCGTAGGTGCGGGCTTCTTGCAAGTCATTGCGAGGACCCAACCTATTCATCCTACCCGTATAATGTAACACTCGATTCGCCAAACCATCCAAGAGGGTCTGATCAATCGGTGACTGAAGTCGACGTACTTGATCTAAAACAACTTGTGCTGCCTGCACCACCGTTTGAGACTCAGCTACCAAGTCTCTCGCATGAGATACCGTTACTGGAACTGCACCATGATCCACGTGGTTTCGCAGTTCCTCTGCCCAACTGACCCCTCCAAAATCCACACCCCGAACCAGACATTCGATCTGCAGTTCGCTGGGTTCTAGACCATAGAACGGATGGTCAACGTCTATTTGGTTTGACATTTTGATGGTAAAATTTATCAAATCCAGAATTCACAAAATCAAACAACAATAATAAAACCAATTCTCAACAACCAAAAAAAAAAATGTAGAGTTAGTACGACGGAAATGTAAAAGTGAAAACAATAAAAACCGCAAAACGGAAAAAAACAACGAACGCCCCAAAAAAAAACAGAAAATTTTTGTAAAAACCAAACTTGTAAAGGAACAAAAAAACTGTCGTAGCTAATCTTTGCTGAATCTTTACAGAAATTCCTAAGATATTGTATATTAAAATATAATTTATTTATTTAATTTCAGATATACTGAAATATATATATATACCTAAAATTAGTTATTGACGATAGCACCCCTAAAATATATTTATTTATTTTAAAAAAAATTGAAAAATAAAAAATATTCAAAAAGGATGTTTATTTATTGGATGCAACGCCCTAGCTCAAAATATTGATTTATTTTTTAAAAAAAATAAAAAATATTTATTTATTTCTTGACGTATTGCTTAATTAATAAAAAATTTATTTTATTTAATTACCTAAAATTATTTAAATTTAAAAAAAATTATTTAGTTACCTAAAATTTAATTTACGAAAATTTATTTTATTTAATAAAAATTATTTATTTAATTTTTTGAAAAATTTGTTTGATTTATTTTATTTTTATTTAATATAATAAGAGATTCCCAAAATCTAGATTCGTCTGGAGACACATAAAAGTAAGTATGGCTACAATATCCATTTCATTCAGTATTTGAATTATCGCGTTCGCGAGCCCACTCCAACAATGCATGTGAGAACCGACTAGAAAAGCCCCTAACGACCAGATTCTACAGAACAGTATCTCCCCAACCTAACAAAAACAATCGCAACTGTCACGATTAGACTCTAGGCCCATTTCTACTGACCCAGCTGCGGTTGTTCTACCTAAAAATAAATTACCATTAAACTAATGCCATAGTCGAAGAACGCTCCCGAACACCAGACTTCAAATCCTAAACTTAATGAAAACTGTCTATTGCAAGCTAAATGTAAGAGTGGAAAAATGTTGAAGTTGTGTGAGGTGAAGCCTCGATCCTGATAAAAAAAATGATTGGTTCTCCTCTTCATTTCGTTAAAGAAGCTTCTGTGCAGGGAATGGTACTACTGGTTTGTACCTAAGTACAGACCAGCAGTAGTCACTCCCTTATCACCAGAAAACTCCTTCTGAAATGAAGAGAAGAAACCAATGAACTTCGATCGCATGTCCATAATGGACAGAGGCGATCTAAGAACATAATTATGTTAAGGAGATAAGCCCCATGGATCCTTTGTTAGAGGTACCGCTGAGAGAAATTATCAATTACACACTTGTAATCATTACACGACAATAAAAAAATTAACACCCAAAAAAAAATCAATTAATTCTAACAAACGCTCAACTGTAGTGGAATGTACAATATTTTCATCGCGAAATTAAAAATAGTTCGAATCTACCACAACCAAAACAGGATTTTCACCGATTATAACCATTAGTGGTAAAGAAATTAAAATCATGTATTTATTTCACGCAGGCCAAAATGCACCGTTAAAACGAGCATCAGATTCCAGATCTAATTTATTAATGTATAAATATTTAAATATGATCTACTATCCAATTCCTATCAATGTATAATATTTGCCAAAGCTACTCACAAAAAGTTCAAATGGCTAAATCGTTTCATCGGTTTGGTTTCTTAATTTCATCTCGTTGGTGCTATTGTAACATAACACTCCACACAAACCACTACATCCGCTTCCTATATACCAAAAATATGTACAAATATGTACAATTATACAACAATTAACCTACTATATACACTATGTACAATGACAGTATAAAAAAACAGTCTCCGAAAAAAATTACTGCCCCAAAACGGTTTTTTTCCAAATTCAGAACAAAATACATTTCAAAGATGCACACAATTTCCCGGGGCCACTTGCGGTCCCACCCACCGTCGAGGGTTCTCTCCCCTGTGATTGGACTCAGAGATAGCGTTCTCTTCAGCCAATATCTCCGCATAAGCGTGCATGACTGACGAGAACTCTACCTCCTCGGCCAACCACGCTGCCTTCTGCTTCTTCCTCCTACTCTTTTTCTCCCTCCACCTTTTCCTATCCCTTTCTAGCCTCCTCAATCGATATCTCTCTCGCGCATCCATCACTTCATCCACACACTCATTCACTTCATCAACTACCACTTCTCCTACCAACTCCTCATTCATCTCATCCACTTCCTCCACTCCATGCACTACCTCATCTGCCCACTCATTTATCTCCTTATTCATCACTCCATCCGCCAACTCATTCACTTCCTCATTTACAATCTCACTTATCACTACATCCAACCATTCATCATACTGCTCATTCGCTATGTCATCCATCAATTCTAAATATAGTTGATTCCTTTTCTCATCCAGTTCTGCATTCATTTTTTCCTGTTCCCTCTCATTCACCACATTCATCACTTCACTCACAATCTCATGCATTACTTCATCTACCTCATTCACACCCGGCTTAACCGCTGCCTGACCCAACTCTCCTGGCCCCGGCCGACGCTTGCTCCTAAACGAGCCAAAATTTCTGACTGTGTGCATTTTTGAGTGTAAGAAATATAGTGTTAATCCAAATACAATTCTACACTATTGTAAAAACCAAATTAAATGTTAGAATTAGAATTTAATCTTTAGAATATTATATTTAATTAGAGAAAAACAAATAATGGTATTTTTAACACTGGCTCTACCAAGAACTCAAAGACCAAAAGGTTAATGCGAAAGCAGAATACAATTTCCTTTCAAATTCTAATAAGTCTTAGAATTGCTTATTATTTGTCTTCTTCAAGTAAATATTTATATATCCCAAAATTAAATGTACCTGTGCAGCATTTAATGGTCATTTGAATTCGTTATTGCAACTACCGCTGAATTCAATTCTCAAAAATTCCTTTTAAATTTATCAAATTGTGAAATTCTTAAAAATTATTAAAAAAATGAAAAAATTCTATATATATTTGATATATATGTAAAAGAAAAATATACATATAAAAAAAACCCAACTGGTTCTTATCCAAACAAGTTCGAAGTCAACCAAACCGGTTGACACCGCCCAAATACATGAAAAAAAATGAAAAAAATATTTTTCGCGCCGAAAATAGCTCTAAATAACACAACAAATTCGTACCTAACGGTAACAAAACTCCACCGTAATCACGGTATTATATTACCAAAATATTCCCCCGGTCCCTGTTTCGGCGCCAGATTGTTATTATGGACCTTTCGTACAAAATAATATTAATAATATTGCTACGGGATAGCGTTTATCCCCACAGAATCCTAAATTTGGGAATCTCTTATTATCTGAAAAAAATCTAGCCTATCATTCCAAAGGGGAACGAGGAATAAATAAAAAAATTAATATATTTACTGTAAGTACCTTAACTTATAACTGTTGATTGAAGATTTGGTCTATGTGTTCCAATTCCCTTGACTAATCAACCAACTGTATTGGATGAACTAATTTGTGAACATCAGTTGCTGCTGCTGAATTACACCTTCGTTGTTCGAAATGCCCAATTGAACATTGCCTTTAATCCTTTAACTTTCCACTTCATATTTTGCTTTAAATCCATACGGTTTCTACAACCGGAAAATCCACCATACACTCGACTGTTTCTAACTGTGGTAATATGCTTCGATCACTGTTATCCTTACTACTCATACTTTCGATAACATCATTGGATACTTTATTTTTCATGTACTGCCACTTTTATAAAGCAATCTTTTTCCTTTATGATAAATTAAGTATAAACTTAATGATAACAGAATGAAACACTTTGTTAAAAAATATATATATATTTCATCCAAATCACACACTAATGAAAACAAAGTTAACCTTTTTTCTGTATAAATTAAAACAATTTCTTTTTAAACTCAAAATAAAATGGAATTAGTATTTTTTCTTTAATACGTTTTATTGAGTGTTTAATAACAATCTCAATTCAACATTTTGGTTGAAGACCCAAAAACAGAAAGACAATATTTTCAAACAAAAATGTGTTTTTGTTAATTCTTTTTGACATCTTATCATGTCAAAATAGCTCGGGTAATACTAAAAAGAAATTCAATAAAGATTAATAACGACATCTGTTTGTTAGAATTGGAAATAAAAATTTAGTACGTTCGTTTGCTTTTTATAGTACAATTGAAATTTAACTAGCAGTTAAGTATTAGAAAATTTTAAATTATTGTTAATGTGAAAATGAATGGAAACTAATGAAATACATTTTTATTGAATTGAAAACGAAGATGAATTTGATTTTATTATTGTGTTGCGATTATTGCGATCGTTACAAATTTTTAGTCCGATTTAAAGAGGTTTAGTCCGATTAATATTCTAATTGTTCATTATTTTTTCGAACAATTTATATCATCAATAAATTTTAACCACTGAAGTTTGAGAAAATAATGAACAATTAGAATTTTAATCGGACTAAAAACTTTAAAATTAAATATCTCAAGAACAAAAATTAAAGCCTCTGAGTTAATTTGATATATTTTAGAGTAAAGATAGAACTATTTTCTATTTTTTACTACACCCGTGAGCTTTTTTAAATTTTTTCTTTTGTAATGTTCGCGGATAAGAGGAGGGACAAAAGAAAATTTTACATTTTCGAAAATAAGTCGAAAACTGTGCTTTCAAAAATTACAAAAAAAAATTGTTTTGCCCAACTTGAAATAATCAAAAATAATTTTTGTTCGAAATTTCTAATCTCAACCCACTCCAATGATCATTTGAAATTATAACAACCAAAACAAAAAAACGCATTTTTTGATGCAAAAATGCCTACACTCGTAGTGGGAGGGTCAGTAAAAAACACTCAACTAAAATACTAAGCAGTCGGAAATTCATTGAAATTTTTTTTTAACTATTCCCATCTTTGAAATTTTTTGTTATCAACAGGCGTGAGAAACCACATTTAATAGCTGTAGAAAATTTCAACTTGATAGCACTTACAGTTTATGAGTAAATAGATTATGTAGAAATTTTTTACGGACACCGAAATCTCACCAATAGGGTACCGTTTTTACTTTTTTCAAAGTACCCTAAAAATAATCAGAAACATAAGAAAACGTATTACATATTGTTACGTTTTTCTAACCTTCTTTCGAATCGGCCTAACTCACAATTCGATAAACACAATTCCCAAATAACTTACTGGATTCAATCACTGATTAGTAAGAAAACACACAGCAGGTTTTATTAAGTATTCAACACCTTAATTGTTCCACAACAACAGGAAAACATTAGAGCAAACAATATTCCTGACTAGAATATTCTTTCAACAGCTTCAGAACTTCAACGGTTTATTGTAGAAATTTCCAGTAATACAACGTTCAAAATAATACACAAAATATTTCTTCTCGATATCACTCAAAACTTTATTCACAAAAACTAATTTAAAAATCACTTTTATAATTTGTACTTCAACGTCGCAAGCTAATAATAAAACTAATCCATTCCACCAGAGGTAAATTGTTTTTTCTACGATTCTGCAAAACTTCTAGATAATTCGAGGTCTCTTTTTAGAAACCTAGAGAAAATATTAGAATATTCGATTATTTTACGTTATGTTGATTTGATTGGTAAAATCAATCAATTTTATTTATTGTTGACCCAAGTTCTAAGAACACAACAACAACACTATTCATTTCATTAATTTGTTGTTGTTGATTCGATTTTTCTGAAAGTGACTGTAATCGTCTGGATTTTTCTGTAATCGTAACAATATAATTATATAATGCCTTTACATTAAATAAGCAAATAAGCTCAAACGTATTTATGATTAAAATGTTCTTATTTTATTATCAACGAAGATAAATTTAATTTTTTTCAATTAATTTTGTTTTCTACTTATGTTTTTTTCGTAAATCCATATTTTAGCAGCATGCAACTATCCGCTTCGATGCTAAATTTCTGCAATGTTGAATCCGGCTCGAAGGACCATGTGTTTTACTGCGTTGTTCTACAACTCAGAACCTGCAACTTTTCTCAACTTCAAAATTTCTTTTTTTTTCCAAATAAAATTAAACAATTATAATTATTCTAAAGCAAAATATATAAATTTTATTTCTTTTAATTAATTGACTTTATTTGTTGAAATTTATTTCACGATTGCTTTTAAACAGAACAACTAATTACCAAAATGCTTAAAATTGGTAGAATAAAATATTCTTTTTTTTTTTTTTTTAATTTTTTTTTTATTTTTTTTAAGACGTTCATGCTCCATGTAGGAGCGTTGCCAGGTTAATCAGCTTTGAATATTCACCACGGTCATTCGCAACAGCGACATAATTACCATGGCAGCCGATTTTTTTAAGGTCGTTTATTACGTCAGTCTCCCATTGTAGTCGTGGTCTACCTCGCGGTCTACCACTCCCTGGGGTACTAACGTACATTTTTCTAATCATTCCAGACTGTGAATAAAAACAAGAAAAATTAATAATATAAACTGAATACAATATCAAATAAATTATTTTATTAATACTAAGTTGTTTATGGGGTGTTACTGAATTGTTTTGAAAACGTTGAAAACGTAGTTTCCAACACGAACTGCCCTACAGTAAAGTTAATTTTCACTTTTTGGTACCTTTTTTTTATTTCCTGAAGTCAGATTTTTTTTAAGTTCATTCATTGGCCATTCTGTTTCTGGGCTTTAACGTTTTATTTTATATGAACTTAGAAATGCTGTATGTTTCAATTTTTTCCGCGATGTAATACAGAAAATAGGTTTGTTTCAGCCAAGAGTGGGGTTAATGCTGTGGCTAAGATATAAACATATCTTTTGATCTAGATTTTTTTTGCTATTGTCTACACCTAACTGTTCCAGAATTTCACAACTAAATATGAAAAAACAAACTCCACTCGACAAACAAAAATCTAACCGTTTTTTTCTTAATTAAATTCAATAAGTAAATATTTCAAAAAAAAATCAACTTTGAGTGCTAAATGGTTTGAATAAAATTCTGATTTTCTATTTAGATGTTCATGACAGTAAAATTGTAAATAGCATCTTTGATAGTATGTATATACAGACAGAGACACAAAACAAAAATAAAAAAATAGAAAATTAAATAAATTCAAACTCAAAGTAAAAACTTAAAAGCTATTAAAATAAAAACAGAAAAGTCTTTTATTAGTTGACTCTTGTGGACGTTTAAGTGTTTTTGAAATAAATTTTAATTTCCGGCTACAACTTTTAATTGATGTTGACTTTTGAAAGTTATTCTATAAAGAATGTTCATGGCATATTTCTACTAAATTAAAAGAATAGAATAGTTTTGAATTCAGATTTATATAGAATCATTTTTGTTTTGTAGTAATTACTTCGGTCTGAAAGACCTAAGTATTACATTCATGAGCCAAAAATCAATCAAATTTCCCCTCACTTTTATTTGCGTTTCTCGACGTTTTAGGACCTATTGATTCTAAAAAAGGAAAAAAAATGTATGCCTATCTGCCTGCCGTCCGCCATTACCTACGAAATCTAGATCTAGAAAACCGCTAGACGGATTTCAAAAACTTTCGTTTCTAAAAATAGGTATACTCCATGGGCAGGTCCGAAAGGACGATGTGGTCGATAACTGTACCGGAAGTGTGTCAAAAAAATCATTAAGTGTATCAAAAATAGCAAAGTTTCATATTTTTGGCTTGGAAAACGTCCATTTAAAGTGATTACGAGTAGGAACATTGAATTTGGAGAAATCTTGATGGTCGACATTGGTATGTGAGATGAAAAACTAGATTATTGAATTAGAAGTTTGTCAAAAATATGTTGTGTCAAAAGAAAGATTTTTATTTATTTTTTTACCCAATTTTTTGGAAAAAAATAAAATTAATTATTTGTGTGACATGAAATTTTATTATTATTAAAGAGAATTAAAGAATTATAAGTTTGTCAAAAAAATGTTATCAAGTGTGTCAAAAAATGATTTCATTTTTTAGTCAATTTTTTGGAATAAAAAAATTTAGTTGTTTTTATGACGTAAATGTAATTGAATATGAAATTGGACATGGAAATTTTTGAATTTGTTATAGTTTTTGAAATATTTTTGGAATTTTGAAAAAAGATTCAATTTTTGATTTTGTAATAATTTTTGGAATATTTTTAAAATTTTGAAAAATTTTTAATTTTTGAAGTTTTGAAAAAAGTTTCAATTTTTGTTTTATTTTTATTCAAAGTTAAGCATGTTTAGTGTTAATTATAACGGATTACAAATTATTGTCTCTGAATTTCCGAAGATACCATGCTAACTAGGGTTTGAGTATATAAATCAAGTTTCTTTAAGAAATTTATTGATGTAGGTTTAAAAATTTTGGGGATTAAAATTATCAGGGAATACCCAAGCAGGTAAGGTATTTCAGAGATGAGAAACTCGGTTGAAAAAATCACGTAGAAATGCGACAGTTCTACACCTTGTTATTTGAACCGTAAAAGGATGAGCTGCTGCGGCTGCTCTAGTGTTGCGCGTAGGGTTTGCAGACTCAGGTAGAATCGACTTAATTGCAGCGGATGACCGTTCATCCATAAGGTTCTCGTAAAAATCAAGCTCGTTTGTAAGATTTGAATTCCTAATCAACTTAATAGTTCTCCACTGTACAGAATCATGACATTTCAAACTACTTAAGTATGCTTCAGCCTACTGAGAACAATATTCCATGCAGGGACGTATAAAAGACTTGTATACTAAGAGAAGCTGTTTGCTATCGAAAAATTTGCGACATTGACCTAAAACATCCAACTTTTGAACGGCATTTTTAGCTAGATTAAAAATATGAGAATTCCCCTTTATGTTATTTTCAATTTCAACTTCTAAAAGTCTAATAGATTCCTTTTCTACTAGATCAATTGAATCAAACTGTAATGGAAACGGATTGGGTGTTGATAATCTAGTAAAGTGGCAAACTTGTGTTTTACTCGTGTTAAATTCAATACCATTAGAAACACCCCCATCCAAAATTGTTTTTGGATCATCGTTTAAAGACTGTATCAAATTTGTTCTAGTGTCATTAAGCGCAGTCGGTGAATATGGGACTGGTGTTACATGAGATGCATGGAGCGTGCTATCATCAGCAAAACTATGGATTGGAAAAATTGTTGACTCCAACAAGTCATTAATATAGATGAGAAAAAGAGTTGGCGAAAGAGCGGAACCCTGACGAACTCCAGCATTGGTAGAAAAAATATCCGACGAGACACCATCGATGTTGACCTGAAATTTTTGATCAGTAATAAATCTTTCTACCCAAGAAATAAGTTGTTCGTCTAAGCCATTGCAAGTAGATCTCCTGTAGCTCTTCCCTTACAAAAACCGTATTGTCTTACGCTCAGAATTTTTGATGATTCCAAGGAATATTAAAATTAACATATTTTTCAAAATTTTTAGCAACAATGAACAAAACTGAAATGGGTCTGTAATTAGAGGGATCAGTTTTATTATCTTTCTTTGGAACAGGCTGAACGTTAGCAATTTTCCAAACTTCGTGGTACATTCCTTTTTTATATGACAAATAAAAGATTTTAGTGAGGATCGGTGCTAACTCCATAGCATATGTTTTAGGAATGATTGGAGGTATACAATCAGGTCCATATGCCTTATTAGTATTTACTTTTAGAAGTATTTTGCGAATAACATTTCTACGAAAAATAATGCGCCCCATTTTATAAGATACTATGGCAATTGGTCTAGGTTGAAAATTGTGTTCTTCTCGAGTAGAATTTTTAGAGAAATAAGTACACAAAAGATTAGCTTTTTATTTTGGGTCAATGATAGGTATGTCTCTTTCAATAAGAGGGGGTAGAGAAGACTTACAAAAATTACGCTGGATAGCCTTAGTGACTTTAAAAAAATTACGCGAGCCAGTTGGATGCTCAGCAAATTTGGTAGCTTTTTTCTTATTAAATAGATTTTTTCTCCGATAGACAGCAAATATAAATTTTGCAGACTTATTTCAGTCAGCAAAGTGGCACTTTTCCTGCCTAGGCAGCAAAGCAAGTACTTTGCTGCCTAGGCAGCAAAATAATTAGACTTCATAGAAATAAACAGATATTGCGATTAAAAATAGTAGATTGTATTACTAGTGCGAATGCGTTTTCCAAACAAGAGTTAGTTTGCCGCACGACCGCAGGGAGTGCGGCAAATAACTCGCGTTTGGAAAACGCATTCGCACTAGTAATACACACTATTTTTTGTAACAAGTGCGTAAAATTTATAAATATTTATTTAATTGTTCATTTAATCATTTATTTAACGAAGTTATAAACAAATTTAAGTTTTTTAAATAATTTAAGTGCGCCATCTTCGTTGTAATATTTGTAGATTATTTGAGCTCAAAAATATAAACCTAAGATTCCAACTAAAACAACATTTAGTAGCTCAATTTTAGAACTATAGTAAAAAACTTTAGAACTAATCTGTCAAAATTATAAACTTTCAAAAGCTTAAATATATTGTTTTTTCTTACAATTCAAATGATGCAATGTGTTTAAGTTGTTTTTACTATATAATAAGTTATTTAAATTCTTATTTTGATATTTTAGTGCTATAAAAATATTAAATATAGATAGATATATGGATAGATTTAACTACAAATCTCACATGCAGGCGGCGATACGGTCCAGGCTTAAAAAATATTTTTTAGTCATGTGTGGCGAAAAGTAGTTTTTTCTTGTATTCTATTCTAGTACAAAATTGAATATTTTTTACGCATGTGTTACAAAAAAGAATTTTTTTAATCGATTTTTTTTTTCATTTTTTTCATTTTGCTTTATTTTTTAAGTAATAATTATTAAATTACATATCATTGTAATTAATCGGAGAAAATATTATATGTTCAGCTCGGCAGCAAGGTAGATTGACTGCCTTGGCTGAATTCCTAGCCTCGCTCGCTCGGCTATAAACTATCAGCCGCGGCAGTCAATCTACTACTTTGCTGCCTAGTTAAACAAATAACTATTTTCCCGTATCTATTAGTTTTCTACATAAATTTCTCTCTATACGATATCTTTTAAGATTTTCATCGGTTTTATTATTCATAAACTTACGAGAAGCTTTTTTTTTAATTCAAATTGCTTTTTTGCATTTATTCGAAAACCAAAGATTAGTTTTTAGAGTAATTAATATGTTAGGAATATATTTACGCATACCGTCGTGAATGATTTCGGAAAAATTAATAGCAGCTAGGTTCGGATTTTGACCAGTAAGACAATTTCGATTCCAGAAAAATGCAGCTTTGTAATCCTATACTAAACGAGCATTTGATTTAAATGGTTTAGAAGTCGGAATATTTAATCGTGTGGAGATCGAATTATGATCTGACCCACCTAAAGGTTCTGATACTTTAAATTGTATCAAGTAAGGATCATTCGTTAAAACAAATCAAGCAAGTTACTACTTTGTCCAGTAATATCAGGAATTCTGGTAGGCTGGTCAATTATTCGTGTCTAATTGTGATAAATTGCAAAAAGTTCAGTACCTCGATTCTGGCTCTGTGAGAAAAAATGAAGTGGAATAGAATTATTTTTTCTCGAATTTTGATTTTTCACTAAATAATTCCATTCCACTAATTGGTATTTTCATTTTTTTTTGAGATATCGTTTTTAGTACAAGTTCTGAACTAGAATTTTTGAAAATGGAATTAATCTGTCAGTTTATTTACTGCTTTTTATTTGGGTTTCTCTCGTTAGCTAGTTTAACTGTAAAATTATTCTTTAATTATTCTTTATTGTGATGAGAATTGATGTTAAATAGAAACACATCGTGAAAGTACTTTAGTGTGTTTCGTGTATTGTACGTTTGATGAAACTGTTGTTTCATCAAACGTACAATACACGAAACACATTTTCATTGAAGAAATCCTTATAACAATTAGATCAATAGAGTATATAAAGATTATTTAGATTTTTAATGTCTATGGAACATGGAACGTTGATGGAACTATGTTGATGGAACGTTCAACCATTTCAATTTTTAATGATAAACCTTCCAAAACCATAAACGAATTGTTACAGAATATTGTCTTCTTGAGCTTGACGGGCTATTTAATTAATAGTAGACAACATTTCTTGATAAATACATTTGCTATAATTATTTAATTATATATTTAAAACATAACCATATTTTTAATTTAAACTAATCCTGCTACTGACATAATGTAAGTAAAGGACTAATTTATATAAACTTAAAAGCAAAAATGTGTTACGGGAAACGTGCAAAATTCGCCACAAATCAACTAAAATATCTTTTTGATTTATCGTAATCTTTTTCGACATTTTTTCTCTATTTTTGTGCTTCTATACAAAATTTCAAAGCAAATAATCTCGTTTCATATACAAATTTGTTGGCGAGATAATTTGACAGTTCATCCCACAAATGCTGAATTTATTTTCTCATTCGACTGCACCGGAATGCAAAAATCTCATTTAGTACAAAATTTAATTCCACGAAATAATACCTTACAACAGCTGCATTCCTTACAACCTACAAGCTACAGGTAGTTTTGTGATAATTTTTGCAATATTTTTAGAATTTTGGAAAAAGTTTGAATTTTTAAGATTTTTTGTAATATTATTGGAATTTAGAAAAAGTTTAAATTTTTGATTTTATTCTAATTTTTGGAATTTCGAAAAAAGCTTTAATTTTTGATTTTATAATAATTTTCGCAATGTTTTTAGAATTTTTGAAAAAAATTCAAATCTTTGATTTTGTAATAATTTTTGGACTATTTTAGAATTTAGGAAAACGTTTGATTTAATTTAATTCTTACAATATTTTTGGAATTTTGAAAGAAATATGAATTTGTGATTTTGTAGTATTTTCTCGAAACGCTACATGGAGATGGAGATGTTTCGTGTTAGTTTTGTAATAAATTTCTAAACAGAGATAAAAAAATACTTGTACTTTAACAAAGAGTTATGTTTGATTACATCACTGCCCAAAACTAAAAACTATGTCCTCATAAAAGTTTTTTACCGAAAATGTAAAGGAGAACTGGGTACATTGGAACTTCCAAGGTAACAGTGCAGTAGGCCACGCACCTAGCGTGATAAAAAAGCCCTGACTTGCGTCAGTGTGTGGGAACGAACGATGATACCTACTACCCAGTACAAATAAACGGGGTGCGCGTTTTTTTTCTATTTCAAGCAGATCAGAAATTGAAACGAAGACTGAAAAAAAGATACTCTGGTGACCCCTACTGCAGAAGAAGACACGATCGTCCCGTTCACCCCTATTTACGCTACTTCAATCACACACACACACGCACTCCATGCCTGTACGCACACGTACATACACATTCCTACTTACATCCATACAGAGGCATATATAAATTTACTCACCTCATTGCTCGTCCAGATCCCCTAATCCGACTCCTCCACTCAGCCAAATCGACAGACCATCTTACTTAATGTATTTTAATGATGACTATAGTACGACTAACTCAGATAAAGCAATCCTTGATAATAGGCTGCTATGATGACTATATTATGCATAATTCAGATAAAACAATCCTGGATAATATACTTCTATGAGGACGGTATTACGAATAAATCAGTTAAAAACAATCACGGGCAAGATACTTCTATGATGTCTGTATTACGAATAAATCATATCAAGCAATTCTTGATATGCTTGATATGCTTCTATGATGTCTGTATTACGAATAAATTTAGATCAAGCAATTCTTGATAATATGCTTCTATGATGACTATATTACGAGTAAATCCGATAGAGCAATCCTTGATAATGGATTGCTATGATGACTGTATTGTGAATAAATCAGATAAAGCAATCCTTTATACTAGACTTCTATGATGAGAATAAATCAGCTAAAGCAATCCTTATTAATAGGTTGCTATAATGACGGTATTGCAAATAAATCAGATAAAGCAATCCTTGATAATAGATTGCTATGATGACGGTATTGTGAATAAATCAGATAAAGCAATCACTGATATCGGAAATTGTTGAGTTATTAATTCCAAAATGTACCTCAAAGTTAGAAAGAAATAAAACAACGATTGATGTACGTGGTGATGCCACAATTGTTTCGGTTGTTGCCAATATGATGTCGTAATCCAAATGGGTGAACAGTGATTATATTTCTTCCAACCAAAGGTGACGTCGGCAACTGATAAAGTTGTAACGAAGGACGTAATGATGAACTGACACCGCTATTGTACCCAAAAATCACACCGTAATAAAATAACCCGAATGCGAAAATCCTTAAGCGGTTGCTACACTAATTACACTTTCCGTCTTCTTTGAAGAGGCATATTACACTTAACGAGGTTTTAGCAAGGCAAACAATCACATTTTTCCTTTACTTTACTTATATTCTATTTTTTTTGTTCATTTTACTTCTATCATTACAATAAATTATAGACAAGCACTAAACACAAACTTATTCTTTTCTTTCTTTTATTCTTATCTTTAAAGATTCAACAAATTATTCAAAATTGTACTAAGTGGATTTTATACAATACATTTTCACTAATAAGAAAATTTAACACAAAAACAAAATTGACTATTCAAAAATAAGTTTAATATTTTATCAAGTGATAAATCGGTTTGAGCATAGTCATAGTACGGCTAGCTACAAACACAAAAAAAAATGCCGACTCATCGATTACTAAATCGATTACCACTCAACAAGTAGACGTCAAACAAAACAAGAAGGAACAAGAAGGACCCCTATAGTTGATATGGTGTATTTATATTTGTTGAAACACATCGAAATCTATTTCTATGCGTTTCACCACCTATGAACAACAACTAAGCAAAAAAACTCAAGCACGGTTGCGGCTGGTCTCAGTGTCATCATAACAAAAACTATATCAAAATCCTTAGCCCAGCCCGAAGTCTTGATATCTCAGAGCTTGAGATTTCAGCCCCTCCATATTTTACTGGATAACAAAATTTCGGTTAGTTTATTAACCAAAGTTAAAGTTCAATATTTATAACACTAAATATATTGTAGAAATTTTTGCAATATTTTTTCTATTCGTTTTCTTCTAATTCAATCAATCACATCATAATCTTCTAACACAAAACAAAACACATTTTTGTAGACCCTAAAATCAAAGCTCATTTATTAACTCATGAAAGCTCATTCATTATATATTTTATTAAGTAATTTACGAAAATCATATTAAGTTTATCTTTAAATCGTTAACGTTTTTTTATTTATTATTATGTTGGATTAAAATTATACAAAAATAACTTTATGACACTAAAGTATGTCACTTTAGTCTTTAAAGTTTATCTGAAATCTATTTTATTTATTTTTTGTTTAAAGTTTAAACGTTTTTTGCTATTAATAGTTTTTTGTTCCTTCCATCTTGTAAAAACAAGTTTCCTAGTTTTTTTCTGGGATAAAGAAATTTGCTTGTTTTGTTTTCTAGGATAAAAGTTATATAAAGCAAAAAAAACAACATTTCTGGGGTGGTGTCTTGTAGGAGTTTCTTCTCAATTTAAAACGAGCTTTTCTGAGTTTTAATATTTTGAAAGCAAAAAAAAAAACCAAACAAGTTGAAAAATCATTTCTATGTATAATATATGTATTTCTTGTTGATTATGTTTCACACTTACTTTAAAAGAGTGGAAATGAGTGATATGATGTCAAAAAAGGGTTTCACATTTTATTTGTTTTCCACAATAAATTTCAAAAGTTTTTTTTCTGATATTTTTTTTTTGTGTATGTAATTAAAATAATGTTACGTTAATGGCAGACAAAAAAACAGCATGAAGTAAATGTAGCTATTTGTTATTTTAATGATATACACATTTATGATAATTTTGTGACTGTTATCATTAAAGTTTATCTAACAATTTGTTATATAGCATAATGAAATATTTTCTTGAAATAAAATTATGTTTAATGGTCAAAGGTTAAACTGTTTAGTATTTTACAAAAACTTATAGCAATTATGGTGAAATGACCATTTGTTACTCTGAGGTGTGGTACTTCTTTGCATGTATATGGTAAAAGTTTGTAGCTACACTAAGCCGGTGACCACATCAACTTAATGAAAGAAGTAATTAATCTTCAAATATCAGTCACTATGGCTTCATCAAACGGTTAAGCATTTGTGCTGCCGTGATGGATGTAATTAATGTTTATTTAAACGAATATTGCTACTAATATGTTTTACCCTAAACGTTTATTGTTCTAACAGCTTATTTACTCTTCAAACCATTTTCTTCTACGCGAATCAATACATACAAATTACAATGCAACTGATCGTCTTTTGTTGATATTTTTGTTCAACCTGTTTGGTTTGCTATCTCGTTTTATTGACTAGTTGGGTCATGCATTTGTTTTTTTATAATAATGGCTTGAACATTTTAGTAGATGGGCAGTCTCGTGATATATTCAGCTTGGTGATGTTAAAATTTTTTTTATTTTAAAATTTACAACGAATGTTAATTCGATATTTTTTTATTAATATTTTCTTTCGGTTAAGTAGCAAAATTTAGATTACATTAAATTGAAAATTCTAGCAAAATTTTTTTAGTGAGATTGCTTTAGTGCAATTTATATTTTAATTGAAATTAAAATAGTTTAAAGAATAGTACAATTTATTTAGTGTGATTCAAGTAAGAAAAACTTAATGGAATTAAATTGTTCATTGAAAATATTTTTAACCAATCAATTTTAGTGAAATTGATGGAAAAGTTTATTATTGAGTGTAATTGAATAACCAGAAAATTAATTAGAAAACAATCTTATCTGTTTGTTGTGTAAAAATTTAATTATTTTATCACTATCCGAGTTGATTTGATAAAATTCTATGAAATGGTACATCATTGTAGAAATTGGGCTATACTATTTACAGAAATAACTATATTAAATACTTCCTTACCGTAAAAGGACAAAATATTGTATTGTAAATAATATTTTTTTTTATAGACACTAAAATATTAAAAATGTTACATTGAAATAAAAATATAAAATCAAAAGAAAAGAAAAATGTTATGTTTTGTGATGTTTTAGTAAATAAGATTTCTTAGTGGTAGTATCACCACCAGAGTTTCGTCAGTGGATTGCTGGAGAACTATACATATTTCTTTTCGTGGGAAGTGTCTTTTTACTTAGTGAGTCTGCTTATAATTTGAAAGAAGTTTTAGTAGTTTTATTCCGTGTACTGGGCAATTTTGGTTTGTAAAAATCAAAATAAGTATTGTAAGCAATTAAAATAAATAGTTTTGTAATTGTAGTGAGCAATGTATCGTTTTATTCTTTAACTTAAATATGATTGATTCGAGAAGTGAAAAATTCTTTCAAAAACAATATGCTTCAAACAAAAACCGGTTAAAAAAATTGTCAATAATAATTTTCAATAATCACCCGTTTATTTTGCTGCACCGATTTTTGCATTTACATAGTTTTTTCGACAGTCACCACTCACCCGTTTATGTTGGTGCAATGATTTTAGAATTTTTGCAATTTTTTTTTCAACAGTCACCTGTTTATTTTGGTGCAATAATTTTTATATTGACAAAATTAATCAACAATCCCCAGTTTTTTTTGCAGCAACAATTTAGAGTTTTGAATATTTTCTGTACTCCAAAACGCAAATCATAAGTGTAGAATGAGAAATATATGATGGAGAGGCAATAGATATTTGTATAATTTAATGCAATCCTTCGGCTATACGCAACAAACAATCATGAATTGTATTCTCAACATTATTTTGATTTGCCGAAGTCATAGTTTGTTTTCAAAATTGTTCTGGTTTTTGATATTGCTCTCTTCTTGAAATGCAATTTAAAATTGATTCGAAATTGCGAATTCAATTTTTCGTTGTTGCTAAAGTTGAATTACTCGTTTTTTCATCGTTGGACAACTAAAGATCGTTTTTCTGTTAGGATTATACACATAGTGAAGTAAGAAATCAATAATTCCCAAAGAATTGATGATTATTGTTGAAGTTAATGTATCCAGATATATCTGGCTCGAAGAACCGATATAAAGTGAAAAAATCTTTTAATGTAATATTTCAAATCATAGACCAATAGCCTTACTCCCATTCATGTCTAAAATATACGAGCACTATATTAATTCAAACATATCCAAATTTTTGGAAGACAACCATTTGATATTTAACAGCCAAAATGGTTTTAGAAACAGAAGATCAACAACCGATCTACTGAACTATCTGGCACATTTTTGGAATAGCATACTAGAGAAAGGTGGTGAAACGTACTGTTGTGAAGAGCTTCTTCGTGGCATAGCAACGAAGTGGCATAGCAGGTCGCGTACCTGGATGAGATTTAATAAGCCCGAAGCTAGCTTCATCCTATGGGGTTGAGAAATGTATCTTGCTGCTCCATTATAAATAACAGTGTTGTACGCGTATTTCGAGACCAAATAAACATGATAGGAAAAAAAACACAAGTGAAATGAGTAGACTCTGGCGACCCCGCTAGGTGAAAGAACCACGATCACCACGTCCGACCCCTATCGTTCACCGCACATATTCACACGCTCTCACACCTCATACACTCACATACACACACATATACACAAACACACCCAACGGCCGATTATTCATATAAATGCATAACTTTTCATCAACAGTCCGATTTTTCTTTTCAATAATGCCATATATGTTACCAATGGGAGATTATAAACAACTAATTTGATTTGTTGAAGTGTAACCCACCAAACATGAACTAGTTTATGTAAATAGAGATGAAAATACAAGTTAAAATGTCATTTGTAGAATCAGCTTCGCACAGTTCAGCCCAAAACAAAAAAAACAAACAGTTGGTCCAGCAATGTTCATGCCAACGATGGGAACCATATCATTAAAGCTATGTCGAGTTTATTTTTAAATTCATTTGTCAGCTTATAAAAACGAAAATCATGTTCGGATAAAGTATAACAAATCGTATATGAAACCAGAAATATTGTAAATGTAACAACAATATTATAGATTGCTCTTATATGTTTCACTTATCGCATACCCGTCAGCATTGAATTCCTTTCATTGTACCGACGATCGACCAATTTACGTTCAACAACCGACTTCTTTAATTTATCTTGTTCGTTATTCTTGATTTCATTTGCACTATTAGTCACTCTATAATTCGCATCGAATAAAATTAATTTTTCTAAGCCCGTCGTTTTGGGTTTATCACATAATTTTTGACTGTTTAATTTTGCAAATAAATTATTGATATTTTTTTTGTACAAGCTGCATTTGTTTTCCCGTTAAACTTCCGTTATCATTATTTGTGCTATCCGGAACCTGGTAACGAAAATAACTTAATCCTGTTATCAACTCAAAACACATATTAAATCTCACCATTAGTTATTATTTTTTTTGTGGTCCCTCAAATGTTCCAACAACAGATTATGGCTAATAAATGGCTAAATCACACCAAAATAATGCACTAATTAAAATTTAAATAAAGGAAACATAAATATTATGTGTTTACTCCTACAATGCCAATTTAAAACCTGCAAATTTATTTACGGAAAGAAACAATAATCCAGGCTTTAATTATAGGTTCATTCACCCACACATACACATCCCGCGCATACACGCGCACGTACATGCACTCACTCACCTATTCCTACATACACACACACACACCCTCAAACATATATATTTGAAATAACTCACCCTATGGATAGTCCAGATCCCACTTCTGACTCCTTTGGATTCAGCCGATCATCTTCCCCTAGACTAACGGTGTTGTATTATACGTTCCAAATACTCTGCCGCTCCAGCAATCGTCGATGGTCGTATGTAGGATCAATAGTATGTAGAAATCATACATAAGAACCGATAGCAGTTATATCCAGTGATCAAGAGTGAATATTGATTGATTTTTTGGTAGTAGTATGTATGACGGTTAACTCCAGTGAACGAGGTTGACAGAGGAATGACTTGATTGTAGAATCAAACTGATATCTGTTAAATACACTAGACGTAATCGATGGTCGGACGAATACAGCGCTAGTGTATAGGGTTGAATTAAGCTGACCTTTTGGAAGGTTAAGCTGGTGCCGATCCTAATCAACATGGTTGGAGCACACCAAAGATCTTATCGCAGAATCGTAGACAAGAAAGTTTATGTCAGTTGATTCAATCGACGGTGTTTAAACGTTGGGTAGCAACACACTATGCCGTCCTACGGTTTATCAAAAGGCGATACAATTTTCTAATTTTGTCTTCCTGGTGGTATTCAACTCAACAGTCCCAAATCTTTTCAAAAGAAATTTTTCCACCGCTATTCCAGCTAACTGGTATTATTAATTCACCTTGAATCGAATTTAACAAAAGAAATATCCAACACAACTTGTAGAAGACATTTTTTTCGCACTCCACAATAAAATTTAAATAAAACTTCGATGCCAACTCACCAATCCAAATATGTCAAAAATAATTCTCATAAGAATATAATCGACTAAGTGAGCGATGACATCTCGTGGCATTTATTTATAGTATAAATAATGGTAGCATTAACTGGTAGCATATTTTAATGACTCAAAACCCACTAAGGAATCCGTACAATCAACTTACATTAAAAAAATTGGAAAAGAATTAAAGAAAAAATCGATTACGAAACGATTGTAAGAATTATATATGGAAATAGCGCGTTTACGATTTAATGATATTGCACAACTATTTTATGATAAATTTATTGCAATTAATGATTGCAAACTGAATCGAAGAAATTATATTGGGAAATATTACACAACTGTCTTATGATAACTTTTGAACGGAACACATTGGAGATGATGGTTTCGGTTTGAGTATAAGAAACTATGTTTAAAGGAAAGACTAAAAAAAAATAATAAAAGAATGTTTCTATTAATGTAAATTTAACGCGTATGGGAAAGTGGGTTGACTCTCGATTATGAAGTTTGAATTACACTTCATTACAGTACGTGATCGCATTAGACATCTCAAAAGCATTTGATCGAATCTGGCATGCCAACTTGATCAACAAGCTCGTTGCATACGGTTTTCATCCCGCAGTCGTGAAGTTGATTTGAAATTTTCGGTCTAACCGATAGATCTCGGTATCTTTAGATGGCTTTTCTTCTCAGTCTAAATTAATAACCGCTGGTGTGCCCCAAGAATCAGTTTTATCTCCCACTTTATTTTTAATTTATATCAACGAACTGTTGCACATCACCAGTAACCCAATAAATAGTTTTGCAGAGGATAGTACACTGCACAAGTCATTCATGCCCTATCTTCAAATGGTAAAATGCATGGACGAATAAATCCCGCCCGGAGAGACGCTGCCACAAATGTAAACGAGGACCTAAATTAATTCACCAATTGGTGTGACAAAAATTTGGTCAATCTTAATTCCACCAAAACACGGCTATTGATTGTTTCCAGATCAAAGACCGAGTTTTCCAACGATATTTCAGTAAATATGTGTGACGACCAAATAGACAAATGTGAAAGCATTCGTTTATTTGGAGTCACAATATCCAATGACTTGAAACTGCGCATCCAGAAAACTCGGCCTCCTCAATAGATGTAAAAATATTTTACTTCGCATCAATTACTCCTCGTTTGTAAGTCCTATATTCATCCCTGTATGAATTATTGTTGTCAAATTTGGGGCGCTGCATCTGTTACTTTCCTAGCCCTTTTGGACTCTGTTCAAAAGCGAATTGCTGGTGATTGAAATTTAACATTAAATCTTGATTCCCTACAACATCGTCGCACTGTTGCTGATCTCGTTGTTTTTTATTAGGTCACCATCAGTGCTCGGATGAAATCAGGTTCATAATGCCTCAGACATATGTTTTTCCCAGTTTGACTCGTCAATTGGTTTGTGCAGGCAGTCGGACTGTCAAGATTACTAAATAAACTGTCATAGTAATAAAATGCAAAGGGATTTCTTTTCGCGTACATCGTACAAACGGAATGCTTTGCCCGAATCAATAGTCTCGAGTGCCTTCAATTGACACAAAGATTTAAAAGATTTAAAAAAAGCATCCTTCAACACCTCAAGACGCATGTTGTTGTGGGACCTAGGTCTTAAAAGGTATCTCTGTGTTGTATTGTGACACATTTTGTAATTCCTACTACACAACACTTATAATTAAAAAAAAGAAAAAAATTTATAATTAAGTTCAACCCAAAGAACAAACATAAAACTAAAAACCATACCCAAGTCTCAATATGACAATAGCGTCATGTTTTCAAACACATTCTAACTATGACCTATATATAAGTTAATCTCCACTAACCGTGCCACATTGTGCAGTCCTGATAGTGGAATCATTATCAGGAACATTAGAGAAATTGCAAGCCTTGAGATTTAACTTTCCGACAAGCTGCAGTCTTTGAGTTCGATTATGCCTTTCCTCAGCCAACCACAAATACTGAATTGCACTAAAAAGTTTCATAAAAAGACAGATTAAAATAAACAAAGATCAGAGAACCCAAAAGTCGAAAAAACCAAGACCATCAGACACATCACATCAAATATAATTATTATTTTTAAAAATTAAAATGCTTCACTCATTCCTATTACTTGAAAGTTGAATTTGATTCAACTCTTCAAGCTTCCTACACAAAAACCAAACATAGTGAATAACTTATAATTAATCTATTAAAACCAAAAGTGGTTGTGCCTATGGTACAGTTAATTGTTGAACACTATCGATAATGCAAAAACATAATAGAAATCGGTGCGCCAATGGTACCAGTGATTGTTGAATATGAATTATGATGGTAAATTAATAAAATAGAATAATAAATAGATAAATTAATAAAATAGAATATAATAGTAACAGTTGCGCCAATCGCAACCATTTTCACCAATATTTCTAATTTAACTACATTCAAATTTTACTAGTAAATTTGAACTAAGAATCAATATTTTAATATATTTTATTTTATTGTTTGTATTATTTTATTTTATTGTTATATTTTATTTGATTGTATTTTATTGTATTGTTTAAATTTTTATTTTATAGTTAAGAAATTTTATATTTTTGGTGGCGATGAATTTTTACAGGATATTACAGGAAACAAATTATTTTGCATTTTTTTGAATTATTTTTTCTTTAATTTACAATTTTAAAATTCAAAACATAAACCGGCAGAACATATGGCTGTTAAAGTTTTATCCTTTATCCACAAAAAAATTTGTTTAACAAGATCACTCATTTTTTTTGGAAAACAACTATAAATTAATGATATCAAATAGATATGACAGAATTTATCTCACAAACCAATTCTCGTTTAATTCAATAAAAACAGTATGAAACAGATTCAGTTTTAGTTTTGAATAATTTTGAACGCGTTGCATTTGTAAAAGATTGTTCACCATCGAAATATTACCAGAATTGACAGCCTTGTGCACTCGTACAAGTAAAGAAGAAAAATATTAATGAAAACGCAAAAGAAAAAAATGTGACAAAAAACCCATTAAACTAACTGTTTAATATGAGAGTGATAAGAATTATATCAACAGCATCGAATTGGTAAAATAACTTTTCAACGCTGAAGAAATTACTTCAGGGATAACTGCTTCGTAATAAAACAAAAAATTTGACTACGTACGAACGTTTGCTAACATATGTTATTTTACCGAATGATATGGAAAGCATGATGATTTTGCATGTTTGTGCTCGTGAGATCCAGAGGAAGAAGGGTGTAAAATCTTAAAAAAATTTGTTAAACACTTATTATCTTATTTTAAACTAGAGGGTATTCCGCAGGCTCCACCTTCTTTTTCATTTTATTTTTATTTTATTTATATTGAAATATATTGGATCGAACATTGTAGAAATTCTTTTAAGTTGTTTCTTGTATTTTTATTTCATAATTTGTTTAGTCTAATTGATAAAAATATAAAACAAATTATGTTTTTGAGCTAAACAATGTGAACTAAATAATTGGTGATTATTCAAATTAAACCATGCATACGTTAAATGTTAAAAATATAACTTGATTTAACTAAAATTAAATCTAATCCGTTTCAATCAATTAATTATAATGCAAATTTAATCTTCTAATTATTAACCTTATTATAAATACCATTTACCAATTTTGTACTGTTTATTGCATAAATTATTCTTAAAAAAATAGAATGTTCTATAAAACTTTAGAAATTCTATCTATTTACATTCTCCTACAGAAAATACAAAAAATGAAAAAAAGAATACAACAACAGAAGGTATAAAAAAAACTGAATAGTAACGAAACATTTTTCTAATTCAAAAACTGAATAAAATATTGCAGATGTCGTAAAATCCCTTGAATTCATTCTAAATTGTGCTTTTTAATGACGTCACACTATTTTATTGTGCATTTAAACCGTGCTAACTCGGTTTTTGTGATGAAGATGGTCTCATATTGAAAGAGAAATACTCAAATAGTAGTTTTTGTGTTTTCTTAACTTATTTCACAGGACTGAAATTATGAAAAATAATTATTGGAATCCACTATTATGTCTATGATTTTAAGCACTGCCTTTTAAAAAAAACAACTAATTTTCGTGAAAAGACAATAGCAATAATTTTACAAAACTACATTATCTATCAATTTAAAATTCGTACAACGAAATTTTTTTGATTTTTATGTGTTTATGAATAAAAAAACCATAATTTTATTGTTATTTTAAAAATAATTAAAAAAAAAACAGTAAAAAAATGTACCACGCCAGGAATTGAACTCTCGACCTATAGCGCCTCAGTCTACCTCCGTTACCCATTTTTAAGCGTTACGCTCGTAGTAGACGGATAAACTTACGGCTATTATATTATGGACTAGGTCGGTTGTCTAACACAAAATTCTAATACTGAAAATAACCATAATAACAGTGTGCCGTGTTTGTCTTATTTTAATAAACGAAAATAGTGTTTAAATTAAGGTCCAGCATCAACATATGTTTTAAGGCGTGACTACACCATTTGTTACCTAATTTAAGAAATGGTTAACTAAACAATAAATTTTATGACATTATAAAACATGACATAGGCCAATATTTCATGCTAGGAAAGGAGGAAATAAAAATAAATAAGAAGTAAAAAGCAAATGTTTACCTACTAGCATCCATAAGATATCACCCTGACTAGTTGATATTGTCTCCCGTTAACTCAAACCCTAATACTCAATAGCAAGGACTAGAATACAATACCTTGTCACGACCGTTAATCAAAAATTATAACAAATCTCTAACTCAACAATTCTGGATAAGTGAACCAATATCATGCCGGTGCTCATCTACTTCCATGCAAAACGAACATATTGTTTTCCAGATTTTTTTTGGACCTCATTTATTTTTTAATTTCCTTAGATATTTCAAATGCCGCAGTCGCAAGTTTAAAAAAAAGAGCTTAAAAGCCTTAATTTTCCTGAACGTTATCACTTTTGTTTGTATCATTCTTTTCGTTATCCCTACGAAATTTTTACTTGCGTCAACATAGAAAACCCAAAATTATTGATCAAACCAAGCCATTATGTCACATCCTATTTCCATAACTCACAGTCTAAATGAGAACAACATAAACAAACATACCCATAGCTTTAACACGTTCTCTCTTTTCCTTTTATGTATTATTAAAAATCAATGTTTAACGAAATTTTTATTTTTTATAATTCTATTAACATACCATACCACACTGGAAAAAGAATAGTATTAAATCCATCAGAGTACCACCATCCCTTTACTACCCCAATTTCCATTAACTTTTTACTCATAAAAAATACTTTATTTTTTTTTTATTTCTGGGTATAATTTTTTCTTTTGGTTCCTGTTTGTCACAACAACCGCTGTTTAAAATTTTTGTTTTTTTTTTGTACTCGTAAACATTATTTTGGTAGGATATTTTTATCCCAAAAGGATTTCTAAAAAGAAAAAATAGAGAAAGAAAAAAAAATTAAACGAATATAATTTCCAACCATAAACACATTCTATTTTGATAAAAATTTTATTGCTATTTCCTTTGAATCCTTTTTTTTCGTTCATCCTTTTGGAAAAGTTTAGAGAAAATACGGTTTTTTTTCAAAAGAGCTTAAAAGTTAAATTCTTTTTCCCATATTACCATCAACACTAGAATTTAATTAGTTATCCTCTTTGTGATAATTTGATACGTCTGGGATAAGAGGACTTGTTTTCATATTATGTTTACTATGTTATTCTTGTTAAGGAAATGGTGTGTGAGGTCAAAAGGAAAACGGAAATGTAAACTCGCTATACGTAATATTTTTTTTTTTTGTTAATTCAATTTTCTTGTTGGGTTTTTGTTTTGTTATGATAATATTATGGAAAATTTTTTTTGCATTAATTTGGGATAAAAGAAGTGTTATTGGGATTTTTATTGAGACTTGGATTTTCGTTTTGCTAGGGTAAGTTTTTTTTAGATATTTCCGCCCGAAATATGGATTTAATGATTACAACAGATGTAGAAGTGATAATCGGGTACCAACTCATTCAAAATGTTGATTCTAAGGAAGTAAATTTGGTACTTAACAAAAGATGGTCTATTTAATTTCTAAAAAATTTTCTAAAATGTGCCATCCGAGCCAGATAATGAACTGAATATGCCCCTAAGTTCCAGCAATACAAAATATATTTTCCTCTATTATGAAATCTTAAGCCACATGAGTTTCAACCAGCCATAATTCACAAACAAAAATCAAAACAAAAACTAAAGTCATTAAATTTCTTTAGAAATAATTTTGTAGTAAGCGTAAGACAAACTTTTATTAAAAAGTATCATTAATCAATGTTTCAAACTTATTTATTACAATATTTTTTTATAATTTTATTTCAAGAAAATGAAAAAAAACTAATATAAAATCAAACTTTGTTTAAAAAGTGATTTTTCTCACTCTTCAACTTCGAGATTATGGCTCCTAAGTGTAGCTTTAATCACATTAAAATTATTTTGAAACAAAAAAGTAAGTTGCAAAACTTGCATTTTGTATGCTTTTGTGACATACATAAACAAAAACATGAACACAATTCAGGATAAAAACAAAACTTTATATTGTGTCAAATTTTATGTTTTATTTAACAAAGAAAAGTTATATTGTTACGGTTATTGTTCACAAAAAAATTATAAAATTAAAAACTTTGAGGTTATTTTATAAAATTTAGGATATATGAATAATTAAAGTCGTAGATTGAATTTTGAGGTAGTTGAAGGATTTCGAAGAAGAAGAAGAGTTAATTTTTTTTTGTTTTGTTTGAAAAACCAACAGATACGATACATGTGTACCTATGCTGCAGTGCATGGATTACATGAACATACTTTTATATAAAACGGAAATTCGTCTTGGATCGGAATTAAATAAACCAAAAACATCGCTTGGCTCAATTATTCTTAGAATATGTATATCCCGGTGCTGGTTTTGTAAATTTGCTCCTAAGAACCGTACCTAAAACTGCTCATAAGTTTTTATTGTTTAAACAGACTGTGGATAGATCACAAGATTTTATTTTATGATTTAGCAACAGGAAAACAGTACTAAACTTTTGCTATTGTTTTTGTTTTCGATACGCCTCACGATCCCTTTAGGCTTTTTCAAACGTACTGTTTGACTTCACATTCACATTACACGCCGGCAAAGGAAAAAAATTTAATAACATTTTTAATATAGTATTTGTGTTTTTATTTTCAACTATAAATTCCTTTTTTTTCCAATTTCCACCAATTAGCAAAAAAATGTATTATCCAATCAAACTAATTGTTTTCATCTTTGTGCATCCGTTTTATTTAGCGAGTCAATAAAAAACGAAAGCGCAAAACCCACATTATATGGCAACACAAATTATAAAAATCCATTTAATAATGAAAATTATCTCTATCAAAACAAAAAAGGCAACAGTCTATATTACAATATATAAGAAACATAAAAAGCTACATTTGTCGCATATGGAAATGAAATAGAAAAACCCAAACAAACTTAACAGTAAATAATTGTACTACTAACAAATATTTAGAGAGGAAAATAAAGAAATATATAAAAAGATTGATTTCAATTGTTTCTCTTATTTCCCCTTTCATGCTGTGAAACAAATATTCTATTTAATAGATAGTAAAAAAACGCTTTTAGTTGGCCACGCACATCAGTTATCCCAAAATAAAACTAAAAACAAATACCTAATACTTTTACTGAGCAGTGCCTCCAAGCACTAAAATTCAATTTCAGGTAGATAGGAAGTTCCCTTTTGCTATAGGGAACAATGACTACGATTAAAAAGGAAAAATTTTTTTAATGAAATTGAAAGAGCTTTCAAAAGCAATTGGGGGCTGGGTAGGGTAGGGTAGGGTTGAAAGTGAGAAAAATGAATGGGGGAAATAAACTAAAACAAACTCAGGTCAGATCTCTGCAGACTGGAAAAAATCAGTCTTAAGCGGCTCTCATCTAACTGGAAAATGTTAATATAGTCAGCATATTTGGATGATTTATTAAACCAACCAGGGTCAGACGAACAAACCAAAGATAATAATCAAAACAAAAATAAGAAAGGAAAAACAAATAAAAACAAATAATAAATAATACAAGAAAAGAGAAATAGCAAGAACTTTAATACAAAAAAATTAATTTAAAGAAAAATAAAAGAAAAAGGAAAATAAATTAATAAAGATTTATATAATAAGAAGAAATTAAATTAACAGGAACCTATAATTAAGGGAATTGTATAAAATAATTTAAAATGGATCTAAACTTAGTGGGTGCTAATTTAATGTCATAATTAAATGTCTTTAGCATGGTAAGTCCCCATATCCTTACCATATGAATTCGTAAATTTGTACAGAACCTAAAACATACAATAACAGCCGTTTGTTCGCCTCAGGCGGACGCGTCAGAGCGGGTGATTCAAAGTGTCCTGGTTGCTATTAGAGCATATTTAGAAACAGAACATACGAAATGGGATCTCCACCTCGGAGATATCGCTTGCGCCTTGAGAAGTACTTTACATCAGACCATTGGGTGTTCGTTACCCTTACTACGAAGTTTTAGGATTACCAATGATAACCCATGGATCCAACTATGAGCTCCTACGGCGATTGAATTTATTGGAAGAACCTGGTGATACTAAAGAGTGTAATGCCTTATGCATCACCAACGATATTTAGAAATAATAAGATCAAGTACAGATATAAATTAAGATAACTCTCAAGCATAAGCATATGTAATAATTCTCAACCTAAAAAGAAACATTCAAATTTATACATGTTATAAGTTATATTTTCAATTTCCAAATGAACTAAATTTTTATTTAAAATTATATTATTTTTATAAACATATAAAATGCATATTCTAATATTTCAAAACAGGATTATATTTTCTTTTAAGAAATTGTTGTGACACTGAAATAATTTTATTTATATTTTTTTTGCTAAATTAATAAATTCCACAATTTAAATTATGCAACGATTGTTATATAATTTAAACTGTGACGACAACTTATACATGTCACAAAAACATATGTTTAAATTTGTTTTCTTTTTTTTTTGGTGTCATCAAAACAATTAACGAATTTATTGTTTTTGTTTGGATTCTAATAATTTGATGAAAAACATTTTTATGACTAAATGTTTATGTTGAGATAAAAATGATAAAATAGGAAATGTATTATGGATGAGAATTTATGATGAGAATAATACGGATATGAAATGTAGGTATATATAAGGTAAATTTTAGATTTAAGATATCAGTATCATTTTTGTAACGCATTACTATAATATATCATATGTAGTTGATCATATTCGTAATATGATCACTATTATATCAAATTGTAAAAGTTTTATTTAAAATCTAAATCTGGACCAAATATAAAAATAAGAAGATTACAACAAATGAAAAGAGGCGTTTTACTTCATTGTAGAATATAGAGGTCGAAAGGTAACAAGTTCCTAAGATCTGGAATGACACATCCTGGTCATCCATTCTATATTCTACCATCCTTAATCCTGACAAACGAATCGATTAAAAATTCAACAAGTACAGCAGTAAAAGTAAAACAAGTTTAAGAGCGACAAGATCAACTTAGTGAGATTCGAACTAGATTAAAGGACCTTACAGAGAAACCTTTTAATCAAAGTGCTAAGAGATATAATTTAAGGTCGCGAAAATTGATATTAACTCCAGGTGCATTAGTATGGCGAAATTTCATTCAAAGTGAAGCTGGAAACCAATTTAATGCCAAATTGGCTCGAAAATTGGTTCAAACTAAAGTTATAAGATCGGAAGAGAACTCCTGCTATATTTTAGAAGATGTAGGGTCAACCAAACAGGTAAAATATCACCGTTTGTAAGATCTTTGTCATAACTAAGTTTTCCAAGTCTGTTTACTTACTAAGAATACGATGTTAAGTACGAGGGAAAGAGTGGTGTTTTGTAATTGATTTTTGATGTTAACGCTGGTGCAGGTCTCCTTATCAAGATAATGTTAGTTGCAAGGTCAAGTGTCTGGGAAATCCAGACTCCTTCAGTGTTAGCATAGTTTTTCAAGGTAAACACCACTATCCTCCCTAATGGACTTGCACAGTTTCTTTTGACTATTCTGCCTATTTTTTTCTTCTTATGTCCTTTCGTTTTTAAGTTTTCGACTAATTTACTTGTTTTTATGATTGGTAAAGGAATTTAGTTACAGGATTTTTTTTGTTATGGGGAGACAAAATCCTAACAATCCCGGTCTTCAACTGTCAGTCCAGTAATATTGTTAAAACGGTGAGGGTATTTCTTGTCGCCCTGTTTCTAGTTTTTCTTTCACTCTTGGATTTCTATTTCTACACCACGCACACTGCTGGTATTTTTTGTCAATGGATGTTTGGATTGAAGTAGATAAATGATTAACTCCTTAAGAGAGTAGGGAGGAAATATATTTGTAGTCAATCGACCCAACCAGGGTCAGATGAACAAACCAAAGATAATAATCAAAACAAAAATAAGAAAAGAAAAAAACTTATTATTTGTAATAATACATACAAAAAGAAACAGCAGGAATTTAATTACAAAAAAAAATGAATTTAAAGAAAAATAAAAGAAAAAGGAAAATAAATTAATAAAGACTTAAATAAGAAGAAAAGACTATTACAAATTAAATTAACAGGAACCTATACTTAAGGGAATAGTACAAAATAATTTAACATGGATCTAAACTTAGTGGGTGGGCTTAGTGGGCTAATTTAATGTCATAATTTATTGTCTTTAGCATGGTAAGTCCCCATATCCTTACCATATAAAGTCGTACATTTGTACAAGACCTTACCAGCCTTGCATTCTATAATGGCTGTTAAAAACTGTTATGCCAGCATGGCCGAACATTTATTCACAGCACCACTTAAGCGATGTTGTCATACCAAGACTCGTTGTTGTGGCCGATAAGTTCGTAGTCGAGTCCGCGTTCGTAAATTATACTTCTGTTGGGACTTCTTGATTGCAGCTAAAAAATGTTGTTGCATGCTTAATCTGATAGTCCCTAATTGTTAAGCGATAATAATATAGCTCTTCGGAAATTGGACCATCGAGACTATGGGTTTGTTTTTGGGTTTGATCTTGGGTTCGAACACTCAAAATCACACCACCAATATATGAAGGAAAGATACGAAAATCTTTCCAGGAATCAATCCCTAGGCAAACCTCCTCATTCAGACTTGGGACAACATAGAAACGAAAAGATTTTGTGAAACCATTAAAAGAGATGACGGCGTCGACATACCCCAAAATTTGGAAACGTGATCCGCTGTGCGGATGAAAGATGAAAATTTACAATATGTTATGCGGTTCTAATATCGTGATAGCGTCTCTAATATCCAGGAGTCCATATACAATTTTTTCAAAGATATCGATGTAAACATGCGGTCTAGAATCATTTAGATCAGAAATAACAGAAGCGACACATAACTTATTGAAAATTTAGCAACCTCAGATAACGTTTAAGACGTTCAAGGCACTTTAAATAAATTCTTTTTCGTTGCATCAGAATTTGAAACGAGATGGAATTTGGTTCATTGTGTGAACCTAAAAATGCACAAGGGTCAATTGCCGATTTTTCGTTTGAAATCGGTTAAAAGGTCTCTATTGGTCCTGCTGCTATGTATCAGGTTCGGTTTTCATCATTAATCCTTAGTTGACCAGGCGTCCTAAATGTAGTTGGTAAAATTGACCATTTAAATTTTTTGGAATAATACCCGCAGATCTTTATATGTAGTTACATCTGCCACCAATGTAGTGCTTCTTAACTCCGTTGTCATGCCTTCCCTTACAATCTCAATCCTCTCTCCTTCCGGAAATGGTAGAGCCAGTCGTTCATTAAGCGTGCTGATCCTCACGATCTAGTCGTATATCCCCTCGTTGGCTTTTGTCTTCTGTCCAGTAGTGCACTCAGTACAGCTTTACCGTCTGTAAAGGTACCAAACGTTTCAATTAATCCCTCTCTGAGTAACGAGTACTACCTGAAACTCATAAGTAAATTTCCCAAAAATAAAAATAGAAAATTCTTTTATATATTTTCTAGAAAATTTATTTATTTATTTAAATTTAGAAAAAAAATATATTTATTTAAATTTAGAGAATTTATTCTTTTATTATTTATTCGTTCAAATTTTCATTAAGGTTAGAGATCCTCCAGAGACAGAACCCACATGCATTTTAGCTGTATATGAAAAAGTAAAGGTATTTGTTGAAGAAGAGATGAAGAGAATGATTGAATTCGCCATACCTTTTCCAGCAACGATATATGAGCCCCGATATACGAGATAGGTCTAAAATTCCTAGAATCTACTCTCTGGATTTTCTCGAAATCATGAGAGAGACTCAGCATAGGTTAAGATCTCAGTCTAAACATCTGCATCAACTAACCAAATGCTGAGTTCTAGATGTTGAGTTCTCGAGCCTCAGAAATAATCAAAAGATGCGCCAATGGTTCCGTCAATTGTTGAATATGACCAATAACACAATTCAAAAATCAAAAATTCTCAAAAGATGCGGCCCTAGTACCGATTGCTGAATAATGCTAATACTGCATTACAACAATCAAAAAGTTGCACCAATGGTCCCGGAAATTAATAATCAGAAAAATTTTGTATGTAGTGTTGAATAAGATCATCCAGCAACAAAAATTACACCTCTCCGTTATCATTTAAAATATGGGTGTATATTGGTTCCCTCCGTTCGCAGAATATCACTAAATTTAGATTAAAAAATGATGTGGGTTAATGATTTTATTAAAAGTACATCAGAATGTATTTACAAATTATTTCTGTATGTATGTATAATGCTGTCTGTATTTAACAGATAACATACTTCAAGGATAACTAATAATCATCAAACAAGTATCAAAATTTACAGCAAAAACAACAACAATGCAATCTTATTAAAAACAACTCAAATGCAACACAAACGAAAACAATCTTGATTTGCAAGAAACAACAACTATTTAGAGAATTCGAAATGCAAATCAGCTGATCACCAATGTCAAGTTGTTTTTTTTTATTTTCGGAGAAAAATGTCATTATAAAAATCAGAAAAAAAATATATCTTTCAGGACCGCATTGAAAGCAAACAAAAATTAAAATAATAGAAAGACGATAAGTTGTGTGTCCTGGATAAGCTGTTTATGGGGTGAACAACTTCGAAACACCATTAACAAAACATACAAACAAAATATTTTTCTTTACCCTTTCTTTTAATTTAACTACACGTAAATTTAATTCAAAGAATACTTTCTCTGATTCCCTACAATATGTAACGAGAAAAATTTTATTAAAGTTTAATTTTACTTATGATTTCTTTAATTTGCAATGCACAAACAAAAATGTTTTTGTTAAACTGCAATTAACGATACAAACAAGTAATTTTTTTCTGTACAATTATCCTAAAAATTAATTTTTCTAATTTAATTGTACTATAAAGTTTAATTGAATTTTTCTACTAAATTTGAATAAACTTTTTAATTAAACTATAAGATTTGACAAACCACTTATATTTATAAATTAAAAAAACAACAATTATCGAAAACACTTGTTTAGAATTTAAATAAAAAAATCAATACATGTTTCAAATTATAAACTATAAGGTTTTGAGTATATTCACGGAACTGTCTAACACTCGTACAAGTATAAAAACCCAAAATTTTATGAATACGCAAGATAATAAATGAGACAACAGAAAAACAAATATTGAACTGATTGTTTAACATGGAGAGGCAGAACCATAAAATATTATGTAAACATTGGGCGCCACTGTCATGCTACCAGATCCAAGAATCAGACACACAATCAGAATGGTGGCAGGTGGACACAGCTCGATCTACCGACTTAAGCTCATGTTTGGGGAGAGGAGGCAATAATCATTTCGGGATCTTATAAGAGCTGCTGAGTGCTGGTGAATTTGTGGAAATAGGAAACTTGCTGGGAGATAATTGTTATCCTTCCACTTCTTGATTGTTATCGTTTTTCACTTTAAAAGCGTCGTATTATTGATTTAATTATTATTTACCATAATTCTAATTAATTTAAATCAAGAAAAAGACTAAATTTATTTTGTAATAAAATTATTCTTCAAAAATGCAATATCAAATGTTTGATAAAAAGAATGGGTTGGGGGGGAATCGATCAAACTTGTGGTAACAACAAAATCAATAAAATTAAACCAAAATGAAATAACTGTAATAATAAGAAGAAAGAAAATATTAAAGAGGTTGGTCCAAAAGTACTTGAAATGATGTTGCATGTTGCAGAGATTGTTGCAGCAAAAAATAGAGGGGATCACATATCTTAGACCACTATACAATCAGACTAATATTAACAATAAAAAACAACGACGATCAGCAACTCTGTCACAGCGAGGGACAGACCCACACCTTGAGATCTCTTACAAAAAGCCGGACTAAAGGAAACAATGACCATCACAGAAGCCAAATATTTGTACAAAGAAAACTTTATGTTCGTAGATAATTTGCGTGGTAAATACCCATTTTTTCTTACCGTTTCCATTTTCTACTTCATACGCCACATTCCCTATTTGTAGTTTTTTCTTGCTCCGCTTTGTGTTTTCTAAAGAATTTCTAAAAAAATGATATTTGGCTAGAAGTGAAACTTCTTTCATAAGCTCACATATTATATCTTTTTGTACTGCGCTGATAAACTTCCCGAAGGTGAATTAAAACTTTATTTTGAGCGATTGGAAACCTATCAAATTTTGTGGCTACTGAGAAATAGTTATTATCCACACCTTCTAGTTTCCTCAAAATCTTATAATTGTTGCCATCAATCTTTGTGATAATCTCTGATATATGCTCGTATTGCTACCAAGAGAGATTGGTTTAGTCGCTCGGAAGCGTTAGATTGTGAAAAATATTTCTCAAACAAATCAAATAGCAGATTTGACTCAAATTTCTTTGCACTATCAGAGACTAAAGTCTCGGAAGCCCTTAATACGTTGAATACATCATTCTCTATATAATTGCAAAGGATGAAAGCCGTTGCATTTCATAAAGCCTTTAATAAAACGAGCCTATAGTAACAACCCACAACATCAGAATATGTGTATTGCCACTTTTTGATCTGGCATTTGGTTCAAGAAAATCCACACAAATTTCGTTCAATGCCCAGGAGACGCTGCTTATATATCACCTCTCATGGCAACCCCGAATTGAAATGATGTAGGAGGATTATAAGTGAAAAATATGCAATCAGTCATTCCTCGCCGTCCTCAGACAATTTAAATAATACTCAGTCGATACCAGCCCGATATTAGCATCACTGTATTACGAATGGACGAGAGAAATCAGGGTGAAGTTAAGCGGGGGGCTATGGTTGAAGCCGCTGTAATGCCTTTGTAGGCAATTAGAGCAACTATATTCCACTCAATCTTTGATTTCTTTTTCAAGAGATCGGTAAGTGGAGCGGGTAGCCTCAAATGATCTTTAATAAAGCACCGGTACCATTCTGTCACACCGAAGAATCTTTCAATATCTTTAACTATTTAGAAACTGGACATGGCTTCTACTTTCTTTGGATATAATTTTAGTCAGCCGTCATCTTTAATGTAACCCAAATATTTTGCCTCCTGAATCATGAGCTTATTTTTTTCGACATTTATGTTAAATTCGCCTTGCGTAATAGCCGAGAGACTTCTGACAGTAATAGTATGTGAACTTCAAATGTTTCAGAGACAATCAAGAGATCATCTAGATAAACGAATACCCTGTCATGCAGATGGGCAGATATCCCTTTTTTCATTAGATTGCACACTGATTGAGCTGCATTGCACAGCCATTAAAGCAAAAAGGTATTACTTTAAAGTGGTGAAGCGGAAGACTGGGTGCTGTAAATTCTATTTTATCTCTTGATTTCTCTTCCAAAGAAATATGTCAGAAGGCATCCTTTAAGTCAAGACTCGTGATGAATCTGGTTTTTCCAAGTCGGCTTATGAGACCCTCTATAACTTCTTGCATCAAGACATAGTCGAACTTTCCCATTGACCTTTTTACCAAAGATACCAGACAGCTCCAAGAACTTTGGCTCTTCTCCATAACATCTAAGGCTATCATACTATCCAGTTTACAATACAGATCCATTTGCACCGCGGTGGATACCAGATAACACCTTTGTTTTAAAAATATAGCCGAACCAACATTGATGGTATGGGTTAACAAGTTTGTTTACCCTATACCTTGTAAAGTAGAGCATTGGAAAGAAATTTAACCAATGATAATTGTTTTTCTTGTTCTGGATTAAGAGTGTGAAATTTATCATGATTTCTTCAGCATTCAGGGACATGACCTTAAATTCTGGGCCCAAGCTAAAAGCCACTAGGTGATCTGATGTCTTTGGCTCTAAAAACTGCTGGCGCCCCAAAAATTATAAATCCACAAAACTTTCTTAAATAATTAGCGAATCGGCACGACTACAAATCGCCGAGGAATAAAGTATTTTTCACGATCGTATTACTTTAATAATTCTTGTGCAGGCCCATTACACACAGAATTTAAGTATTAACCAAAACTCTTTAATAATCTTTAGAATTTCAAACTGAAGAAATATTGAATTTATACTTAAGAAATTTGGGCATTCGATACCAAAATTTTAATACCAGCACTGTGGTAGTGAAATATTACACAACCGGTACCAGGGTATTGGGCACGGCATTAAATTTCCTGAAATTGGAAAAAAGAATCACACAAATATTTAATTTGTAGATCAGCCAGCCAATCTGAGGAGAAGGCACACGCGGGCAGTGGTCTTGATTCTTTTCCAATGATGATATTAGCAGGCTACCTGTCTTTTAAACTAGTTAATAAAACTAGTTAATAATTACCTGTCTTTTAAACTAGTTAATAAACATTTCCAATTGGTGTTGTAAAAAGAAATTAGCTTGTATGATTTCTACTAGCGGTTAATTAACACTTCACTCTACTTGCACATATATCGGTCCTTCTCTATTTTTCATGAGTCTGAGTATTCAGTAAATTTTTAAGAGACTTTTTTAAGACACCCCTTTTTGACACTTTTCACTCAGGTGGTGAGAAGACTTTTCCTGTGGAGGTCCTATTGAAACTGTAAAGAAGTAAAATTTCACTAGCTACCACTTATAGGTTTGACGAAGCGTTATTGAGGTTAAAGCTGATTTGACTCATAATTAAGAAGCATGTTTACGAGTTGGGTAGACATTTTTGAATTCCTGAAGTTCTATCATAATCATCTACTATAAAACAAATTTGCGCTAGATATCAAAAGCTGTCAACCAAAAGGAATGCTTACGAAAAAATATAATTTGATGAAATTATATTCTATTATGCTCTTCTCTACTAAAAACAATAAGCTTTTGGAATATTATATTAAATGCTTTTTCCTTTTTCCTGCAATATTCTTATATAATAAAGATTAATAATTATTTCCATAACCATTAACACAGCAGCATATCTTTAACGATAAAATAAATCATAACAAAAACGAAACCATTCTCGTTCCAAATTACAACGAAATAATTAAACCTAAATTCATAAATAAGAGCTAAATAGTTTAATTAATTCTATTTCAATACATCCCAAAAGACTTAAGAAAATAAATTTTCGTGGCAAAAGTTTAGTAAAAAAAAAAAAAGAAAATTCTAAGTATGATTTATTACTTTCATAGAATTAGGTTTTTTCTCTAAAAATATTAAACAAGAATGAAAAAAAAATCAATTTGAATTATATTCATTTTTTTTTTTTTCAAGAATCAGGAATTAATTTTATGGACATAAGAGATAATAAAGGATCAATTTTAGAAGTTGTGTAAGTCATTGAATAGACTTGAAATAGTTTAAGTTTATGCTTATAATATGAGTTTAATTAGCTTAGTTTGAAAGTTTTTCTTGATTAGCGTATGATTCAAAAGCTATGCAGAGGAAAAGTCTAAGTTTGATTTTTGGTTAAATATATGTAACCTGCTTTGTTGATCAAAAGTCATTTTTATTTTTTGGACACAACGCTGTCCATAGCAGTGACTAATGAATAGAATTATTACCACCGGCACTATTTACGGAATGTGAAAGGAGTAATTTATTTTTTGTGATCCATTTCTCGTTCGTTGTTAAAGTGTTAGCACTCAGGGAGCTTAGCTGCGCTAAATAAACTCCCAGTTCTGGCTAAACAAATAAAAAAAAAGTCAGCCAAGTGCGAATATAATTTGCTCACCGAAGGTTTCGTGAATGTAAAAGAATATAATATTAAAAATAATTGACAAAAAAGTTGTGTTGTAATGTCTTTATATTGCCAGACCATGACGCATAACAAAATAAATGTTTAATCGTAGATGTCAATGTTAAATTACCATCACATATAGTCCATGGGCGCCTGTCCTTGGCGAGTCCGAAAACTTTTGTTCTGCCATTATTCTCGATTCGGCCGCTTTTTTGTTCGACAAGCTCCGAAAAATGCCGATTGCCCGGGATCTTGTAAATTTTCTTTTCTTTAACTGTGAGGGTTGGAAATTTATTTTAAGAACACGAGGTAGCCTTTTCCGACCAAAATTTGTCCGTTATTGTCTAGTCTGACAACCCAAACATACAAAATGTCAGTTGTCGGACTCGACAATAGCAGACACATTTTGGTTGGACAAGCTTACCCTCGTCTTCTAAAACAAATTTCCAACCGCCATAGTAAAAAAAAAATGTGGTACCAAATTTACAATCTTGTGCAATCGGCATTTTTCGGAGCTTGCCGAACCAAAAAGCGGCCAATTTGAGGAAAATGGTAAAACAAAAGTTTTTGGACTCGTCAAGGACAGGCGCCTCAAGAAGTATAAAATATGTGGTATTCATCAAAAATAACACCAAAAATGTTGCTTCAGGTTAAATCTTATCCATAGCTGTTTATGGTAACTCAAGAAAGATTCAATTACACCAGCTTGTAAATGGTTTAAATTTGATTATTTTCTCGGTCAATCGAGTGTCGAAATTTAGGGGAGTGAAGAGACTACATACTAAAGATATTTTTTTACGTTCGATCTTTTTTAATTAATTCACGGGGTTAATTTTTACTGAAACACGTTTACTTTTCTTGGAGACATTTAATATTCTTTATATTTCGGTCATTTCATTTGACCTTTTTCAAAAGATTTATAAATGAGATATGTGAAGAAGAAATTTTATGAGATGTAATACATCTCTATCCTCTCTAACAGCCTTTTGTTCCGGTGGAAAACTAAATATTGCACTTAATTTAATGACTAACACAGTTTTTTAAAAGAAAATAAATTAGGACAAAACAATTTTTTTAAAAACTCACAACCAAATTAAAATTATTCTAAAAAAACTTCTTTAATTCACAAACTAAAAGGAATATAATTTTAAAAATTTTAAAATTTTAAAACAAATTAAATTAAAGACAATTAAAAAAATTAAAACAAATTAAAAAAGTTAAAAAAGTTCACTAGGTCAACCAACATGGTCGACTTGTTGTTATAAATCAAATTGTTTAATTCAAACCGATATTTTTTTACAATAACACAAAAACTGGGCATTGCAAAATTCTAAAAAAATTGTAATGTTTCTTAAATTAAGTGCTCCTTCATATGACACCCACCCCCCCCCCCCCCCCAATCATTTGAGCCAAAAATGTTTTTTTACTCTCCCCACACCCATCCCCTAAACACACAGATATATAATTATTTGAGACTTCACTATGATTTTCATTCAAAATTTACTAATCTTCCTGTCTGTGAATTTTTTAATTTTTTCTGTCAATCAGTGTCGAAACGTAGGGGGGCAACGGTCTGAATTTTGCACTTTTTTGAAAATAACTCAACAACTGTGCACCGCAAAATTCTAAAAAAAATTTCAATGATTTTTAAATTAGGTGCTCTTTCAAATGACACCCCACTCCCTTGAGTCAGAAAAGTCTTTTTTACCCTCTTTACTCCCGTCCCCTAAACACACAGAAATGTCAATCAGTGTCGAAACGTAGTAGGGAACGGTCTGAAATTCGCATTCTTTTGAAAATAACTCAAAACTGTGCACCGAAAAATTCTAGAAAACATTGTAATGTTTTCTTAATTAGGTGCTCCTTCAAATGAGAACCAATTTAACCACGTTTTAAATAGTGTTTTACCCCTCCTCATATCCACCCCCTTAATAAATATAATTATGGGTATGTGATACTTTCCTATATTTTCCATAGAAACTTACTTAATTTTTCTATCATTCACCACATATGAAGGCTTTCGATCAGTTAGGTTCGGAGCTAATCGAGGTAAGAAAACACGAAGAAAATGTCATTATTCAAAATTATACAAAAAAATGGTGAGGTGTAAAATTCCAAAATAATTTTTAAGGAATACTGAAATGAAGCCCTTTCATATGATACCCTAGTTAAATCTATAAACAAATTTATTTTCTCAAAGGTCTCACATCGTAACCCTGTAAACCAAACGAAAACCACTTTAGTTTTTTTGTATCAGTCATATTATGTGGACAGATAAGTTTTATATGCACCTCAAATTTCAGGTTCATAGCATTTATAGTTTACGAGATAATCAATATAATGTGAAAAACTCGTTTTACTCTCACTAATAGTGTTCCGTTTAAAAAACGGAACCCTAACAAGGCCGATTTAGTTAAGGAAGTAGAAAATAGGTTTTAGACTTGCCTTAAAACTTTTCTAGTTAGCTGTGACCCATCTAACGCTCACGCAAAAACCGCGATCTAATGAGAAAAAAACTGAAACTAATACAATGTAAGTTGTAAAAGTGAACTTGCTCTACGATCCACTCCCGTCCCACCGAGAACTCAGAACCTAATAAAAGATATGCAAGTAATCGATACTGCTAGATGTACTGAATATCAACGATTATCAACCCTTACACTGTTCATCACAACTTTTCTCATCAGAAAGAACATAATGGATAGTACTTACGGTAAAGTGATCCCTGAATCACTTCCGGGAAAGATGGAACTCAGGGACGAGTATTCGCGTCTCACTCGATTTATGAAGGGAAAACATAAAGGAATTAAGGATAAGAGAAAATGTTACGACAGTGGCACCAATTTTTAAAATACTTCAGTTTCTACTGAATTGCCCACTTTTATTTTTTTGTTTCTTAGTTCCTTGGTCTCAGTAATTTTTTCCATTTAGCCCGGCTACTTCTTTCAGTAGGGCATGACAATCTTTATCTCTGATGCAATTTCGGACTTCCAAATGTATTCTTTCTTGTGACTCTCAGGACAAAAGTTATCAGCAAAACCTTCTATTTTCTTCCTGCCCTGTAATAACCGTCATGGATTATGGTGAATGTGCTTTAAATTTCCATCTTCTTTGTAGATAGTAGTGCACGGTCAACATTATTCGATAAATACGGCAGTACCACGATTTGAAGTTCGTACGGGGAAAAACAAGAAGAAAGCTATATATTGGATGGTACATGGTTTTGAAATATAAAAAGTTTAATCAGTTCCAATTAACAAATAAAAAATTAGAGGAAGCAAAGTTTTTAGTTAAATTTGTAGTCTTAATTAAATTAAATTAAAAAAGCTTAGAAAATTAATTGTTAAGTTAAATTTATTGTGCAGTTAAATTAAAAGTCATAAACAGAAGGAAAAAACTATTAGAAAAAAAAGATTATCTATTTATTTTTAATCAGTTCGCAATTAATTCGTTTTCTTTGTTGTAACAATTGGTTTTCTTTGTTGTTTTTGCAATTGAATTAAGCTAAGGGGTACAATAATTACAACAAAAAACTATTTAACTATGATCCTGAAGCTTCAACACAAACATTTCCCAGTTTCATGCAATCAAACAAAAATCTTTTTCTCACAGTAGACGTTTCAAATTATTAATTATTAAGCAATAGCAACACAACAAATTTTCAATTTTTGTTCCTTATTAGATAGACAGTTTCGTTTATGTCGATTTCTGTTTATATATTTTGTTTCGTCATATTATTTCGTTTTTTTTAAAGAAAAACAATTAAATAATATCAAAACAAGGGAGATTGTTGTTGATTTGAATTATATTATTTACTTATATTATTATTGAACTTATATTATTGAATTGATAATTTTTTAATATTCGAAAAGTTTTCAATGATTTCTTTATTCATAGCTCACCAACTAAATTTAGACTTAGTGTAAAACGTTTTACGTGCAACTTATCGGCGTTTTATAGGTTCTTTTATCGACCTCCTAAACGAATGGAAGTTCTTAGGGAAAGACGATTTACAGTCCCTCGCTCAAGTGAGACTATATTATGTAATTTCTACATCGAAAAAAAAAAAAACAGTATAATATTAGGTGCAATTATATATTGATAAATGTCTTAAAATTTTTGGTTAAATTATAATTGTTTTAATTATTTAGTTAAGTTGGGAAAACAATTTACAATCGAATTTCCCTAGACCGGTGATAAATACTAATATTTTTTTAGAAAATCCCTCAAGCACTCCTCATCCCTCATTTCCCTTTGGAAATTATTACTAAAATTTTTTGCTTTTCTACTTCGGCCTGAAAGACCTAAGTATGTATTACAATCTCAAGCCAGAAGTGGAAATCTTACCTCCACTTGTTTTGGCATTTCTCGACGTTTTAGGTCATAACGATTCTAAAAAAGGAAAACAGAAAAATGTCGGTCTGTCTGCCGGCCAGCCGTCACAGTCGATAAAATCTAGAAAACCGCTGGAGCGATTTAAAAAAATCGTTAAGTGTTTCAAAAAAATAATTTGCGTTTATTTTTAACCAACTTTTTTGAAAAACAATAGTACATTATATAACAAGCCTGAGAAGTAAGCTATTATTGACCGAGACATTTTTCATCCTGAGGCGCGTAGCGCCGAGGGATATAATGTTCGAGTTCTATATAAGTCTTCTCAACCGAGGTAGATATAGAATTTTTAGGTATATATAAAAGAGGTTTATAAAGAAAAACTGTTTTATTTTATATTTTATATATGAGCAATTTCACGAAGATTCAACAACGTTTTGACTTGACCCCTTTTAATTTTGATTATTTTTTGTTTATAGATAGTCTTTCATAAATAAAATATACAAGTTCTCTTAGAATTTTTTTTTCGACCTCAATTTTTTGTTATTTTGTGATGTGGGTGCATTTTGACGAGCGATTGTAGAAAAACAACTCAGTCGATTTTCATAGATGCTTTGTCGCGGAATAGGTATTAAAACAAAGTTTTTAAAAATGTACACTGTTAAATTTTTTGAAATAATTTTTAACGGTGTAACATAAGAAAAAAACGGTGTAATTGAAGAAAAGATGGCGCTACACCTTTTTTTTTTTAAACTAAATTGAAGATTATTTTATATCTAACAACTTGTGAAAGTTTAGGACATGCGTTATTTTTTGTTTTAAAGCTAAAATTCGTTGTACATATGACTGTCGGGAATCAGTTTTTTTGTTCTGAAGCAAAATTATGAAAATGGCGTTATAAACTAAGAGATTTTTTTTATGTTAAATATCAAATATTTTATTATTGATTGAACTTTTTAAAGTATTATAAAAATTATATATGTAGTACAATAAATAAAATATAAATAATTGTTAAAAATAATTTACTTATTTTACAAACAGAAATTTCTTTTGAATAGGAAAACACTTCTGCATTTATTTTCTTTGTATAAGATGGCATAAAAAAATGAGATGTTTATTTATCACTTTTAGTAATCACTTATCACTCTTATAAAAAATAATTTGACAGTCTTGACTGCAAACAAAAAAGCCGTATAAATAACTAAATCTATTTACGAACTTTTGACTGGAGAAGTATTATGTTATTATGGAATTATAAAGTAAAAGATTGTATTTTAACATTAAATTACAAATATTTTATTATTGAATAAACTTTTTAGAGTATCATACAAATTATATATGTAGGTTAAAGGGGAGTTAAAATAAATATAGTTATTAAAAATTATTTACTTATTTTACATTCAGAAGTTTCTTTTGAGTTGGCAAAGGAATGAAATTTTTGAGTTTCACTTATAGTAATCGCATTTTTATAACGATTTTGTAATTTTTTTTTTGTTATTTGATATTCATTTTTATCGGCGTATCCAAAGTTCATGGTAGATTCCCATTTTAAAGCCCTTTCGAAAAGTTTTTTTTGGTGTGTCAATAATATCTCTGCGCCCCATACTATAACGATGTGCAACACGCTTCAGTGTACCACCAATCCCATCGCAAGGTCCCTTTCCATGGCTGGTAGCATGAAAATGCCATTCTGCATCAACCTTAAAGTCTTTTTTATGGTGGTTAATTTTGTATTGAGAAGGTGCACAGTCGGTCGGTGTTAGAAATTATTTTCCTAATATTAGAATTTATATGCGTTCTGATGAATTCAATAAGTTTTGTAATGAAAAGATGGACTGTAGTACTGTTGTGGTATCCGAAATGAGTATAAAACTTCGGTGCTGTATATATTCATTTGCGGCATTTTTAAAATAAATGACAAATGGATGAATAGCAGCTTGTGAATTATTATAATGATAACCTCAAAACGAATCCTGAGTTATGAAGGTGTAGTTTTCAGAAAAATCCCCTTAAACGAAGCACTCTCCTGGTTTTAATTTTTTGTTTCTTTCCTTAATGAATGTAGATTGCTGCTTTGCTATAAAGTTGTGTGGTATCAAAATTTGTAAACGGTAAACAAATTTTTTCATAAATTTTTCTACAGTTTCTATTAACGTATCCAAATTGCATCGATCAGTGGTAATCCATTGTTGATATTTCTCTTGAAGGATTCTTTTAACGTCAAAATCATTTTGTAATCTTTCTTCCAGTTGTTGAAGTTGTTATGAACATTCATTGCACTTCAAAGTATGACAATCTTCTGTTAATTCACCACATAAAACAAAGTGAATTAATGTTTTATAATTCTGGAAAGCAGCATCAATAATCCAAGACATCTTACAGTGTTGAATCATTAGTTTCATATATTGATGTATGGTATACACGCACACATTATGAACTCCTTGGGATAGTCTTATATATTCTTGTGGTCGAAGGGACGTGAATTTAGTAAATTCTATTTTCACATCAGGAAACTTATTTTTAAACTCCACATAAGCTTCATTTAATGTACATAGATATAAGCGCTTTTCGGATTTATGCTGAAATTGCTCATATTTTCTTTATTGTACATATATAATTTTTATAATATTTTAAAAAGTTCATTTAATAATAAAATATTTGATTTATTTAACATTAAAAAAAATCTCTTAGTTTATAACGCCATTCTTATAACTTTCCTTCAGAACAAAAAAAAACTGACTCCCGACAGTCATATGCACAACGAATTTGATCTTTAAAACAAAAAATAACGCATGTCCTAAACTTTCACAAGTTGTTAGATATAAAATAAGCTTCAATTTAATTAAAAAAAAAAAACAAAAAAAGGTTTAGCGCCATCTTTTCTTCAATTACACCCTTTTCTTCTTATGTTACACCGTTAAAAATTATTTCAAAAAATTAACAGTGTACATTTTTAAAAACTTTGTTCTAATACCTATTCAACGACATATCATTTATGAAAATTGAATTAGTAGTTTTTCTACAATCGCTCGTCTAAATGCACTCACATCACAAAATAACAAAAAATTGAGGGTACCCTGTGAAGACCCCTGGTCGAAAAAAAAATTCTAAGAGAACTTGTATTTTTTATTTATGACAGACTATCTATAAACAAAAATAATCAAAATTAAAAGGGGTCAAGTCAAAATTTCCCAAAAATTTGCTGAACTTAAGTGAAATTGCTCATATGTATTGTTTTCGTTTTAACCTTTTGATATTACTATACGGTAATGATATTACTATGATATTACTATACTATTTTGATATTACTTACTATGAAGGTTTTAATTTGTTAGGGGAGTATTTAATAAACTATAGAACTATTGAAGAATTTAATTATAATCACTAGTTGTGGAATGAACACAATTACAATGGAAGACATACTCATGGAAAGCATACATTCTTTAGTAGTCGTGGATAAAAATTACTTCTCATTGGGGCATTCAAATAAATAATGACGATTTCTCAAGTTAATAGTTAAAAAAATTAATTTTATGACATGAAATGTAATTGAACATGATGATATTGGACATGGAATATGATTCTTTCAGTTTCTACTCCTCCCAACTTATAGGAACAGTTGGCAAATATCAAGTTGTTGCAGATTGAATGTCGTTTTTTAACAAAAATTGTAATTATTAGGGAGGTGTTTCTTGAGTAATTTTTTGTGCGATTCCAGATTCTACGACTTATGAATAACAGACATAATTGGAAAATAAATTTCAATTTTTGATTATGTTATAATTTTTGCAACATTTTTGGAATTTTGAAATTTCAATCTTTGATTTTTCATTAATTTTTGGAAAATGTTTAGAATTTCGAAAAAAGATTCAATCTGTGATTTTGTTATAATTTTTGCAATAGTTTATAATTTTTACGGTCAAATTGGGACAAATAGCGCCTACGAAATACGGATCAATTGGGACAAATAGCGTTTGAAATAATTGATGTAGTTATATAGTTTAAATGGAAGCTAGATTTTCAGATTTGAGAAGATTTAAACTTATAGAATTGGTTCAGGCCAATATTCAAAACAAACAAAATAATTGCACCTACTTTTGCTAATATCTTCTTACAATATCCTATATCTTTTACCAGAGAACGATAAAAAATGAGCTTTCAATAATATACAGTGATAAAAACAAGTATTAAAGTCCGGTCTTTTTATAAAAATATCGATCTGAAAATGGGTTAAACAATGTTTATAGCGAGGTCGTTAAATTATTAACTCTTTTTTTTACCAATTCCAATGACCACAATTTCTTGTCTGAAAGATTTAACAGTATTTTGAAACGTATTAAAAATGAGCTAAGAAGTTCTATGAAAAGTACAATGCTGGAGGCGTTGTCATTTTTATCGATTGAGAAAGATGTTCTACAAGAAAAAGTTATTTTAAAGTTATCTTGTTAATAGTTATTGATAATTTTGCAGCTAGAAAAATCATAGGAATTATTGATCTACAAAAAAATAATATTTCAGTTTATTTTTTAAGTTTTCATCAGAATATTAGTTGTTAGTTTTTGCTTATGGTGAATTAAGAAAAATATTTAAAAATATAAAAATACAAAATAAATAAATAAATAATAAAACCAACTTTTAAATTATTTATTTTCAAATATTTTTTGTTGTCATAGTTATACGATTTGTTTGAAAAGACAAAATAACAAATATTTTGGTCTAAGATTACACTTGTTCAAAATATTTTCATTTCAAAATTTATAAAATTTGTTATTTTGATTTAGATTAAACAATCTGTTTTAAATATTTTGCTTGTGGCGAAAACAAAATATAGTATATGATGCACGGACGTAAGCCATTTTGGACATAATGTGGGTGCAAATCTCAGCCGGCGCCTCAGATCGTAAACTCCATATACGTCCAAAAACCTTACCTTTGCGTCCTTTCATCATAATGTACTACAATTGGTTTCTACTGGCATATTAATAAAACTTTTGAATATATCTACCCTAGCTTTAGAAGCACGCTTCGCCACTGATTGTTAGTAATAGTTAAATTAAATTATAAAAATCATAAACTTCTGTTCACATCTATTAGACATCAATTTTTTGTAGTTTAGGTGGAAAAATTATACAATTTGTGTAGTGAAATTAAAAAGAAAACAGAGCAACAAAATTTACTGGTATAAATATCCAACCATTGTCGCCATTCCTTTGTATTTATTAGCATTCAACATTGAGTACATAACCTCTCATAACCAGAGGATTTGGATCTGCTACAACCATAGGGTGAGTCATTCATTTATTTTTTAATATTGTTTATATGTAAATGAAGAACTAGTCTTGGCTTCTTCTATTCTAGGGTCGTCATAGTCTCTTCTCTTCTGTTCAATTTTTTCTTCGTTCGCCTGTTCTTTCTCAAATGTGTGCATGTTGGTTAAATTGTGTTTGGTTGGGGGACGTTTATTCTCGTATCCACATGACTTTTGCTAGTTGGAATGTAAAATCTCAAGGCACGCAGTCCTCTGATTGCTTCCTGTTGGTATTCTTGGCAATAAATCCAGTTTTCATTACAGCATCATTTGAAGAATATTCGTGATCCCGAAAATCTCATTTATTACAGATTTCGTTGGTAAGAGAAGTGACTTTCTGTTAAAATATTAAAAAAGCTCAATATATAACTCAATATATTGAGTGATCATAGAAATAAAATTAAACCTTTTATTTTTTTTAATTTTTATTAACGTGCGTTTAAAACAAGTGCTAAACAAATATGTTATTCAACGAATTACACCAAGAGCCTTCGGAAAAAAGTGTTAACTATATTAAATAAAATAAAAACTTAAGCCTGTTCCACGGTAGAAACATTGTTACTAGGGTCAGTGGTGTTAAATCGTTAAAGATAGGAAGTGTTGATTTATAAAATTTAGCTTCATGATAATAATGAGTAAGTGTCCTCAGAAACAAGAGATGGTACATATTTTAGGCAAAATTGCAAAGAAACTTACAGCGAGCCGCATAAACCAACAGTCAACCCAACATTTGAGCACAACATGAACCAAATCAATTTTTTTTGTTGCTTTAAAACAAATTAAATGTAAGTAAACAAATTAGACAGTAAACTCAAAACGATCAAAGACTGGTCGGGGCACATAACACAGTTAAGCCAACATCGACTCAAAATAAGGACAATTTTTCTATATCGGGAAATTTTGTGTCCCAAAAGCGTATGTTTTTAGTTTTAACGACTTATAGTTAACGACTATTATATTGTTAACGACTATTATATTGTTTTCGTTATTATGCTTAACAAAATAACATAAGCAGCTGTTCAATTTTATTCTATTACGCAAAGAACTTTGAATCAATGCAACACAATAAAACAATTTATTTTATTATATTGAACTCTGAAATAAATTTTTTTATTGTATTTTATAAATAATTTGATTGCATTTTGAAAAAAAAAAATTAAAAAAAATATTTTCGCTTTAATTTAAATTTAAATAAGAAGAACAAACAATCAATTTAAACTAATGTGTATGTTTTTCTCTCGAATAATAATAAGCTAACGTCATCCTGTAATTCCCTTAAATTTTTATATGATGGTTTGGTTTGGTTCTCATTAGTATAAAATGTAATGTATTTGATGGTCTAGTAAGTTAATTACAGATATTTATTTAATTACAGATTATAAACAAATACGAATTAAAAATTCATTAATTTAATAAATTTATTATGGAATTAATTTTTCAAAAACTTATTGTCTTTTCTTTCATTTGTTTAATTTTTGTATCTATTATTTCTATTGTTGTCTATTATTTCTATTATTTCTATGTTGTTCGTACCTCGGCTCGCATTGCAAACTATTCCTCAAAAAAAATATACCATTTAACACTTACACAACAAAATACTATTTATGACTTTCCATTGTTTGAAATGAAGTTCAAAGTTGACAAACAAAATGAGTTTTACTTAATATTTATCAAAACAAAAAACTTTAAAACTATTTCCTTAAATACGGCATCACAACAAGAAAAATTTAAATTTCAGCTGCAAACTATTTTTCTGGAATGATATTTATTTATTTTTTATTATAATTTAATTATTTAAGCTTTAAAATTTTCAACTATTTTGTAGCATGAATAACTAATTTTTTATAAAAATGAAAAACTGGATTTTGCTTTGTTTTATTGTTGAAAAGTTGTCAGATTTTTTTGTGGGAAAACAACGTGATGTAGTTACTTTACGTAAAGTAGAACTCATTTTACACCAGTTTTTAAAATTGAACAAAGATGTCTACAGTTCCCAATTTCACTAGAACCTTTCCGACTAAAATGTTGGCAATTTAACAATGATGTTCCAAGCTTTTAACATAACATTACAAGTAAATTATATTTGATAAAACGACGAACATACACCTCTAGCAATATGACTACAACATAAAGCTTCTGGTTAAAAAACTTACAACTTACGTTCTAATTAAATGTAAATTTCATAAATTTCATTTTTTAATTTTTGATGATTCTCAAAGAAATAAAAGCTTCTTTATCACACTTTAAGCATGAAAATTAAATTTCTATGTAAAAAAGTTTGCGAAAAAAATTACAGGCGACACAATTTTGTTAATGAGATAACACAGGTTTTGAATTCGCTATTAAAAATTCATTTCAAGTTTTATTTCCGTATACATACTTTAAATTTGAAATGACATATTAAATTTTTTTATTGATGAATTAAATTAAAAATAAAATGCTATGGAACTTAAATGTGAAAACTAAAAAATTCATGAGATATATCAATGAACTTTTAGAAGATAGGAATATGTTTATTGATTGTTGGTATCAATTGTTTGTATATTATTAGATCTTTACATTAGTAGCTATTAAATTAACTTTGAATGTGACAAGAAAAGGGTGACAATACTATTTTAGAAGAGATTAATTTAATAAAAATATGGAGGGGCTGAAATCTCACAGCTCTGAGATATCAAGACTCCGGTCTGGGTTAAGGATGTTGATATAGTTTTTGGCAAAAAAATTTTATGAGGACATGGTTTTTAGTTTTGGGCAGCGATGTATATCAAACATAACTCTTTGTTAAAGTACAAGTATTCAGAGATAAACTCTGTTTAAAAATTTATTACAAAACTAACACGAAACATCAATACGTTGCCGGAAAATTATAATCAAAATTCCAAAAATATTGTTAAATAAAATAAAATCAAACTTTTTCAAAATTCCAAAAATATTCCAAAAATTTGAATAAAATCTTATATTTAAATTTTTTCTAAATTCCAATAATATTTCAAAAATTCTTAAAAATCAAACTTTTTCCACAATTCTAAAAATATTGCAAAAATTATTACAAACTCAAAAATTGAAAATTTTTTCAAAATTCCAAAAATTATAATAAAATCAAAAATTAAAAATTTTTCAAAATTCTAAATATATTCCAAAAATTCTTACAAAATCAAAAATTAAAACTTTTGCCGAAATTCTGAAAATATTGCAAAAATTATTACAAAATCAAAACTACAAACTTTTTCAGAATTCCAAAAATATTTCAAAAACTATAACATATTCAAAAATTTCCATGTCCAATTTCATTTTAAATTACATTTACGTCATAAAAACAGCTACATTTTTTTTTTCCAAAAAATTGGCTAAAAAAATAAATGAAATCATTTTTTGACACACTTGACATTATTTTTTGACAAGCTTATAATGCCATAATTCTCTATAATAATAATAAAATATCATGTCATACAAACTATTAATTTTATTTTTTTCTAAAAAAATTGGGTAAAAAATAAATAAAAACCTTTCTTTTGACACACTTGACAACATTTTTTGACAAACTTATAATGCAATAATCTAGTGTTTGATCTCACATACCAATCCCGACCATCAAGATTTCTCCAAATGTAATGTTCTTACTCGTAATCACTTAAAATAAACGTTTTTTAGACAAAAATATGAAAATTTGCTATTTTTGACACACATAATGATTTTTTTGACACACTTCCGGTAGAGTTATCGAACACAACGTCCTTTCGGACCTGTCTCTTGCTAATACCTATTTTTAGAAAAAAATTTTAATTGATTTTTCATTATTTCATTTCATTCATTTTTGATTGATTTGATTTAAATATTCTAACTTTTGGAATATTATTGGAATTTTGAAAGAAATATGAATTTGTCATTTTGTAATATTTTCTCGAAACACTAAATGAAGAGGCTTTTGAGTGGTTTGCTGAGTGTATCATCTTTTCATTAAATTATGTTAATTTATGATCTGCAGCCAAATTCTGTAATTGTGAAGCGGTGAAGTGATAAGTTTTTCAATGAAAAGAAACGAAGAAATTTTTATCACTTCACCGCTTCACAGTTACAGAATTTGGCTGCTGTTATGAGTTTCCGGCAACTTATTGATGTTTCGTGTTAGTTTTGTAATAAATTTCTAAACAGAGATAAAAAAATACTTGTACTTTAACAAAGAGTTATGTTTGATATACATCGCTGCCCAAAACTAAAACTCGTATCCTCATAAAAGTTTTTTGCCGAAAACTTTATCAAAATCCTTAACCCAGACCGAAGTCTTGATATCTCAAAACTGTGAGATCTCATCCAAGCCGTATTTTTCGAATTTACTTTGTGGAATTTTTAGTTGTTTGGTTAGAATTTTGATTGCCGTTGAACTGAAGAGCGTTGCCAAGATACACAAGATTTGTTAATGGTTTATTTATATCTTTGTTAATGCTTAGCCAAAAATATCGAATTGATGTCAAACTTCATGTAGTCCTGCAACTTAACTGTGAAAAGTTGTGTTAAGTGTGTAAATGGTTTTTCGTAATAGTTCTTCAACATACGGGTGATTTCATTTGATCACTAACTTACCTGTAACTTCATCTGCAACGGCTTCTTCGTAAGTAAACAAATCGAAAATCCTGAAGGTCAGAAATATTGATGAAAACGAATATAAAAGTAAACAATAAAGAGAATACAGTAAAACTCGCTTTTAGCGTACACCATATATAAAGTACACTTGGTCTATAGAGTACAGCAAATTTTTTTCTTACATCTATAAAAATTTTACGAACAAATTATCCTTCTTATAAGGTACCTCGGCTTATAAGGTTATAACGTACACAAGTTTAGTCCCGTGAACTATTTTTCTATGTAATTTGCCCAGTTTATAAAGTACGAATAGAAAATAAGAATACAAAATAAACATAAAAATTTAAAAGTCGTAAGTATTCGATGCTTTACAATATTTATTATTTTTCTACGAAATGCTTCTGCTTCCTTTCATTCATGCAAGTGATCACTTTGGCCAATAAATTAAAATGTTTGGCGGAAGTCGATCAAAAGAAGTCTTTCTCAAGTTAGGGTAATGTTTGGATTGTAGAAAAATTTCTTCAATTGTGCGCATTCGGTTAGAAATAGAAGCAGTTTGTTTGTTCATTGAAACGTAAAAAAATTAGATGTGTTAAATTTCACAAAGTAGAGGAAGCCGTTAAAAATGGATCAATATAATGAGCTCTTAAAATGTTCCTCTTAAAAATGTTGCTCTACACTCTTCTGTCTACACTATAAAGTTCAAATTTAGGATTTTGTAAACTCTAGTGTATCGAACTTTAAAGATAGAGCGAAAACTTGACTTGAAGCCACATACAACAGAAACAGAATTTCATATACAAATTTTACAGAAACAGAATTTTTTTCTGTCCACTTTGTATGAAATTCTGTTTCTGTTGTATGTGATGAGTTAAAGCAACTACCATAAACTATTGTCTCAAAAAACCTGGGATAACTACGATCGTATACTTCGACAGTAACTGATAAAAGGGAGTTTATTAGACGCCTTATACTAAATAGAATCTGAGTATGATGATTTATAGAAATTCGAACAAATTTTTATTTTTGATCCACGGGAGTGACAATAATGCCTACTCCAGTCCCTGCTATTGACATATATATGAGCTAACGTTAGATATCACATATCACTGACAATAGCAGTGAGATAAGATTAGTCAAGGTGTTATCTTAAGTGTGCTGCCAGATGACCTCTATTGTTATGGAGTATATCTCGATGATGGCACTCTATTTTGTTTTTTAAATTAAAAGTGTTATGTTATAAGAGTTACAATATGTATGACAAAAGCACATAGATACCTGGTAAGATCTAATTAGCACAACAATATGCGTTCTGAGGTGTCAAGAACGCTTTTTTCAAACCATAGTGGATCGAAGGCACTCGTGACTATTGATTCGGGCAAAGCATTCCATTTGTACGATGTATGGACAAAGAAATCCCTCTTCATTTTATCACTATGGCAATGAGTGACTAGTAAAACACCATTGATTATTGACAGGTAAAACAGCGTAAGAAATATGGTTGACGCATGATGGATCCGATTTCATCCGAGCACTGCTGGTGAAGATATTTATAAAAAACACCGAGATCAGAGAATTAGGATTTGAAGTTAAGTTTCAATCACAACTCGTGTAGCACGTTTTTGAACAGAGTTCAAAAAAGTCAGGATGGAAACAGATGCAGCACACCAAACTTGACAACAATACTCCATACAAGGACGAATGTAGGACTTACAAATGTGGAGTAATTAATATGGAGTAAAATATTTTTTACATCTATTGAGGACTGAGTTTTCTTGGCGCGCTCTTTGCCATCACCATTATACGATCATTCTAGAGTAAGTCGATAGAAATTTTGACGACCAATAAAATGTTTCTCATTCGATTCGTTTGTCACACACACTAATCAAAATATCTTTGGCAAACTCGGTCGTTGATTTGGCAACAATCAATAGCCATGTTTTGGTGGAGTTAAAATTGAACATATTTCAGCCACCCCAATTGGAAACTTTTGCCATGCTATCATTTAAATTTATGGCAGCGTCTTTCCGGGCGGGCTTTATTCGTTCAGAAAGTTTTGAATAAACTACACAGCTGCGGGGTTAAATCCGTACGCTGCACGCTTGCTGATCAGGTTTGCAGCCTGGATTTGATCAAATGCAAATTGACAACCAAATTGTAATTAAAGTGGAAAATATTATTCAACTTTGCCTTAAGCAACAGAAAATTACTGATTATTTTTCAGTAAAAAATTGTCCATCGAAGCTTAATCTGAGTAGCCACATATTCAAACATTCTCATTCGAAAATATTAACATACACATGTAGCATCGGTTTGATTAGCTTTAACATAATTATTTAATGATAACGAATTTTTTCTAAACTGTATGTTGCTATTTTTTTGTGATCGCTTTTATATCAATTAACATGTAGTAAATAATTTAATATGAAATACAATGATATCATGAGCATAACAGGCAAATTTGCTTATGCTTTTTAATTTTTCTGGATATAACGTACCATGGTGTATAACGTACGCTTACGTCGGTCCCTTGACCGTACTTTATAAACGAGTTTTACTGTATTAGTATTTCGACTTCACAAGTTTGACTTGTTGGTTGTGGTTGATATTGTTGATATATATTCTACACTAAATAAAGTTTTATTATATTTAATTATATTATGTAGATCGGCACAAAATCGTTTATATTAATTTTTTTTATAATTTTTCAATGAAAAATTATATGATATTTAATGATAAGCCAGAGATTGTTGTATCGATTTACATTAATCTAAAAGTAGATTTAATAAAATTAATTATTAAAACAAATAATATAAAATAACATAAATAACAAAAAAGTTAACACTGAACTTTGGCAAAATTATACAGGGATGGACCTCAATATATTTCCTCATATATTGGAGAAATATAGTTTATAGTAAAGTCTCTCTGTCATCTACCGACAAATATTTATTAATTAGTAATCCATTAAAAAATGGCCAAATATGGAGACAGACTATCAAGTTAATATGAAAGGATCAATATATGAGGAATATATATTGAGGTCCATCAGGAAAAATAGAAATGATCCATGTTGTTAGGTGGGATTGAACAACTTCGTTTATTTATGGTGAGGGTCATTGTCTCGAACATCTTGCCGGTGGTCTTCAACAATGTTTCTGTAGAAGTCGATACAGGTTGGTAGTATTTGTTCACCCTACACTCTTGTCGCCACAGGAGCTCCACCACTAGTCTGAAGGTGCTAGCCGTTCCAGCAGCCGTCGGAAAGTAATTCAGAGATGTCCACCAGTAATGTATGCAGGTATTTCTGCTTAATCTTTAAAAATTCAAATGTTTGTGCAGCCACCCTGCAACTAACGCTATTTTTCGTCTAAATTGAAAATTTTTTTGAAATAATTTCCAAAATTTCCCAATCCACAACTAAATAAATCTCATGAAATATTTTTATAACTAGTCCAGTAACTTTATACATCACAGTATGCGTCAAATCCGGTAGTTCTGATTTTTTGCAGACTTGTTTATGATGTTGGCCTAATGAATAATCCAAGTTTGTAACTTCGAGCACCGAACGCAACTTTGTCAAAAATCGAAAAAATCTTTTTTTTTTTTCAAATTTTGGCGATTAATACCCTAAAGGACTAGTTTTTTCTCTAAACTTTTTAAGAACGGTTTTAAAGTAGACTAAATTTGCTACAATATGATACTAGAACTGTCTCTGAAGAGCCAATAGTTTCCGAGATTAAGCAGTTCAAAGTTTATCATTTTTTTCGAACTCCGCAATTTTTTGCAATTCTGTCGTTCTGAATGAATTTTCGAGTGACTAAAATAATGTCTAAAATATTGCAAAATATTGCGAAATATTGCGAAGTTAAAAAAATGATAAACTTTGAAAGGCTCAATCTCGGAAACTATTGGGTCTACAGAGACAACTGGTACCATATTGTCGCAAATTTAGTCTACTTTTTTTCAAAAACTAGTCCTTTAGGGCCATAATCGCCAAAATTTGAAAAAATTACGATTTTTTCGATTTTCGAGGTTTAATCTCGGAAACTATTGGGTCTACAGAGACGGTTCTAGTATCATATTGTAGCAAATTTAGTCTACTTTAAAACCGTCCTAACAAAGTATAAAGAAAAAACTAGTCCTTTAGGGGTATAATCACCAAAATTTAAAAAAATAACGATTTTTTGCGGTATTTTCGATTTTTGACAAAGTTGCGTTTGGTGCTCGAGGTCACAAACTTTTATTATTCATTAGGCCAACATCATAAACAAGTCTGCAAAAAATCAGAACTACCGGATTTGACGCATACTACCCTATACTCTTAGGCGACAAAGTTACTGGACTAAACGCCATAAATTGAATTGAGTTTCTAGTGTGGCGTATCATCAAGCTAAAATTTAAATTCATTTTTTCGATCAAGTAATTTTTTAAAAAAACCAAAATCAAAATTATAGTCCAGTAACTTTGTCGCCTGAGAGTATGGGGCAGTATGCGTCAGATCCGGTAGTTCTGATTTTTTGCAGACTTGTTTATAATGTTGGCCTAATGAATAATCCAAGTTTGTGACCTTCGTCAAAAATCGAAAAAACCGCGAAAAAATCGTTAATTTTTCAAATTTTGGCGATTACAACACTAAAGGACTAGTTTTTTCTTTAACCTTTTTTGAGACGTTTTTAAAGTAGAATAAATTTGCTACAATATGATACTAAAAGTGTCTCTGTAGACCCAATAGTTTCCGAGATTAAGCCTTTCAAAGTTTATCACTTTTTTCGAGCTTCGCAATTGTTTGCAATATACCTTTGTAGAGTTTTCTACATCCCTGTTCTAACAATTGTATTAATAAATATATGTGTGTGGTGGACGATGAGAAAAGAAGATTGTGTAACTGTACCTGATCATTTTTGTGGTTGCAATAGCAGATATCCCAGAAGGTGACGATCTCTCCGATGTCGAAATGGAGGATAACTTGTAGGCACAAGACGTCGACGATTCATCACCATCCCCTGATGGGGATATGCCATCCCAATACGTCGATCCAGATACGGACGAACCTCAAGCGGGACCTTCCAAGAGGGCTAAATTAATTTAATTTTTTGACGTTGAATATTACTCAATTTCCTAACAAATAAACTTTCTAACTTTTGTTGTAATTATCTTTTTTACTTCATTATTCGTAGTTTAGCTTAAACATCATCGTTCACACTTCTTATTTTCTTTTTTAACATCCCATCATAAAAGTACCGGGCTTCGATAGTATATTCAGGGTCGAAATTCATTTGGAACGAAAGAATTGCAAAAAGATGCGACGCTCGAAAAAATGATAAACTTTGAAAGGCTTAATCTCGGAAACTATTGGCTCTACAGAGACTGTTCTCCTATCATATTGTATAAAATTTAGTCTACTTTAACGTCCTAAGAAAAATTAAAGAAAAAACTAGTCTTTTAGGGTTATAATCACCAAAATTTGAAAAAAAAAAAAAAAAGATTTTTTCGTGGTTTTTTCGATTTTTGACGAAGCTGCGTTCGGCGCTCGAGGTCACAAACTTGGATTATTCATTAGACTAACGTCATAAACCAGTCTGCAAAAAATCAGAACTACCGGATTTAACGCATACTGCTATGTATAAAGTTACTGGATTATTATTCAATTTCTGTTTTTCAGTTAGAATTTTCAAACTCAAGAAAAAGGTTTAATGTAATTTTTATTAATTTTTTATTTTTAACCGAAAATAGTTTTAAATAAATTACCATTGGTAACAATCCAGTTAGGTTAGGATTACTTAAGGTGTTTGTAAATAATGTGTAAATAAAAACTATTTGTATATAAAGTGAAGTTTTTACAAATTGAATTAATTATATAGTAAATAGATTAATTACACACCAAAAATTAAATGAATTATTATTTGAAGAGATCGATTACTTTGATCTGATAATTATGCATACAATTTTACTGAATGTATGTCAGCCGTTATTACAGCACTTTTATATATCACCAATTGGCCCAAAGAGATTGGAAATAAATTGCAGTTTTGTCAAAGAAATGTGATTCGTTGTGGAAATGTCATTTGTCACCAATATGTATTCTGCTAGAACTACTAGCCTTATTCAATAATATTTATATATAGCGCGCATGACAAGCTATACTAATTAAATTGATGTTAGAGCACTTGATTTTCCTATACATAAACCAATCAATTAATCGGGTGAGCTTATTTTTTTTATTTTCCTTTTCCGTTGCATTTTTTTGTTTGCAGAAACAATTACCAATCAGAATTCGATACTAGCATTTTTTGTGGAAACCACAATTAACATAATTTTATTGAAATATTAGCATTGAAATTCAAAATCACTTTACTGCTATAAATATTTGTGAAAAAAAAATCCCTACACTTAAATAATTTCGTTTTGGAAAAATTGAATATCTATTTTAACTGTATCTGAAAAATACTAACGTTTGCATTTTCCGTTCTTTTTCATTGTAAATTTTCCAAACCAATTCTATATATGACGGTACATGGGATAATGTGGTTGAAAAACAAAACGATCTATGTTGTAATTTTTATCGATAGAAAAACTACCAGTTTTGCTCGTTTGTAGATATTTCCCTTTTTATTGTTTTATTTGCAGAATAAACATTGTTTGCAAATAAATAATGAATTTTGTGTGGTTAGGATTTTGTTATGGTGTATTAGAAAATAGGTAATGAAATTATTTTTTTGTAAATTTAGTTTTTATCAAAAGCGGTGGTTTGGAAACAATTGTAGTTTTAGTTTCAGCACAAATAAAGCTGATAGACAAAAAAACTGTTTTTCTCAGATACATTTTCCAAATTAATTGTACTTTGTGTTTATGTGTTACGCTTTTGTACTTGTATACAGCTATATTCATCAGTGTTTTCTAACAGTTATCAGCTCATAACAAAAAGTTAATTCTACACCAATAACTATACAATTTCAATATCAATAGTTTTTCACTTCAACTCCTTTATACTAAAATGTGCTCTATTCAACACAGAGAAGAAACATCTCAGAATAAATATATGTATTTATAAGACATTGTTCTCTAATGAAAATGGACAACAGAAATAGAACTTACTAAATGATACAAAAGGAAAAAATATAAAATTTCAATTAGTCGTTGTAATTAAATTTTATTAAAATTTAATTTATTTCTCATTCAATTCAACACAAAATGTAGAGCGGAAAAATAATTTTTTCTTCTTATGAACGTAATCTTAATTTTCACTTTGATTTTTTTTGTGTCAGTTAAATTGTCAATTATTGTTACATTTAATTGAACGAAAGTACAGAGGGTGCTTTACAATTAATAGGTATGTTTAAATAACATTTTGAGGAACAAATATCAGTTATAATTTCTAAGCTTTAATTATCTATTTAATTCAAACTAATTTGATGTTTTATTTAACTATTTGGGCTCATCTTTGACACATTTCATGTATTCCGTCAAGGCTTCGTTTTTTAAAATAATCTTTATATTACTTCGGTCTGAAAGACCTGAGTATTACATTCTCGAGCCAAAAGTAAAATTCTTACCTACACTTTTTTGGTATTTCTCCACGTTTTAGGACCTACTGATTCTAAAAAAGCCAAAAAAATGTATGTCTGTCTGCCGTCACAACCAACAAGACGTTTTTTTTTATATAGGAATACTCAATTGGAAGAGCCGAAAGGACAGTGTATTCGATAACTGTACCGGAAGTATGTCAAAAAAATCGTCAAATGGGTCAAAACAAGGAAATTTGCATATTTTTTGCTTAAAAACGTGCATTTTAAGCAGAGGCGTAGCTAGGGGGGGCGAGGGGGCGGTCCGCCCGGGTGTCACCCGTTTTGGGGTGACACCCGAACGTAAAAAACTTAAACAAACCATCACAATGTTTTCAACGATAAATCACTTCGAAACCGTTTTGGGGTGACACCCGAACGTAAACAACTTAAACAAACCATCACAATGTTTTCAATGATAAATCACTTTGAAACCGTTTTGGGGTGACACCCGAACGTAAAAAACATAAACAAACCATCACAATGTTTTCAACGATAAATCACTTCGAAACCGTTTTGGGGTGACACCCGAACGTAAACAACTTAAACAAACCATCACAATGTTTTCAATGATAAATCACTTCGAAACCGTTTTGGGGTGACACCCGAACGTAAAAAACTTAAACAAACCATCACAATGTTTTCAACGATAAATCACTTCGAAACCGTTTTGGGGTGACACCCGAATGTAAATAACTTAAACAAACCATCACAATGTTTTCAATGATAAATCACTTCGAAACCGTTTTGGGGTGACACCCGAACGTAAAAAACATAAACAAACCATCACAATGTTTTCAACGATAAATCACTTCAAAACCGTTTTGGGGTGACACCCGAACGTAAAAAACTTAAACAAAGCATCACATGTTTCCAACGATAAATCACTTAGAAACCATTTTAACCAGGTTATCCATATAATTTTAATTTATAAATTGTGATAACTTATAAATGTGTCCTATAAATGTGTTATTGGTTCAAAAAGTATCTATTCTACATTTTAAAATTTTTGAGTTATTACGTGAAATAAAATTTTAACAATATTAATCGAATCAACATGTTGAGCATTGAATCCCATCACCACAATTACTCAATAGCTTTGAATATTCCTATAGATACCATATTGACCGTTTTTTACGATATATTATTTAGTATGCAAGCATGATTATTTAATGACCAGGTCTGAAAACACATATGCTGAATAATGTATAGGAAAAGTGGTTTACGTCGATAATGTGGCACCCTTTGTCGATAGGGTGGCACCTTTGAGTTACAAGTCTCTATTCCAAAATTATTTCTAAAATATCCGCTTAACCTTACTACCTAATATATGTTTTACATTTCAAACAAATTAATTGCAAACACCTAAGGAAACTAACAAACAATCAAATTACCGTGTTTGTAAATGATCTCAAAATAATTTTTTTTCCTTTATCTTGAAACTCAAAGAATAAATTGAAATAGATCGTTTTTCAATGGACACAAAAATAATTACTGTGGAATAAAATGGCAGTTATGCAATTACTGCAGTTTTGCAAATTTTTGTAGGTTGATACATACTCATACTGTTTGTTTTCAGTTTTATATATTTATATATTTGAAATAAATGAAAGTTTATCATTTAAAATTACATTTTGTTGGGTTTTAAATCCCTTGGAAATTTCAAACTCATCAAGTGATTCTTTTAAAGATCCCTGGCTACATAAATGTAAAGCCTTCAATTTTTTTTTAAAAGTGGTGTAGCTATTGTTATTAACTATGTAAATGGTTTGCAAAAATAAACTTTAAATTTTGTTTATTTTTCTTCTTAGGCAGGTATTCCTTAAATCAGTCTGTAAAACATTTTCCGGTTTTCCCGATGTAAAATTTTTCACAAAAATCACATTCAATTTTGTAAATTATTGAGCATGATTCTAATTGGATATTTAATTTTGGTTTCAATTCTTTATATAAAATATCTTTTAGGATTTCATACTTATATTTTTTTAAATAGTTCCTTTAATATTAGGCTATGATTTGTATATTCCATTTTATCAAATATTATTTAATATAAGTTGTTACAAGGAAATTTAAATAAATTAATTTTCTTTGCGGTGTATTTAGTCGTTAACACAGTGTACTTATTATGAACTATGTTCCTATCATGTATCCTACAAATATATTTAGAATTAATGCTTTGCTGATACCTATACTATAATTAAAAATATTTTTTTAGATTTCGTTTAGCAAATATCCCAAAAAATAAATATGCCACGAGGAGTTCATACTTTTTAAAGAAAAAGTTAGTTCCAGCAGAGAAAGACCAAATCTATAAATATGTAACAAAACCCGATGATATCTAAGGTTCATCAAAAGAAACTGATTATCACGTTGATGCAACGAATGTTTCAGAGAATATTGGCTCATCTTCGGAAAGTAACAGCAACAATACAGGATTAATAATGATAACCTATGATGACGAATTAGAAAGGAATAATGAAAATGACAGTGATAATGCCGCTAATGCTTCTACTATCGAAGACAGTATTTGCATGGGTGAATCACTTCAGGACTTAAGAGATGTATCACATTGGAATATACTCGTCTCTGGTAATGTTCGCATTGAAATCATCAAAAAAGAAAGTGAACATTTTCAAAATAGAGAAGGGTCGTTTGTTACTGTATCTAGACACGGGTTAGACATAAAAGGTGATGTTCGCCATCTTTCTAAAGAATGGTTTTATAAAATGATGAATAATGGTGAAAAAATTCTACGGCCATGGATTGTTTATTCTCCTGTAAATAATAACTTGCGTCCTGTATTGCTTCTGTTGTCGTGTATTTGCTGTCACCAATAATAATAATACAAAATCAACATTTACTACTGGATATCAGAAGCGGTGGAAACTAAATCCCAAAGTGGCCGAGCATGAAACTTCAAATGAACATCTGGAGAATTTTGAAAAGTGGAAAACTTTGGAAATGAGGTTAAAAATTCATAAAACGATACGAGACGCAGCCTTGCAATTAATATATAATAAAAAACAGAAGAGAAAACATCTTTTATCAAGATTATTGGATATAACTTTGTTTTTATCTTAACAAAACCCAGCATTTCGTGGACATGATGAAGGACAAAGTTCTTCAAATAAAGGCAATTTCTTAGAACTAACCAAACTATTGTCAAAGTATGATGTAGTGTTAAAAGAACACATTTTGAATTTGGAGCATGGTAAATCACCAAAAGTATCATATTTGTCACCAGATATACAAAATGAGTTCACAAATGTTTTAGCGATCCACGTAAAGTTTAAGCTTGTCAACGAAATTAAATCGGTTAAATATTTTGGAATTATGTTTGATAGCACACCTGACATTTCACATATTGATCAAATGTCAGAAGTGATTCGTTATGTGAAAATTGATGGTAGTAAAGTGGAAATCAAGGAAGTATTCCTTGGATTTTTTCCTTTACGTGGAAAAAAGCCGCTGATTTAAGCGATGAAATTCTTACACTGAAAAAAAATTGAAGTAATGATAACCTCATCTCGAAGATGGCAGTTTATTATTCATGCAAAGAAAAGATATTTACAAACAATTTCACCGTGATTGGGACAACTACTCAGTACTCAGTAACATTTTCCTGATAACAGAATGAGGTGTAATTAAAATATAAAGTGCTATCCAATATAACAGTAGTTGAATAAAGTTAATAACTATTTCCATGAAAACATATTTCTTTGGCCTTAATCATGAATTTTTCATTTTAAAATTTAAATATTTGAGATTAATTGAACTATATTTTATTTTCACATAAATATTTCATGTTATTGTCTCAACTTCATCGGCTTATCATTGTACGGTTGTTGAATCAATCTCGTATTTCGATTCGCCATATCTGCCCGCACGGTGAGGTTGAGACAACTGCATTTCGATTGGAAATAGGACATGTTTTTTTCAGTGTAAAATCTTGAAAATGATGGTACAGATGTTATGAATTGTCGCTCCCAAAGGTTATGATAATGCAGCTGTTATGAGTAGTATACATGGAGAAGTGCAAGCTATTATTAAAGCAAAAAATAACAAAGCAATTTTTGTGGGCTGCAAAGATCATTCAATTAATTTATACGGCCAACACTCGTCAGTGGAAGCCATTTTTACATGTTTTTCTGCTTTGACTAGCCGCTGGGAAGTACTTGCTAAACACAACAAAGCAACTGTTAAAATACTCTTAACAGCGCATTGGAGTGCTCATTATGCTGCAGTAAAAGTATTGGCCGAAAACTTTGATGGAATTGTGGCTGAAATTGAGAAGTTAAGTGATCAACAAGAAAATGTAGAAACTAGAGGCGCTGCACAGAACCTTATCAATGCAGCATGTGATTTTTCGTTTCTTTGCTATCTTTTGTTTTGGAATGATATTCTAAGAGAAATAATATCTGTGCTCAGATTGGATTGCAAAGCACGAGCTTGAATATTGATCAATTAGCTACAAAAATAGAGTCAATTCATAACGAAGTCTCATTGTAGAAGAGGCAATAGATCTTGCTGCGAAAAAATCGGAGGACTATGACATTCCAATGGAAAGCCGAATTCGTCATAAAAACGCAAAAAACGAACGGGTGGTGAGTTTGCACCTGATGTTGGACTGACACTGAGAGCTCAACTTAAAAAGGACATGTTGGAATGTCTTGGCCGATTCAGTGTTGAACTCCGAACTAGACTGAAGTCAGTTCAAGATTTAGCTTCATTGTTCGAGGTTGTGCATACAAACACTTAGCTTTTGGCAAACAGTGAAGAGTTAAAATTATCGGTATCAAAATTTACTGGTTTTTATGATGCGGTATTGGCAACAGAACTCCTCATAGAGATACAAAGGGTGAGGAGGCATTTAAAAGCGGCCAATGTTACAGTTTCTAACTGGGTGTACCTAGACTTTTTGAAATTCATCGTAGAATGGGATTTTTTAGAATTTCTTCCGAATCTTACGGTCGCACTAAAGTTATTTATGACTATTTGCGTATTAGTGGCTTCGTGTGAGAGGAGTTTCAGCAAATTAAAATTAGTTAAAAATTACTTGCGGGCTTATAATAATAATGCTCATTTGTATTAATTAAAAAAAATTATAAATTACGTTTATCGGCTTTTTATTATTATTGACAGTTTTTATTTTTGGGGTGACACCACAATATCCGCCCCGGGTGCCACCCATGCTAGCTACGCCACTGATTTTAAGTGATTACGAATAGGAACATTGAACTTGGAGAAATCTTGATTGTGAAGAAAAACGAGTTCTAGACCGAGTTGTGAAACATTACCTATTTTTGATTTTCCTGAAACTTGGCATATAAGTCGTATGGACAAAATAAAAAATGCAACTTATTCTACAATTTTTTAAAGTGCATAGTTTGAACATAGGGGACACCCCAACATGCATGAAAAATGAAAATTCTGCCAATTCGATGTAACTTTGAAATTAAATTTCTCAAGAACGACTATACCGGTTTCAGCAAACTTTTTTTTGTTTGATAGATGATTAGTTAGTTAGTCGTTTGAAAAAAAATTAATTAATTGTTATAAATTGTTAATTGATAATTGTTAATAGTTATAAATTGTTTAAAAAAAATATAATTTTTTTAATTATAAAAAATTAAAAAAACTTTTTTAAGGACGGCGCTAGGGTCGAAGATCAATTGGAATTTTATTAATTTTTTTCCTGAAAATAGTTCAGTTCTTACGTTAAAATATATCAAATTAACAAAGAGGCGTTAATTTTTGTTCTTGAGATATTTAATTTCAAAGATTTTTAGTTCGACAAAAATTCTAATTTTTCATCATCTATCAAACAAAAATAAGATTGCTGAAATCGGTATCGGTTCTTGAGAAATTTAATTTAAAAGTTACATCAAATTGGCAGAATTTTCATTTTTCATGCATGTTGGGGTGTCACCTATGTTCAAACTATGCACTTTAAAAAATTGTAGAATAAGTTGCATGTTTTATTTTGTCCATACGACTTATATGCCAAGTTTCAGGAAAATCAAAAATGGGTAATGTTTCACAACTCGGTCTAGTTTCTTCACAATCAAGATTTCTCCAAATTCAATGTTCCTATTCGTAATCACTTAAAATGCACGTTTTTATTACTGAAAATGCCCCTTTCTCAAACTAAGCACTTTAAAAATATTGTAAAATAAGTTGTAGTTTTTATTTTGTCCATACTACTTATATGCAAAGTTTCAGAAAAATCAAAAATGGTCAAGTTCAAATCTGGACTTTTTCACCTGGGTAGATCACGTTTTTCATCTGGTCGGAATTACCATGTGGGACCAAAAACTAGATTATTGCATTATAAGCTTTTCAAAAAAATGTTGTAAAATGTGTTATTTTCATTTTTTTTACTCAATTTTTTGGAAAAAAATGAAATTAATTATTTTTTTGACATGAAATTGATTTTGTTATAAATTTTTAAATATATTTGGAATTTTGAAAAATTTTTGTATGTTTGGTTTTGTTATAATTTTTGCGATATTTTTATAACTTTGGAAAAAGTTTTTTTAGAATTTTGAATCTTTGTATTAGTGTAATAAAATGGTTCGATACCTGAAAATTATCTTGACAGTGTGGCTCAAATTGGATTTTTCTAGTAGGTTCATCAAAACACTGCTCATATCTTTCACAATTTTTTATCTCGGTGCCATAGGAGAGATCACACGTAGGATTTGCTATTACACGGGTAACTCACGCCAGGTTGCAAATCCTTGAGGAGGAACGATTGATGTCTTCTGGCCTTCTTTCTTGAACAAACTGTAATGGATAGTCTGGAATAATGTCAGAACGTAGTGTGTTACAGTCGCGGTTTCCTTAGTTGTTGTTCCTTATATTAATCTGTAACACTTGTAATAGATTCTCATCCCTTCATCATCAATAGTCATATTTCGTGTAGTTTCCTTAACCCATAGTTTCCTTATATTTCTTGAAATCTACTAAATCTGCAATAGCCGGACAAACGTATAGGAGAAAGAAAATTGCACTAATTACCTTGATTTGTTTATTCATTAATGTAACATAGTATTGGTCAGTTTGAATTAATTAATAGTTTTCATTAATCATCATCCGTGTAACCACTAAAAATTAATCAGAATTTAATCTTGCAACGCACTAAAATTGACGCGCGTTGTTCTTCCATTCGATTGTTCTCGCCTTACTACTTGAGTTTGAACTTTTTTTTTTAAAACACAAACCGTAATGAAACAACGAAATTCTCAAAACCTCATAACAGCTACGTGTATTTTGTTTCCAATCGTCAACATACAACGAATTGCTATTTTCGCTTTGTTAAACATTTGATTTGTCTTTGTATGAGTGTTTTGCTTTAAACAATCCTTCCGTGATTGATCTGAACTTCACTGTATTGATATTGCCGAATGTAGTTATTAAATGTCTAAACATCATAACATTGATCGAATCTGTATTTGATTCATTTTGAATTCAATTATACGTGTTATGGGTGTGTCGGAAATATTCTGTGTCCCAACCTTATTTTAGTACAATATTATCAAATAGCAAACGGTTTTGTGAACTATAATAAGTTCTCAATAATTTGAAAATCTGATGTAAATTAATTATCTCCCATCTAAATACTTTATTCGAGTTATTGCGAGACTAAAAATTTGACTATATAATGAGCACGGTAAATTATTCTCGCTCTTAGTTTATTACATTTTGTGTTTGGTTAGTGGAACATTTGTTATTCCATTCGACGCTATTAGTTCATTGGATCTTGTTGTTTATTTTGTTTGACGTCTACAACAAGTTTGGTGTTCGAACTGAATTTTGTTACATGGATGCTTGTTATTAACCATTTGCTGTTACTGGTTAATTTATTTTCTGGGATTAATTGTGTGAGAGGATCCGGAAGTTTGTACCAGCCGATACACCGAGGACAGAGTCAGGTCAGATCAATTATCGCATCACCATCGTAAAAGGGTATGAATTAATTTATTTCATTTTGTAATACCATCAAACAAATAAATGTTATGGTCGTAAAAATGGCGATCGATAATTAATACGATTCGGCCGTATATAGACCGGATAATTATATTGTGCAAACCATATTACAAATATAATTATAATGCAAAAGCAAAACAAATTACATATTAATCCGGCAATTGTTGAACGGAAGAATTATTGAAGTGAAATTAATTTTTTTTTTGGTTAGCAGAACCCGCGATACGTAAAAGAAAAATGGCGAACTAAATGAATTGGTCTTATTTTGATTTCGGTCGTGGTGTTAATCATTGGACATGATACAACTTTCCCGTAAAATAATTTTTTTTATGGAATATAAATAATAACGCTAAATAAAATTCCGGTGCATGCTAAGCTAATCAAGTGTAACTGGTATTAATTTCTCGAGTGATTTATATGTTGGTGACTGACGGTGTGATCCAAAATTGTCGATCTCAAAAGATCTCGCTTCGTTCAACCTGTGATACTAATCTTAAGTGAAAACAAACAAATAGAACAAAAATCTCAAACTTAAATTAACCCAATAAACTGTGATATTATTACTAAGTTATAAATAGAAAAAAAGGAAATCTCAAACTTAAATTAACCCAATAAACTGTGATATTATTACTAAGTTATAAATAAAAAAAAAAAAAGAAATCTCAAACTTGAATTAACCAAGATCCATTGTGATACTAGCGTTATGTTACAAATAGAAAAAAATCTGAAAATTTCAATTAGACAAATAAGTTGTGCGTCGGTATAAATTAATTGAGTAATACAAACATCCGTGCCTGTTATATTGTTATCGTAGCTAAATTTATAGAACTATTTTATAATAATTCAGTAATAATTAGACTAATTAGAAAAAATTTGTACGAGATTCTTACTGTGTTTGTCCGTTAAAATATTACTTTATGTCAATCATTCCTTGTTGGAAAATAACAAACAAAAAAAAAATATATAATAAATGTGTACGAACAGTAGCCTTTAAGCTGATTATATAGTTTGTCTGTTATAATAAAATCACCTAAATTGGAATATCGTTGTTTTTACACAGTTATTTTTTTCCAAATAAAATCAAACGGAAATTACGTTAATAAATCGCAACAGATATACTATGCTCATCAGTTTCATTTCTTGCAACGTAGTTTTGTGCAGTGTGGCTATCATCCGTTTCAATTGTGACAGCAAAATTTTTTTTTGGTATCTACAAATTGGCGCCTCGTAGTTTCAACGCATGCGCCCGTAGCTGCAATTGGTTCACCATTTATATATATATACAAGTTTTTTTTTGCATGGTGTTTTCCGCATAGTCCACCGTATTTACCATCCATTCATCGTTTATGTATACAAACTGTTATATTGCATCTTCAGCGTATGTGACGGTATTTACCAGTTTCTTCAACGTATTTGGACGTTTATTTAACTTTTCTACCAACCATAAGATTCACCAAAATTATACAAGTTTATATAACGTTTCTACTTATCATCTTTGATTCAACAAAATTGTACATCAATTGTTCATATAACGTTTCTACTTATCATTTTTGATTCAACAAAATTGTACATCAATTGTTCATATAACGTTTCTACGTATCATTTTTGATTCAACAAAATTGTACATCAATTGTTCATATAACGTTTCTACGTATCATATTTGATTCAACAATATTTTACATCAATTACAACATTTTTGATTCAACCAAATTTTACAAATTCATACAACGTTTCTACTTATCATTTTTGTTTCAACAATATTCTACATCAATTACAACATTTTTGATTCAACCAAATTTTACAAATTCATACAACGTTTCTACTTATCATTTTTGTTTCAACAATATTTTACATCAATTACATCATTTTTGATCCAACAAAATTATACAAGTTGATATATCGTTTCTACTTACCATTTTTTTTGATTCGACAAAATTTTACAAATTTATATAACGATTCTACTCATCATATTTGATTCAACAATATTTTACATCAATTACATCATTTTGGATTCAACAAAATTCTACATCAATTACAATATTTTTTGATTCAACAAAATTTTACAAATTTATGTAACGTTTCTACTTGTCATTTTTGATTCAACAATATTTTACATCAATTACATCATTTTTGATTCAACAAAATTCTACATCAATTACAATATTTTTTGATTCAACAAAATTTTACAACTGTATATAACGTTTCTACTTGTCATTTTTGATTCAACAATATTTTACATCAATTACATCATTTTTGATTCAACCAAATTTTACAAAATTTATATAACGTTTCTACCTTTCATTTTTGATTCAACGATAGTATACAAGCATATATAACGATTCTACTTATCATTTTTGATTCAACAAAACTTTACATCAATTACAATATTTTTTGATTCAACAAAATTTTACAACTTCATATAACGTTTCTACGTATCATTTTTGATTCAACAAAATTATACAAGTTTATATAACGTTTCTACTTACCGTTCTGATTCAACAAAGTATTCAACGATTGCAAGTTTATTGAACGTTTCTACCTGACAGTTTGATACAACGTTCGTACGTGCAACGCCATTCAACAATTTTTATACCAAGTAATTTTAAGATATTTCAAACATGAACAACGTGCTGATGGAGGGCTGATGGAATCCGAATAGGAGGACGGGGTTTGATCATGGGGTGAGTAAATTTATCTTATTACTTTTGTCGTAATGATAAAGGGGTTTGAATGTGTGTGTGTGTGTGTGTGGGCGTATGTGAGTGAACGTGGGGGTCGGACGTGTTGATCGTGGGTCTTTCGCAAACGGGGTCGCCAGAGTCTCCATTTTCCACTTGTATTTCTTTCCATTTCTGAAAATTTTCGTAAATAGCGTACACTTCTGTATTTGTGCTGAAGTAGCAGGGTTTCTTTATCGTTCCCATGGACTGCAGCTAGCTTGGGGCAAGAAAATCAATCTCGCTAGGTACGCTTCCTACTATGTCCTTCTCATTGGTTCGCCAAGGAGAAAGCGCTTCATTACAAATTGGCGCCCAACGTGGGGCTGCTCTAAGGGTCCCTACAGCAATGTAGGACTCTGGAGGAGTCCCTCCATATTTTCAAAAAAACTTGGAAAAATTTTTTTTTAAATTTTTTTCTTCAAATTTAATTTCTGTTTCCACCATACAATAGCTAGAGGCTCTGGCGACGGGAAGCAACTCCATGCTTCATACGCGCAGGAGCAAAGGAAGTCTGAGATGCCTCAGACTTTTCTTTGATGGGGTTTTGCGTCCCCACGCCTCCAGCTACAACTCTCCTTTTGTTTTTTTTTGATAACGCAAGGGTGGGAATATTTCTTAGGAAATATTCCCAATGGGCATTACAACCCCACGGACCCTAGTTACGGGCTGGGTTTCTGGCGATGTCACGAGGGCCGAAGGTGATTCAGGTGCCAGACCTAGACTGACGTGTATTGGTGTATACGCCAATTCTCGTCCGAGTCTGGTCACCTGGTCAGGCTTCGGGTTCGTGGTATCCTCAGAGTCCAGTCCGGACTGATATTGTCTAATTGTTAGAGTCCCCTCCCGACAATATTGGTTTCCTATGGCCTGAGTGTTTCGGTTCCCCATGGATAATACTGAGGGACATTTTCCAAAGTAGCCCGATCAGCTACTGAGGGAAAATGCCCGCTCAGCTTTTATGCCGTGGTTGACTGGATCCACTCAGGTCATAGCACCTCGCCCGTATGTGTTGGTGGTGTGGATCGCAGTTGGCGGGTGTTGATGATCGAATGGTGGTCCAGAGGATTTATCCTCTGGCCATCCCGTCAGCACTTGTCAGCTGGGTGAAATCCCATCATCACATACCCCATCTTATTCCCTTCCCACCCTACCTTTTCCCATCCTTTTACATCCCCTCTTCTCCCCTGTTCCTGTCTGATTTCCCATCCTTTAACGTAGTATATTTTAAACTTTTCTTTGGTCCCAAACTAACAAAACTAACAAAAAAAATAAAAAAAAAAACTTTAAAATCAACATAACTTAAGAAAGACCGGCGATCACCACTTCCAACCCCAGGTGTGGTGAACTCCCTCATGATTGGTCCGTCTGTCCTTCGTCCGTCAATAAATAGATAAATAAATAAATAAAAGAATAAATATATGAAACAAATGGTCAGATTTAGAAATAGATGAATTAAGTAAATAAATTAATAAATAAGTGATAAATAAAACTGCTGGTATTACCAGATACTGAAGCTGGGTCTTTCTTCTCTAAATTTTAGGTCTAGTAAAATCAAATATATACAAAAAAAATTACCTATTTATGAACCAGAAAGAAGCAAATAAATAATTTATATCCAGAACAACTGAAACTATATTAGATTCAAGAAGCATCAAGTATTCAAACCATCAATATAGAAAGAAACGAAATAAATCATCAGGAGATCCGAGCATCATAATTAGCTCTAAGTATTTTAAATTATTTATAGGATTAAGTTTTTTTTCCTGCATGATAGTTTAAGTATATATACAACCATTTAAATTTTTATACTCAATTTATTTTGATAGAATTAACTTTTGTGTAAAATTCTCCTTGTCTAACCGGTAGGCTTGCCGCACTTTTTGATTGATTTTCGAGTTCCGGGAACTCCAGAGTCGCCCGAAATCGAGTCGGAAATTTTTGTTTATTCCCCCCGCCTACAATAGTATAGTATATTAATTTTCTCGCATTTTGTTTCATGAATTTTGCTCTCCACTTACATCGTCAATAATAGTATAGCTTGCTTGTTTTTTTTTTGTTGCACTTCATTTTCGCGTTTGTTTGATCACCAGATTAAACTGCTATCCGTTAAAACCGATAAACTTTCCTTAGCTTGACATCGTCTGTCCTGGGATCGTCGGATTTGCCCAGCCCCAATTGAGTCCGAAATTTGTATTTGCCAATCCACTTTTTGTCTCCATAGCCTTAGGATACCGATTTAATCTCCAATGTCCATTGTTTTCGTTTCGTTTATCTTTGTTCTGTTCATATATCAGCACCTTGGAAAATAATCGTAAATAGTAATCAATTAATATCAAGATAATAATCAATCTGATTTAATATAATTGTCGAATTGCAAAGGAATATCGCACAGCTGTTTAAGGTTTGAATAACGGAATTTTCATACAATACTTTGGATACTGCTCTAATAGATTGGAAGTAAATATTGTAATAAAATCATTTTCTTTGTTAATAATTAAATTGTTTATTCTGGCTTCAACGCTCGCAGCTATAGTGTAACAATTCCTCTTCCATATTCTTGTTTGGTTTTGATTAAGTGGTGTGCGGCTGTTTGGGTTGTTGAATATTCATTATGTCTGCTGCTGACAAGATCAACGTTCTGGACAGGTCCAGCTCGTGTGCTGTTTGTCAACACGAAATAGTGCCGGCCGACGTGCGACTCCTCACTCGGTGTAACCACCTCTTTCATGACATCTGCCTCAACGACTGGTTGTTGCAGAATAGCACATGCCCAATTTGTCGAGCCGCGTGTGAGCGTGCAGACTTACAGAGGTTACCCCGAGGGATGGATAAAACTAATGATACAGTGGTACCACCACCACCGCGACCGGTGACACGCTCTATTACCGCAGGTTGGCAACGTCGTCCTAGTATCGGAAATCAACACTCTTCTACTCCCTTGGCAAACCGCCTTCCACGATCTAGACTCGCCGATGAAGTGCGAGTGAATATAGCTCAACGATCTCCCATATATGGTGCCGCTGCAGCGGAAGATCACGGTTTTCAGGAAGCGGTAAATGCACACATCGATCAGGAAATTTCGAGAATTAATCACTCAATGATGCAATCACGTGCTCCAGCACCTGAAGTGTTGTTACCTCTAGCACCAATTGCAGTATCACCCACCACCCCGCGTCATCCATCGGTTCATTCAAATTATACGCCAGTAAATGCGTTTGTGCAAAATAATGTACCAGTACCACCAATGTTTGCTGAACCTCATCCTGCTCTTGCTCCAGCTAGAATACGAACACATCTCGATCAGCACTCTACCACAGTTAGAAATTGGAACGTAACGTTCTCAGGCAGACCCGATGGTCTGGATGTTGAAGCATTCATCTTCAGGATAGAGCGGCTGACAGAGATGTGTTTAAATAGCGATTTTTCTATTGTTACCCGTTGTCTGTACCTGTTGTTCACCGATCGAGCAGCTGATTGGTTCTGGAGATATTTTCGCCAGAACCGACAGCTTATTTGGACTGACTTATGTCATGCTCTGCGAATAGAATTTCAGGACCGGCAGACGGACGAAGAGATAAAGGAGCGGATGAGGGCCAGAAAACAGCGGCCCACTGAATTGTTTGACGAATTCTTACAATCAATTTATCGACTGGCAGATAAACTCCGAGTACCGATGTCGGACGCAGAGTTATTATCCTTGATACGCAACAATTTGCGATTGGAAATTAGGAGGGAACTACTTTATGTCACCGTTTATGGTCTGGAACATCTGCGCCAGCTCTGCCGTGATCGCGAGAAATTATGGGCCGAGTCAATAATCACACCGCGAGATTATATCAGTAGACCATCTAGACCGGTGTCAGAAGTAGACTTGGTTAGTGAATTCTCACAAATTCAAATTAGCGAAATGCCAACTGAATCGCTACCAATTGCATCCAACGAACTCGCGGCAATACAGCCCGCCCCTAATATGAGACGAATAACCAGTTCAACTATTTGTTGGAACTGTAAACGACCTGGTCACCGGTGGCACGATTGTCGTGAATCACAGCGTTTGTTTTGTTGGGGATGTGGGAAGGATGATGTGTTATGTCCAAATTGTGAAAATTGTCAGGGAAACCGAAGGGGGGGCCAGAATCCCAACACCTTTTCTCGCTCCCAGGACCTGTCTTAGATGCATCTGAGACCAAAATTAATTTGTCTCCTGATTCTTCAGATATTTCATCTACCAATCCCAATAACTTACTGGTACACGATACACTGTTGAGCCGAGCGTCAACCTCCACTTTTATAGAACACCCGTTGAATACTGCTTCTGATACACTGGTATCCACTCATGATACTGATATGAAATTATTGAAACGAACACCCGATCATACTGAACCACCTCCATTATGGACCAAAATCAAATCGTTCCAACAACGATTGAACGAATACCTGAAAATACGCTCAAACATATTTGTCGATTCATTATCATCTTTGAAACTTCCATCGCGCTCTGCGCTCCGTTCCCGTATTTATTGGCAACAACGTCATTTGTTTAAAACTAAAACCATTTCCTCTATTGTGAAATTGGCCAACGATGTGAGATCTTATGCCACAGTGTCAATATTGGGTAAACAACATACTGGACTGTTGGATAGTGGAGCGTCTCTGACTGTAATTGGTGGTGATTTCGCTAAAGAAATCGTACAGACTCCGGACCTTCTGACTTATTCGTCTGCAGTAGTTCGTACTGCCGATGGCCAAAGACAGAAGATCCTGGGGTTTGTAAAAACAAAGATTTCATTTATGAACCAAGTCAGAACCCTGGACGTCTTCATTATCCCGTCTTTGGCTCAAAATCTATATCTAGGTATAGATTTCTTTAACGCTTTTGGTTTGTTTAACCCGATATTTAACTTACCTACATTTTCGACTACGGAGTCAGGAATTTCAGAATTGTCTATGGACAATCAAGCACGTCTACAAAACACTATTCAGCTTCTACCATCATTTTCAAAATTGGGTCTGGGTCGAACACATTTGATGGAACACGTTATTGATGTGGGGACTGCAGCTCCCATCAAGCAACGACACTATCCAATTTCGCCCGCCATTGAGAAACTGATGGGAGAAGAACTGGATAGGATGTTGTCTCTGGGTATTATAGAGGTTTCAAACAGCCCATGGTCAAGTCCTGTGGTCTTAATTCGCAAACCTGGGAAGAATCGTCTTTGTTTGGATAGCCGAAAGGTCAATACCGTCACTAAAAAGGATGCTTACCCCCTTCCACAGATAGATGGAATCTTGAGTCGTCTGCCACAGAGTAATTTCATTTCCAGTTTGGATCTGAAAGACGCTTTCTGGCAGATACCTCTGGAAAAACACTCCCGAGAGAAAACTGCTTTTACGGTCCCAGGGCGGCCATTATACCAGTTCGTAAGAATGCCTTTCGGACTGTGCAATGCGCCGCAAACGATGACTAAATTGATGGACCAAGTAATTCCTCCTCATCTCAAGTCGTGCGTCTTCGTATACTTGGATGATCTTCTAATAGTTACAGATACCTTTGAGGCCCATCTGAAACTGTTAGAAGATATCTCCCAATGTCTTAGACGTGCGAACTTGACGATAAACGTGGAAAAAAGTAAGTTTCTCTTGCCGGAGGTAAAATATTTGGGATATGTTGTGGGAGGTGGTACGTTGAAAATTGATCCTGATAAAACTCTGGCTATTTCTGAATTTCCTACACCGCGTACGTCCAAACAGAATCGACGTTTCCTGGGTATGGCGGGTTATTATCGCCGTTTTATATCTGATTTCTCTGCTATGTCCTCTCCAATATCAGATTTGTTGAAGAAAAATTCTAATAAATTCGTATGGACACCCGAAGCTGAAATAGCATTTGTAAACCTCAAAAATGCTCTCATCTCAGCACCAGTCCTCATAAACCCCGACTATACTAAACCCTTTACTCTCCAGTGCGACGCTAGCAACGACGGTATAGGTTGTGTATTAATGCAGTGTGACATGGACGGTATGGAACATCCCATAGCGTACATGTCCAAAAAGCTAAATTCTGCACAGCGCAATTACTCCACTAGTAAGAAAGAGTGTCTAGCCGCTGTACTGGGAGTAAAGAAGTTTAGAGCGTATGTCGAGGGTCAGGCCTTTAAGATCATAACTGACCATGCTTCATTAAAATGGTTAATGCAACAAAAAGACCTTTCTGGTCGATTGGCTCGTTGGAGCTTGAAATTGCAGGGTTACGTCTTTGATATTGAGTATCGAAAAGGAAAATTAAATACTGTTCCTGACACTCTATCAAGACGTGACTCTGTCGATATCATTTCTGAACTATGTCCAGTGCCTGAATTAGATCTTAATTCCCCTTTCTTCAACACTTCTCGATATTTGGAGTTGGTAAATCTGGTTACCGAAGCAGACGGTACATTGCCTGATCTGAAAGTAATTTCTGGTCGGGTTTATAAACGATTGGCTTGTTTGGATCTTGACATTCCATCAGAGGGTGAGGTCTGGAAATTGTGGTTACCTGAGGAATACACTGACGAGTGTATTGCAAGGGCCCACAATCCTCCTACCTCATCTCATGGAGGTCTAGCAAAAACCTTGTTTAACATTCGTAAATTTTACTATTGGCCTCGTATGTATACCCAGGTTAAATCGTACATCGGAAATTGTAAGACCTGCAAAGAAATCAAAGCGACTAATGTTCCACTTCGTGCTCCCATGGTTTCTCAGATGAAAACAGAACGAATTGGTCAGCGATTGTATATCGATATTCTTGGCCCTTATCCTCGTTCAAAGGCCGGGAATATCGCTATTCTTGTAGTATTAGATCATGTTACTAAATATCCATTTTTATTTCCTTTACGGAAACTAACTGCTGAACCAATTTGTCATCTATTGGCTACCAATGTCTTTCACGTATTTGGTTGTCCCGAAGTTATTGTGTCCGATAATGGGACCCAATTCAAATCTAAATTGTTTGAAGATTTCTTGGCGAAGTACGGAGTGAAACATACACTACTAGCGTTATATTCACCTCAAGCTAACGCTTCGGAACGGGTAAATAGAAGTGTTTTATCTGGTATTCGAGCCTATTTAAAGGAGGAGCATTCTAAATGGGATCTACACTTGAGCGAGATCGCTTGTGCACTACGTTGTTCCCTGCATCAAACACTTAAATGTTCCCCATATTACGCAATGTTTGGAATACCTATGGTGACTCATGGTTCGTCATATGAACTGCTGAGACGATTGAATAGTCTTCATGATCCAGGTGAAACGATTCTGCGACCTGATTATCTTAATAAGATTCGAATTCGAATTCTTGATTTAACTGCCGAAGCATTTGTCAAAAGTGCTGAAAGATACAATTTACGAGCTCGAGTAACTTTGTTTAAACCAGGTGATACGGTGTTCCGAAGGAACTTTATTTTGAGTGACGCCGGTAAGAAATTATCTGCTAAACTTGCACAGAAGTTTATTGAGACCAGAGTAATAAGGTTGGTAGGTAGCGCTGCTTACGAACTGGAGGACCTGGCTTCGAAACGTAGAGGTGTTTACCATTCCAAGGACATTCGTGCCTAATATCGGTAATAATTTTTTTGTCAGTTTGTTAGTACCTTTCGCTTGTGTTTTACCGCCATTGTAGGTCAAGATTATCGACGACCATATGAGGGTAGTTTCGTCTTGAATTCACAGTTCAGTGAGTGTGTATCAGCTTTGGTGTTCGGGTCTTGTTTCAAAAAAAAAAAAAAAATTTTTCTTTGTGTAGACTATTTGCCAGCGAAAATACCGAGATCGAATGTATTGAATGTGGTTCAATTAGTTGCTTTGAAACTATGTGAACAGTTTTTTTTTCAGCCTTCAGAGTCACTGGGACGGAAGCGTACAACAGTGTGGCCCGGCTAGCTCAGTCGGAGAGGTATGAGACTCGTGTTAGTTCAGGTGTGGGTTGCGAGCCTGCATAACGTAAAAACGGAATTGTGTCGGATGTTTCATTAAAGAAGTCGGTCCAACGGTGTTTTTTTCTTTTCGATCTGTAGCAGATTGAATCAATTTTTTTTGTGACTTTAGAGTCTCGGGAACCCCCAGATCTGCCCGAAATTGGGTCTGGAAGATTTTAGTTATCCACCGCTTGCAATAGAGTAGAATACTGATTTTATCGATACCCCTCCCAAAAGTTTTTTTTGTATAATCATAGATATTTTGTTACTTTGTTTCTGCTTAGACTGAGTTTGTAATACCGATCGCATTGATTGCTAATCTGTGGTACGTCGAGGTGCTTCACCATACTAATATGTATATACAAGGTCTATTGGCGACCAGCCTATGCCTTTTTCAACTTCTTTTTGGTCGTAAGTGTTCGTCCAAAAAGCACTTGTTCTGTAATGGATAGTCTGGACTAATGTCAGAACGTAGTGTGTTACAGTCGCGGTTTCCTTAGTTGTTGTTCCTTATATTAATCTGTAACACTTGTAATAGATTCTCATCCCTTCATCATCAATAGTCATATTTCGTGTAGTTTCCTTAACCCATAGTTTCCTTATATTTCTTGAAATCTACTAAATCTGCAATAGCCGGACAAACGTATAGGAGAAAGAAAATTGCACTAATTACCTTGATTTGTTTATTCATTAATGTAACATAGTATTGGTCAGTTTGAATTAATTAATAGTTTTCATTAATCATCATCCGTGTAACCACTAAAAATTAATCAGAATTTAATCTTGCAACGCACTAAAATTGACGCGCGTTGTACTTCCATTCGATTGTTCTCGCCTTACTACTTGAGTTTGAACTTTTTTTTTTAAAACACAAACCGTAATGAAACAACGAAATTCTCAAAACCTCATAACAGCTACGTGTATTTTGTTTCCAATCGTCAACATACAACGAATTGCTATTTTCGCTTTGTTAAACATTTGATTTGTCTTTGTATGAGTGTTTTGCTTTAAACAATCCTTCCGTGATTGATCTGAACTTCACTGTATTGATATTGCCGAATGTAGTTATTAAATGTCTAAACATCATAACATTGATCGAATCTGTATTTGATTCATTTTGAATTCAATTATACGTGTTATGGGTGTGTCGGAAATATTCTGTGTCCCAACCTTATTTTAGTACAATATTATCAAATAGCAAACGGTTTTGTGAACTATAATAAGTTCCCAATAATTTGAAAATCTGATGTAAATTAATTATCTCCCATCTAAATACTTTATTCGAGTTATTGCGAGACTAAAAATTTGACTATATAATGAGCACGGTAAATTATTCTCGCTCTTAGTTTATTACATTTTGTGTTTGGTTAGTGGAACATTTGTTATTCCATTCGACGCTATTAGTTCATTGGATCTTGTTGTTTATTTTGTTTGACGTCTACAACAAGTTTGGTGTTCGAACTGAATTTTGTTACATGGATGCTTGTTATTAACCATTTGCTGTTACTGGTTAATTTATTTTCTGGGATTAATTGTGTGAGAGGATCCGGAAGTTTGTACCAGCCGATACACCGAGGACAGAGTCAGGTCAGATCAATTATCGCATCACCATCGTAAAAGGGTATGAATTAATTTATTTCATTTTGTAATACCATCAAACAAATAAATGTTATGGTCGTAAAAATGGCGATCGATAATTAATACGATTCGGCCGTATATAGACCGGATAATTATATTGTGCAAACCATATTACAAATATAATTATAATGCAAAAGCAAAACAAATTACATATTAATCCGGCAATTGTTGAACGGAAGAATTATTGAAGTGAAATTAATTTTTTTTTTGGTTAGCAGAACCCGCGATACGTAAAAGAAAAATGGCGAACTAAATGAATTGGTCTTATTTTGATTTCGGTCGTGGTGTTAATCATTGGACATGATACAACTTTCCCGTAAAATAATTTTTTTTATGGAATATAAATAATAACGCTAAATAAAATTCCGGTGCATGCTAAGCTAATCAAGTGTAACTGGTATTAATTTCTCGAGTGATTTATATGTTGGTGACTGACGGTGTGATCCAAAATTGTCGATCTCAAAAGATCTCGCTTCGTTCAACCTGTGATACTAATCTTAAGTGAAAACAAACAAATAGAACAAAAATCTCAAACTTAAATTAACCCAATAAACTGTGATATTATTACTAAGTTATAAATAGAAAAAAAGGAAATCTCAAACTTAAATTAACCCAATAAACTGTGATATTATTACTAAGTTATAAATAAAAAAAAAAAAGAAATCTCAAACTTGAATTAACCAAGATCCATTGTGATACTAGCGTTATGTTACAAATAGAAAAAAATCTGAAAATTTCAATTAGACAAATAAGTTGTGCGTCGGTATAAATTAATTGAGTAATACAAACATCCGTGCCTGTTATATTGTTATCGTAGCTAAATTTATAGAACTATTTTATAATAATTCAGTAATAATTAGACTAATTAGAAAAAATTTGTACGAGATTCTTACTGTGTTTGTCCGTTAAAATATTACTTTATGTCAATCATTCCTTGTTGGAAAATAACAAACAAAAAAAAAATATATAATAAATGTGTACGAACAGTAGCCTTTAAGCTGATTATATAGTTTGTCTGTTATAATAAAATCACCTAAATTGGAATATCGTTGTTTTTACACAGTTATTTTTTTCCAAATAAAATCAAACGGAAATTACGTTAATAAATCGCAACAGATATACTATGCTCATCAGTTTCATTTCTTGCAACGTAGTTTTGTGCAGTGTGGCTATCATCCGTTTCAATTGTGACAGCAAAATTTTTTTTTGGTATCTACAAATTGGCGCCTCGTAGTTTCAACGCATGCGCCCGTAGCTGCAATTGGTTCACCATTTATATATATATACAAGTTTTTTTTTGCATGGTGTTTTCCGCATAGTCCACCGTATTTACCATCCATTCATCGTTTATGTATACAAACTGTTATATTGCATCTTCAGCGTATGTGACGGTATTTACCAGTTTCTTCAACGTATTTGGACGTTTATTTAACTTTTCTACCAACCATAAGATTCACCAAAATTATACAAGTTTATATAACGTTTCTACTTATCATCTTTGATTCAACAAAATTGTACATCAATTGTTCATATAACGTTTCTACTTATCATTTTTGATTCAACAAAATTGTACATCAATTGTTCATATAACGTTTCTACGTATCATTTTTGATTCAACAAAATTGTACATCAATTGTTCATATAACGTTTCTACGTATCATATTTGATTCAACAATATTTTACATCAATTACAACATTTTTGATTCAACCAAATTTTACAAATTCATACAACGTTTCTACTTATCATTTTTGTTTCAACAATATTCTACATCAATTACAACATTTTTGATTCAACCAAATTTTACAAATTCATACAACGTTTCTACTTATCATTTTTGTTTCAACAATATTTTACATCAATTACATCATTTTTGATCCAACAAAATTATACAAGTTGATATATCGTTTCTACTTACCATTTTTTTTGATTCGACAAAATTTTACAAATTTATATAACGATTCTACTCATCATATTTGATTCAACAATATTTTACATCAATTACATCATTTTGGATTCAACAAAATTCTACATCAATTACAATATTTTTTGATTCAACAAAATTTTACAAATTTATGTAACGTTTCTACTTGTCATTTTTGATTCAACAATATTTTACATCAATTACATCATTTTTGATTCAACAAAATTCTACATCAATTACAATATTTTTTGATTCAACAAAATTTTACAACTGTATATAACGTTTCTACTTGTCATTTTTGATTCAACAATATTTTACATCAATTACATCATTTTTGATTCAACCAAATTTTACAAAATTTATATAACGTTTCTACCTTTCATTTTTGATTCAACGATAGTATACAAGCATATATAACGATTCTACTTATCATTTTTGATTCAACAAAACTTTACATCAATTACAATATTTTTTGATTCAACAAAATTTTACAACTTCATATAACGTTTCTACGTATCATTTTTGATTCAACAAAATTATACAAGTTTATATAACGTTTCTACTTACCGTTCTGATTCAACAAAGTATTCAACGATTGCAAGTTTATTGAACGTTTCTACCTGACAGTTTGATACAACGTTCGTACGTGCAACGCCATTCAACAATTTTTATACCAAGTAATTTTAAGATATTTCAAACATGAACAACGTGCTGATGGAGGGCTGATGGAATCCGAATAGGAGGACGGGGTTTGATCATGGGGTGAGTAAATTTATCTTATTACTTTTGTCGTAATGATAAAGGGGTTTGAATGTGTGTGTGTGTGTGTGTGTGGCGTATGTGAGTGAACGTGGGGGTCGGACGTGTTGATCGTGGGTCTTTCGCAAACGGGGTCGCCAGAGTCTCCATTTTCCACTTGTATTTCTTTCCATTTCTGAAAATTTTCGTAAATAGCGTACACTTCTGTATTTGTGCTGAAGTAGCAGGGTTTCTTTATCGTTCCCATGGACTGCAGCTAGCTTGGGGCAAGAAAATCAATCTCGCTAGGTACGCTTCCTGCTATGTCCTTCTCATTGGTTCGCCAAGGAGAAAGCGCTTCATTACAAATTGGCGCCCAACGTGGGGCTGCTCTAAGGGTCCCTACAGCAATGTAGGACTCTGGAGGAGTCCCTCCATATTTTCAAAAAAACTTGGAAAAATTTTTTTTTAAATTTTTTTCTTCAAATTTAATTTCTGTTTCCACCATACAATAGCTAGAGGCTCTGGCGACGGGAAGCAACTCCATGCTTCATACGCGCAGGAGCAAAGGAAGTCTGAGATGCCTCAGACTTTTCTTTGATGGGGTTTTGCGTCCCCACGCCTCCAGCTACAACTCTCCTTTTGTTTTTTTTTGATAACGCAAGGGTGGGAATATTTCTTAGGAAATATTCCCAATGGGCATTACAACCCCACGGACCCTAGTTACGGGCTGGGTTTCTGGCGATGTCACGAGGGCCGAAGGTGATTCAGGTGCCAGACCTAGACTGACGTGTATTGGTGTATACGCCAATTCTCGTCCGAGTCTGGTCACCTGGTCAGGCTTCGGGTTCGTGGTATCCTCAGAGTCCAGTCCGGACTGATATTGTCTAATTGTTAGAGTCCCCTCCCGACAATATTGGTTTCCTATGGCCTGAGTGTTTCGGTTCCCCATGGATAATACTGAGGGACATTTTCCAAAGTAGCCCGATCAGCTACTGAGGGAAAATGCCCGCTCAGCTTTTATGCCGTGGTTGACTGGATCCACTCAGGTCATAGCACCTCGCCCGTATGTGTTGGTGGTGTGGATCGCAGTTGGCGGGTGTTGATGATCGAATGGTGGTCCAGAGGATTTATCCTCTGGCCATCCCGTCAGCACTTGTCAGCTGGGTGAAATCCCATCATCACATACCCCATCTTATTCCCTTCCCACCCTACCTTTTCCCATCCTTTTACATCCCCTCTTCTCCCCTGTTCCTGTCTGATTTCCCATCCTTTAACGTAGTATATTTTAAACTTTTCTTTGGTCCCAAACTAACAAAACTAACAAAAAAAATAAAAAAAAAAACTTTAAAATCAACATAACTTAAGAAAGACCGGCGATCACCACTTCCAACCCCAGGTGTGGTGAACTCCCTCATGATTGGTCCGTCTGTCCTTCGTCCGTCAATAAATAGATAAATAAATAAATAAAAGAATAAATATATGAAACAAATGGTCAGATTTAGAAATAGATGAATTAAGTAAATAAATTAATAAATAAGTGATAAATAAAACTGCTGGTATTACCAGATACTGAAGCTGGGTCTTTCTTCTCTAAATTTTAGGTCTAGTAAAATCAAATATATACAAAAAAAATTACCTATTTATGAACCAGAAAGAAGCAAATAAATAATTTATATCCAGAACAACTGAAACTATATTAGATTCAAGAAGCATCAAGTATTCAAACCATCAATATAGAAAGAAACGAAATAAATCATCAGGAGATCCGAGCATCATAATTAGCTCTAAGTATTTTAAATTATTTATAGGATTAAGTTTTTTTTCCTGCATGATAGTTTAAGTATATATACAACCATTTAAATTTTTATACTCAATTTATTTTGATAGAATTAACTTTTGTGTAAAATTCTCCTTGTCTAACCGGTAGGCTTGCCGCACTTTTTGATTGATTTTCGAGTTCCGGGAACTCCAGAGTCGCCCGAAATCGAGTCGGAAATTTTTGTTTATTCCCCCCGCCTACAATAGTATAGTATATTAATTTTCTCGCATTTTGTTTCATGAATTTTGCTCTCCACTTACATCGTCAATAATAGTATAGCTTGCTTGTTTTTTTTTTGTTGCACTTCATTTTCGCGTTTGTTTGATCACCAGATTAAACTGCTATCCGTTAAAACCGATAAACTTTCCTTAGCTTGACATCGTCTGTCCTGGGATCGTCGGATTTGCCCAGCCCCAATTGAGTCCGAAATTTGTATTTGCCAATCCACTTTTTGTCTCCATAGCCTTAGGATACCGATTTAATCTCCAATGTCCATTGTTTTCGTTTCGTTTATCTTTGTTCTGTTCATATATCAGCACCTTGGAAAATAATCGTAAATAGTAATCAATTAATATCAAGATAATAATCAATCTGATTTAATATAATTGTCGAATTGCAAAGGAATATCGCACAGCTGTTTAAGGTTTGAATAACGGAATTTTCATACAATACTTTGGATACTGCTCTAATAGATTGGAAGTAAATATTGTAATAAAATCATTTTCTTTGTTAATAATTAAATTGTTTATTCTGGCTTCAACGCTCGCAGCTATAGTGTAACAATTCCTCTTCCATATTCTTGTTTGGTTTTGATTAAGTGGTGTGCGGCTGTTTGGGTTGTTGAATATTCATTATGTCTGCTGCTGACAAGATCAACGTTCTGGACAGGTCCAGCTCGTGTGCTGTTTGTCAACACGAAATAGTGCCGGCCGACGTGCGACTCCTCACTCGGTGTAACCACCTCTTTCATGACATCTGCC
>OY856188.1:58395843-58444837 GCA_963693315.1 Diogma glabrata
TGACATTGATTGATTTTATTTACTTAAAACAAATTTGTTTTTGAAATTGTTTGGGTTAGTGGTGTTGAAATGATATTGAGTAACTACTTCAACAAAGGATTGTGAAATAGATTTTTTTTATAAACTTTGTAGCCAGAATAACAGTTTTAATAGTAATGTTGTACTCAATGTATATAACATACACCAATATTGGTTGTATGTTTTCTTTTCCGCTTTATACCAAATAATTTTTTATTTTCACGTAGCTATAAGCTATTATTTTAGTTTCTTTTTGCAATGTTTCACTCATGAGAACACTTAATATAATGTATGTAATATAAATAAACATGTCTTCAATAAAATAAACAAGTCATTGAAATCCTTCAACAATATCCTTCAGCTAAAAACGAATAATTCAACGTTATTTATTCACTAGCTTATTTTACTTTAAATAACTTTATTATTCAGAACTATAATTTGACTAAAACGTGACCGTTATAAATCAATTTATAAGCAAATGTAATATATTACAGGTTATGAATATAAAATCATGTCACATATAACGATTTACTTTTATTTGCTTAGAATAAAAAAAATATGAAAAATTTATGGTTAGTAGAAATTATTAATGGAAAATTGAAACAAAGCAATATGAAAATTTTCCTCTGTGCATAATGTACGATAGAAACTATTATTACCCAATAAGTGGAAATTTTTGTTTTTGTTTTTTTCCATTATTTCTTAACTCATGTTTGTTTTTAGAATCATATCATGTCACATTTAAAAAAAAGTTTAAATATTTTTATGTTATTTTGTTTATTTATACTTTTAGAAAACCATAAATCAAACTGAGTTGAATTTTTCTTTTATGCTAAGTTGAAAAGGTATAGAAAAAGATTTTTGTGTGTACTCGTACAAGACATAACGAGTCTAAGTAGATAAAAGGATATATCAGTGTGCCGACCGGAAGTACCCCTGTCCAGACTAGGGCTCGTATACTCGGGTATTGGATAACCGGGTACCCGGGTATTTGACCAAAAATTTTACTACTCGAATATCCGGGTAATAGCTTCGAGTACCCGGGTAATACAAAAACAAAATTCTCATGACGTTCACTGTCGCTTTTGCTGATTTGTCCAAAAAATAATTTCAGAAAATAAATGTTGTACTGTTGTATTTTAGATAAGTTCGTAAATCAGCTAAGGCAGTCAAATAGTTACGAAGCTTGTAAGTAAAAAAAAGGAGCGTTTTAGCGACCAATTGAACCAAAAAAGATTTATAAAATGAATGAATCTAGATTTTTTAGAAATACTTCTATCGCCTTAAAATGTAGATCCTTGAGAGATTCATGAGTAACATAAACTCCCACACAAACGACTACAGTTATTTTCCGATTGTTTAATTTATTTTATTTTTATAACTAAAATGTTTAAAAACAGTAAAAAAATTATTTTAATGTAATCCAAATAAATGGCAGTAAGAACTAATATTTTATCAAATCACGTAGAAGTTCAGGAAGGCAAAAAGTTAAAACTAATTTTAGATTGTAAAACACGGTGGAATACGCTCATTGCAGCAATACATCGATTTTTTAAATTAAAAAATGCATTAATACTGTGCACTCGATGAGCTAGGCGCTGACAGTATGAACGAATGCGATTTAGAAATATTTAAAGAAATCTCATTTATTCTCGAACCGTTTATGCTAGCAGCACAAAAACTGAGTAAAGAAAACGCCACCCTTATAACAGCTGAAGGTAAATTTTTAATCGTACTAAAAAAATAAACGAGATTAGTACACCTCTTTCTCGTGAACTATTTAAAAATTTGAAAAACGAAGTTGATGGACGTCGACAAAAGGATATAATAACATTATCATTGGAAACAATCAATAATGACTATACAATCGTGACTTAGGATGTTAATTAGAATAGAAATGTTCCCCATTCTATGAATTCACACAAACTATTGTCTAGAAATTTAATGCAAAAAAAAAAAAATCCCATATAATGTAAAAACATTTCCATAATATGGGAGTCTAATGACAGTGGAAAAAATTCAGCTTAAGTAAAAATAAATAAGCGATGAAGCAGTTTCAACTTCGAAATTGTCATCGCTTCAGCGGCGTAATGTGGAGCTTTTTTCTGAGAAACTTCAAACCATACCTTTGAATTGAAAAAATTCCAATTACTTCTTTACTTACTTGAGTTTAATTGATCTCAAAAATCAAAAACTAATTATCGTTATATTTGCATCATGGTATTTTTCCAAAAGGCAATGAGTTGTTAAGCTACGCAACAAAAATTTCTACAAAGTAGCTTGCTCATCAATTATTATTACGTCTATTCTCGAATGAAAACAACATCAGCGTTTCAGATCAAAGCTAAAGCTCTTTTGATGGAGAGCGGAACAAACATCAGTATATAATGAGCTACAGCATTGTCTTGCATCATACATAACTAAAACGAAAGACAAAAGCGAAAATTTAAATGTTGAGCAATCCCTTCGATTTATGGAAACAAATGGGGGGTAAGCGAAACCAAATGTAAGATAATCTGTACGCTTTACTGCTTACTATAAATTCTACACATTAACGGCATGCGAACGGGTGTTTTCAGTAGCCGGTAATATAATAACCAAAATTCGCAGTTCGTAAGCTCCTTCCACACTCAACGGCTTAATATTTTTAAAATACTATTTTATAAACAAAAAGTTATAGTAAATGTTCTATTATTATAACATTTGATTTCATTTAACGTTTAACATATTTTTAAGAATTAAATTAATTGAATTAAATAAATATAAATAGCAATTGAATTAAATATGTGCAAATGAACTATTGAAAATTTGTGTTGTTTTAATTATCCAAATACCCGGGTTACCCGGGTACCCGGGTATTTGAGTAAAATAACTACTCGATACCCGGGTACTTAATGTTCGAGTATTTTACGAGCCCTAGTCCAGACAATGAAAGCCCAACAACTACTGAGCTGGAAATTGTTTGTCTTAATCTGAGAACTTTCAATGGCGATAGGACCGATAACTGCATTGTAAGTTGGATGACAAAGCCTGATTACACGCCTTTTTCCTCTTTATGGTAATTCATTTTGTGGTATTATATTCGGATATTACACCACAAGGATATTGGTAAGCCTTTATTGGTTAAAAAAATTTATTTTGTCCATGAGATATAAATACTTTCTTTATCAAGTAGGCTTTGTGATTATTTAAATTTAACTTTGAAAAACTTATATAATAATTATGTTAACCATGGCAACCACCAAACTTTATCCCAAAAAAAGGTAGCTTTGATTTAAAAAAAATGTATTTTAATGTTTAAAAATTTTGATATTTTACTTTGTATTTAGTTTTTGAGAAAAACAAATTTGTGTACATTTGTTACAATTCAAGCTTGTGTGATAGCACCCCCGCTTTCGTTCGCTTCATATGTGTTGTTTTAAACCCATAGGTACTAGTGAGATTATAAAATAAAAATTAAGTTTTGTGTCGTTTTGCAAGACGTCCGGCTTGCTTTAACGTTGATTTTTATTTAATATTTCGTTTGCAATTTGAAAAATTGATAAAATAATTGATCATAAAGTTTCGGTAGCTGTATAGTCATCGCGACCATGGTATGATTGATAAACGTGTCTGCCATAATCGAGTGACGGCATTCCGATATGATTCTGGATGAAATTAAGCTCAAAACTCTGACTGCACTTTTCTCTAAGAAAAATTCCAAGGTATGTTGAATTGAAAAAAATTCAAATTATATTCTTAGTTACTTGAGTTTAATTGCTCACAACATCTTTAACAATTTTCTATTCACTACATTGGTGGATTTTGGTGCTGACACCGTAACAATGGATCGAGTTTGTAACGATTGACCTTATTTCAACCAATGCTTTATATTGAGAATAAAAAAAAACAGCTTTACAAAATCAGATCTCATTTATCAGTTCAGTTATCCTATTTCAATTCCTACTGTATATCAAAGTAAAAATCGTTTTATTATTTTGTTCAGAAATCTACCTCAATAAAAATAAAAATTCAGTCATTTGGTTATTATGTGTACTTATTTTTTTATATGAATGGAGGTATAAAAGTATATTTAGACTTGAAATAGTATATTATAACTTGTGTGAGGTAGATTGCAATAAACTTGCAATGGCATGAGCATACAAAAATCTTGTATGCAACTGTTAAGCTCACAAAAACTAATGTTTAAAATATTGTATGAGAAAATGTTTAAAAACAGGTTGGTGGAATTGTTACATTAATATATGTTTCTTGGTCTGAATGCACTATCTTTATTTTGTAGAAAAAAACACTATCATCCCATTTTACTTTTTTTTATTTAAATAAAATTGTTTATTGAAATCATGTAATGGGAATTTCAATAATATTGATTAAAAAAAGAAACAACATAAAAACAAACAACAGCAACATTTAAAAAAAACCGACTTGAACCGATTTGATGACTGAAAAAAATGTGACCGAAAGTAAAGGTAACTCTTGTTACGAAGCTGTTCAGCCACATAAAAATTCTTATGTTGCAACACACTATCTTATTCATGAACCAGCGCGTTTAAAATGATTTATCTTATTCTTGAACCATTGCGTTCAAACAACTTATCTTTGACAACTGATCGTTTTTATGTTTACTTTTTCTCTTCACCCGGTTCAGAATGTTATTTGCTATCTCTAATCAGTGTTGTTGACTCATAAACTATTATTGATTTATTTACTGGGAAATTTTGTTTGAGAAGTAAGATGATGAAAAGATTTAAAAAATGTAAGCTCGTCGCAACATTTGTTTTTAATTAGTTTTTTTGGTTTTTGTTTATAAAAGGATAACTTTTTTTAGATTACAATATTGAAAATTGGAAAACAAATAAAAAATTTTATAAATAAAAACAAATTAAAAACCCAACCGCATTTTATTATATTCATTGTGATATTTTTTTTCTTTAACAATAGCTGACGACATTTTTGTTGCATCAGTTGTTTTACAACTTACAAACTTCAACGAGTTATTACATCAGTTATTATCTTTGATTTTATATCTATAACAAATTCAACGATTTCCAACAAATTCTATCATACCAGTTATATTATTTGATATTACACTGAATAAAAACTCGGAATGAGGAGTAAGATGGAGTGAAATCAGACCAATCATGGGCTAAATGAAACATTTATTTAGTATTTTTTATGTTGTTGTGGATATATTGTGACTGGTGTCATGATCTTGATTTCTTCGGCTTTTGGGTAGTCAGAGTCTCTGTTTTTCCTGTTTTAGATTATATCGTCTTATTTTAGTGAAATAGTGTTCATTTGTAATGGACAATAAGGGAATATTATTACTCAAATTTACATGACTGAAGGATCTTGGATTACAACTTTGCTTGGCAAACAATCTGTTATGACCGCCAAATTACGTGATATTTAACAGGTAGCATTTTATAAGAAAATCTACACCAACTCTAGAACAACAAACTAATAGTAGAATCTGAACTCCTGTTCAACCACCAAACATTTCCATTTTCATGTATAATACGGCTACATTTCATTTTTTCATTAACATTGTTTATTATCAAGCAATCAGTATACATAATCTTCGGACTTCCTGTAAAAAAACATCGAAGGCATAATAGTGTTTTATATGTTTGTATTCTCTCTAAAACACTTCGAATATTAATTGTTTTCTCTTATCTCTTTACTAAATAAAACGAAACGGGAGAGTTCACGCAAATTGCAATCCACTAACAATCACTCTCTCCTTTTTTCGCTTTGTTTTAAATATTATAAATACTAAAAATATTTTGGTATTCAGCTGAGTAGTACTTTAAGATTTAAATTGAATATTTTAAAACCAAGAGTTATGTTAAAATTAAAATGTAAAATTAAAACGTAATTAAGGTTAAAATGTAAAATATTGGTTCTGGTGCTATTAGTAATAATGAAAACAAAATGAAATTAAAAAGAAACTAAAGAAAAAAAATTAATTATATGTTCGTGTCTGTTTTATTTCTTTAAATAAAATTTTATAAAGGAATTGTAAATTATGATTTCAAATGAAATCCTTGTCAGATGATAGTGTAAATGTCTAACAATAAATTCAATCTGTGATATTACAAATAAAAGAATTGTGTTGTACAGCAAATTTTTTTTATTTATTTATGATAATAGTTTCTGTTATAATGGAAACTGTGCAAGAATTCGTATTAATTTAATTAGCTGCAGAATGTATTGTGATCAATTACAATGGAGGTTTATTTTAAGAGAGAATAAATTGTGTTTGCATTTATAAAAATTGTGACGTACAAAAAAAGGGGATTTATGTCTTCCAATAGTCTAACACGTAAATTAAAGAACATGAGAGTTTTACCAGAGGAAAAAGGCAATGTGAATCGCCTTATGTTGTACGATAGACGTGTAGGTAGACGTGTAATGCAGAGTGAATTGTATATTAAATGGAATAATGCGGTGCTGTCCGACATAATGTTCGTCCGACATAATGAAGTTGAGAAAGTAACATTGTCTGACGAAGCAGATCAGCAGTTATAATAATGTAAGCTTATTTATCTTAATTTTTGGTAATTTACTATTGTTCTGTTCTAATTGGTTTCGAAAAGTGTAAATAGGTTATGAATTATAAACTGTTGATTTAGAGATCGTTCTTCTGTAGAGTCCGCGTTGCAAAGGAAAAACCGCAATACATTCGTTTATAGTTAAATTTATAAGACCCTTGGACAATAGATGCCTTAGGCATCTATACCAAACGTGAAAGGTCCTACGTTTCAAATCCCTTCGTTTGCTTGCAACTAGTGGTTCACTAGTGGATTCAGGGTTCATTACGAGAAGTTGTGCAGCAATAATATATTAAGTTTAATTTGTAAATTAGTGCATACAAGTTTAGCTCGTCGTTAATATTTTAATGTGCCAGATTTGTTTCAACAAGAAACATCTATCAATGATTTGGAAAAGCAGTGCTAATGAATGATTTGGATTCAGATAATTGCTTGAGAAAGAAATGTATGGTTAAACGAACAGATACAAACTACAAAAAAATTCCTTTTTCTTTACATATATACGTTTTCTTTTAGTTTCTTTTTTTTTGTATTCGCATTTATAAATTATTTGTTTTTGTAAAATTAGACTATTTTTAATAAATTAATTTAAATAAAGAAAGATAGAACACAGAACATTTTTAATAATTTAAATAAATTAATACATAGATGAACACATGAAGTCAAACCAAAAAAAATATCATCACTCTCCGTGACGAGATGAAAAACGTCAAAACAAAACAAACCAATGACCGCGTGGGTAGCAGGATTCAGGTATTTATAGTTGATGAAAACATAAAGGTCGATTTCAACGATAAAAAAGAAATGATCTGTTTCTATGTTTCCATCAACTATGTGTACCCACTAAAAATATTGTGTCTTGTTCAATTGTTTGCTCGTTTGGACGCATTTCACCCATAACAACATATTATTGGATTGGCGATTTTTGTAACGCAATTTAGATAAGGACACCATTTTTCCAACAATATTAGTTTTTTGGAAACAATAATAAAATAAGCTTTTAGATTTAAGTCAAATATTATTTTATTTATGTTGTTTGAATTTTAATTAAATATATTTAAATTTCGATTTTTTTAATAAATAATTTTTGTTTTGTTACATGCTAGTTGTTGTGGCCCCTAGGCATTAAAAGGTTCTTAGGTGTGGTTGGGATACACATAGTAAAACCAACTACATAGTACATTTTATTAAAATGTACTATGTAGTTGGTATGATATAAAAAATGGTATGATATAAATATGATATAAAAAATTCATTTTCAAACTTCAACAAAATTTGACCGATTTTATTAAAAAAATTGTATTAATGCGATTATTACTTCGGTCTGAAAGGTTACATTCATGAACTCAAAGTGAAATTCTTAACCCCACTTTTTTTGGCATTTCTCAATGTTTTAGGACCTACTCATTCCAAGAAAGCAAAAAAAAATGTATGTCTGGCTGTCGGCCGGACGTCCGGCCGTCATTACTTACGCTGCAGGGAGGGAAAACCGCTAAAGGGATTTCAAAAATTTTTTTTTTCTAAAAATAGGTATACTCAAGGGACAGGTCCGAAAGGACGCTGTATTCGATAGCTGTACCGGAAATGTGTCAAAAAAATCATTATGTGTGTCAAAAATAGCATATTTTCATATTTTTGGTTTAAAAAACGTTCATTTTAAGTGATTACGAGTAGGAACATTAAATTTGGAGAAATCTTGATGGTTGGGATTGGTATGTGAGATCAAAAACTAGATTATTGCATTATAAGTTTGTCAAAAAAGTGTTGTCAAGTGTGTCAATAGAAAGATTTTTATTTATTTTTTTACCCAATTTTTTGAAAAAAAATAAAATTGTTTGTTTGAAATGAAACTTTATTATTATACTTGAGAATTATGGCATTATAAGTTTGTCAAAAAAATGTTGTCAAGTGTGTCTAAAAATGATTTCATTTATTTTTTTTGCCAATTTTTTTGGAAAAAAAAGGTAGCTGTTTTATGACGTAAATGTAATTGAAAATGAAATTGGACATGGAAATTTTTAAATTTGTTATAGTTTTTAAATATTTTTGGAATTTTGAAAAAGTTTGTATTTTTGATTTTGTAATAATTTTTGCAATATTTTTAGGATTTCGGTAAAAGTTTTAATTTTTCATTTTGTAAGAATTTTTGGAATATTTTTAGAATTTTGAAAAATTTTTAATTTTTGATTTTATTATAATTTTTGGAATTTTGAAAAAAGTTTTAATTTTTGATTTTGTAATAATTTTTGCAATATTTTTAGAATTTTGGAAAAGTTTAAATTTTTAAGAATTTTTGGAATATTATCGGAATTGAGAAATAGTTTAAATATTTGATTTTATTCTAATTTTTGGAATTTTGGGAAAAGTTTGATTTTATTTAATTTAGCAATATTTTTGGAATTATGATTATAATTTTCCGGCAACGTATTGATGTTTCGTGTTAGTTTTGTAATAAATTTTTAAACAGAAAGGGAAGTAAACTTTGCAATCACGAAAGCATTCAAAGCCACTAGCTGAGTAACCATTGAAATAGTAAGTAAGCAGGCTCTTTTTCGTAGAGCAAAGAACTATTCAAATTAAGAACAGAAGCACTTCAACTGAACTAAATAGTTCAAAAACTTGTGAGAATTCACCATAGTTGCACAAAAATATCAAGGAGGCTAAGATAGGTTACTTAAGAATCTTCTATTATTTGTGAAATTCAAAGGATTGTCTGAAGACGAAACGAAAAATATAACAGTGAATAAAGTGATGATGAAGTTTTGAACTTCGAAATATTGAATTGGTGGCGAAGTGGATAGCGTGTCTGTCACAAGATCCGAATTCGCTGGCATTATAAGGTAAAATTATTGATAAGGTAATGAGAAAATCAGATTTTTAAACTATTACTAATACTGGATGTGAATTATGCTGCTAACTTAAAAGTTGAATAATATGCAAAGGCAAGTATAGTATAATTTAGCCTGAATTGGAACACAGTCTTAGTAATATATTTTAATATAAATTTTACTATGAAGATGCCGTGCTTTAGTTTAAATTTAAATTTCTTTACAAATATTTTGATGATAGCAATCTGCTTTTTGAAAGAATAAACAGTATTTTATTTTTAGATGTGTGTATAATAAATACATTTTTTGGTTATTTTATTTCAGAACAATATTTTTTTCATAACGCAAGCACAAAAATTATTCCATTTTGCTCTAAAAAAAATAACCATAAAATATAAAAATACACAAACACCAAAAAAATATGTTTGAATCATCAAAATAGTAGATTTCTCAAGCAAAAATATGTATGTGTTGAACGCTTAAACAATAAATGTTACATATCCAAATTTTTATAAAAAAATGTTTTGAGTTGAAAATATATTTTAATTATAAACTAGAAAAACGCCATCTTCATGTTAGATTTGTACTAAAATATTTTCTAAATTGGTTAAATTTATAGTACAATGTAGAATGTCAAAAACCATTCGAAAAATATTATTGTTTCCCAAAATTATCAGTTGTAATTTCCCAAGGGCGGTGATAATTCGAAATAATTTTTGCCAAAAATTTTGAAAGCAAGTATATTGATAAAAACACGAGGCCGTAGGCCAAGTGCTATTATCAACACAACTTGCTTAAGGAATTTTTCAAAAAATTATGAGAATTTATCAACGAAATTGTCTATCAAAATTATATATCATCACATTTTATTTGTTTGATTTATTCATAATTAGTATTCTATGATTTTTTTTTTAATTCAATTTGCTTTTTGTTTGTTTTATTTCAATTATTACAAGGGATTTCTTTTCTGTATGTTTAACATTTTTTGGATAATTAGTTTTACTAAACTTTTATACAAAATAATTTTTTTTTTAACTTTTATTTATTTTTTTGGTAAGCTATTTGTGTTATATTCAATGTTTCTAGATTTTGTATTTTATTTTATTGAATTTCAGTTCTGATGATGTCGTTTTATAATGACGTCGAAACATGTTAAAACATTTACAATAATAAAATTTATTAATCCTATATTAATAATTCGTTATTATTTATAAATCATAAAGGAAAGGCTATAACCCAAGAAAATCAACTTTATATACAAAAAATCAGCCTAAGAATTTTTTAGATTTCATTGTTCGTTTGCAAAGAACTCTAAGTTAATAGTATTACAAATAAAGTAAAAAAAAGAATTGTTGATTGTTGATCGCAATGAACTATCCCGTTTTCGTTTTATTTAGCAAAGAGATAAAATATAACAATTAAATTCGAAATAGTTTAGAGAGAATACAAATATATAAAAAAACTATTATGCCTTTGATGTTTTTTAACAGGAAGTCCGAAGATTATGTATACTGATTGTTTGGTGATAAACAGTGTTGATGGAAAAATGTAATGTAGCCGTATTATACATTAAAATGGAAATATTTGGTGGTTGAACAGGAATTTAGTTTCTACTATTAGTTTTTTGTTCTAGAGTTGGTGTAGATTTCTTATAAATCGCTACCTGTTAAATATCGCGTAATTTGGCAGGCATAACATAATTTAATAGCAAACCTAGTACATATAATTATAATAATTTTGAATACAAAGCTTACAATAAAGACGACGTGCTTTAGTTTAGATTAAATTTTCTTAAATTTGTTAAATAAAGTATGTAATCTACAATATATTCTTAAAATGTTGTGCATTTGCCACAAAAACTATTGAATGTAAAACTAGCACGAAATGCATTTCCAAACATGAGTAATTGTGGAGCAAACTTAGAGTGACCATGCGTACTGAATTTATCAGTACATTACTGATTTTCTAGCTTTTGTACTGATAGACATATGTGGTACTGCTTTTTACTGATTTTTAAAATTATGTACTGAAAGTACTGATATTTAAAAAATTTTTAAATTTTACTTTGAGCTTCAATTTAAATAAGGAAATAAAACGTTTGTTATAAACTTGTAATAAAAATTATTAGTACATTTTGTTTGAAGAGATGAAAACGCTGCTTTTTGTGAGTAAAAATATATTCACGAGACGTGCTAGCGTCGAGGGGAGCAATTTCACGAACGTAAAATGTTTTTATCTCGCATAGGAATTACAATTTTTTCTATGATAGCAAATAAACGATATTTATTAGAAAATATTAAGTTAGAAATCGGCAACATAACGTTCAAAATTCATATTTTATTTTTTCATAATTGCTTTGTTTTAAAAACTTTGTAAAATTCTATAGAAATGCCATAGCAACTACAATTTGTTATTCTTTTTACACTAGAGAAAAAAAACTCATTTTCAAAGGGGGTTTAGCCTGCTTGAAAATAAACTTTTCGTTTGCTATCATATAAAAAATACTTTAATTTTTAAAATGTGGCAGTTATCCACGGCAAAATTCAAAATTCTAACCCTGTGTTTTTCCAAGCAATCGTGGCGGAAAGATGTATTTTACAAACTACTGGTGTTGATTTCAACAAAATTTCCTTAAAACTATTTAAAAAATAAAAACATATTTGTCTACTTCGCTTTACACATTACCTTTTGACTTAGAAGACACATAGGTGATACTAAGGAGACTAAGGATACTACATATTTTAAATCTTAAAACTTTGTACTGATTTTACTTAGAAAAAAAAATGGTCACCCTAACCAAACTACACTCCAGTTAATTTTGAAACAAGTTAAAGGTTTTCCCCAAAAATTACATTATTAATTGGAAAAACATTATCATAACCTCATTTATTATCTACTAATAAAGTTAATAACAAAATATGACACTTAATTTTAAAAGTAAAGCATAAAAATACGTATAGCGTAAAACATTTCCCAAGATACTAAGATAAAAACCATTGACATTATGCAAATTTCAATCGCATAGCAGTAGCTATAGTACACCAAATACAATAACCATGAAAATGCAATAAATTTTGAGATTTTTTTAATCAGTTTTGTGCTTTCCATGTTTTTACTTTTAATTTTCAACGAATAGATAACGTTTTATACCAAGTTGTTAATGTAAATTATGTCTGAAAGTTTCGCAGGAATCTTGTTTAATTTGTGTTTTTTCTAATGTCGTTTAACATGAATATTATTATGTCGTTGTAGAATTGAGCATGTTTTGCTAGTTACCGAAGACGAAGTGATCATCTCTAAATTTATTATTAAAACTGGTTAGCTTTACACAAACACTAACATCTGTTTTAAGTCAAACAACTCTAAAAATTTATGTAATCCAAACTAATCAAAACGAGACAAGTGCTGTGGCATACAACTGACCAAAAATGGGTAAACTTAGGCGTACGTCTAGATATCAGAATAGAATCATTTTCTACAGTAAAAAAATCATTTTAATATAATCAATTTGAATCGGACCATATGTGATCGACTTCACACTTGGCATACAAGCTGTAAAGATGAAATGAAAACACCTGTTTTCTTAGAAAATTTTAAAGTATTTGATATGCGAACAGGGTGGTCTGAAAATTTTCTGAAATTTAAGGTAACTATTAAATTGAATAGCAAAGACAAAATACAAATTATATCTTGCTAAGCCGATTACCAACTGGTATTGCCAATCAAAGAATAATATAAAGAATAAAATTTGTGCGTCTATTAATGACGATTCGAAGAATAATGATATAAACATACTCGCGCCGATCAATGACAGTAGAATTATCAGTAGTTGGAGAATGTAGGCTCCTATACCTAGACATAAGCCCTATACAATGCTAATCGCGTTATTGTATAATATTCCATCCACATAAACTCAAAATATTTTAAAATGAGTTCAAACGAAGAACTACATGAACTCTAGCCCACGATGAAACAAAAAATAAATCTTTTTTGCAAACAACGATATACGTCTTTCTATCTGCACCAATTATTTCAGTTATATATTTTCGGTAAAATGAAATATAATGAAGTAGTTTTTATTTGGTTTGTATACTTTAAAATTTAAATTAAAAACAAAAACAGATAAAATTGGTCTAAAGAGAGCGGAAAACGCTGTATAAACGCTGTTTGTTGTTGATTGCAACTTTTAATGTTTATTCGTTTTGTTCATGTTTTTTTAAATTAAACGAAAAAACATAAGATTTATGGATCACAATTTTGGTTTTAATGTTGTCGATGAAATAATTTAAATTTGTTTTGAAAATCGAAAAATATGAATATAAATTCCTGTTTGATCTAGGATTCGAACCAAGCGTCCATTTGGGGAGTTTTGTTCGTAAGAGTATTATTGTAAGAAAATGGAGATAGAACATAAGAAACATCAGGAATCTGACTATAAATTAATAAAAACATCTAAATTTCTAAAATGAAATTAAAGATAATAAAAAAATTATAAAATTCTGAATATTCATCAAATTTAATTAAGTTAATTTCAAATTTATTTATAATCTCCCTCCGTATTCTCATCATTATCCTCTAACTTTAGGTGTAATTAAATTCTAAAATCAACATTATTGCATCAGCAAGAAAATTTTATGTTCCCATTCATTTTCATTATTTTATCTAAATTTTAGGTAACGCGAATCCTTTACGTTTTATCTAATATTTTGTACGTTAGAATAATTCAAATTTTCATTGCGAGCTTTTTTTAAATTATTTGTTTTCATTTAATCGAGTTTATTTACTAGCCATCCTAAAGCGTTAGGATCGTCTGTAAAAAGGTATCCATATTTTTTTATAGAATAATTAATTGTTACATTATCGAAATGAGATTTTATGTTGAGTGTTATGAGGACTATAAAAAGGATTAAAAACGAAAATTCGTGTTAATTTAATGGAAACAGATAAAATTCTATTTCAATTTTTTCGTTGGCATACAGTTATGAAAGCTTTTAGTGGATTGGTTTGGTTTACTTAAATCTGTTTGTGAAATTGAATTCTAATATTTTTTGTGACTGGAATTAAATGTGTTAATGTAATGCTGCACGTGGGAAGGTGAATTACGTTTGTTTCACATTCCATATTGGAAAATCTTTTAATGATAGAAATATATGTACATGAAAAGAGGATTTTGTGTTAAACGTAAAAGTTTGATAAATTTTAAAGTAAGTTTACCATTTTTTTTTTTGTTTCAACCATACTCGAAAGTTGTATTTCTTAGTAAAGAACGAAATCAATTTATAATAAATGCTGTTCGAATGCAGTTCATTTCTCTTGTTCTTTGGTTCTGGTTTCAGGCTCATCATCTCCATGTATAAAAAATATAAGTGTATTCTATAATACTTAGAATATGGAGGGGCTGAAATCTCAAGCTCTGAGATATTAAGACTTCAGTTTTGGTTAAGAATTGTGATATAGTTTTCGGCATAAAACTTTTATGAGGACATTGTTTTTAGTTTCGGGCAGCGATGTATATCAAACATAACTCTTTGTTAAAGTACATATTTTTATTTCTGTTCATTTTTTTATCTCTGTTTCGAAATTTATTACAAAACTAGAACGAAACATCAATACTTTGCTGGAAATTCATAACAGATCATAAATTTATATAATTTAGTGAAAAAAAGATACAATCAGCAAACTATTCAAAAACCTCTCCATTTAGCGTTTCGAGAAAATACAACAAAATCACAAATTCATATTTCTTTCAAAATTCCAAAAATATTGTAAAAATTGAATAAAATCAAACTTTTTTCAAAATTCTAAAATTATTCCAATAATTATTACAAAATCAAAGATAAAACTTTTTTCAAAAATTCTGAAAATATTGCAAAAATTATCACAAAAATCAAAAATTATAACTTTTTAAAATTCCAAAAACATTCCAAAAATTAGAATAAAATCAAATATTTAAACCTTTTCTAAATCCAAATAATATTCCAAAAACTCTTAAAAATTCAAAAATTCAAACTTTTTCCATAATTCTAAAAATATCGCAAAAGTTATAACAATATCAAAAATTGAAACTTCTTTCAAAATTCTAAAAATATATATGTATATAAAATTAACAAATTCAAAAATTCTATTTTTTTTTTCAAAATTCTAAAACTATTGCAAAAATTATTACAACATCAAAAATACAAACATTTTTCAAAATTCCAAATATATTTCAAAAACTATAACAAATTCAAAAATTTTCATGTCACATTTACGTCATGCAAACAGAAAAAATTTTTTTTTCCAAAAATTGGCTAAAAAAATAAATGAAATCATTTCTTTGACACACTTGACAATATTGTTTTGACATACTTATAATGTAATAACATTCTCAATAATAATAATATAATGTTTATTACATTTCATTTTATACAAATAACTAATTTTATTATTTTCTAAAAAATAAATGAAAATCATTCTTTTGACACTTTGACATTATTTTTTTTATGATAAAGTTATAGTGCCATAATTCTCTATAATAATAATAAAATTTCATGTCATACAAATAATTAATTTTATTTTCTTCCAAAAAACTGGGTAAAATTATAAATAAAAATCTTTCTTTTGTCACACTTGATAACATTTTTCTGACAGACTTATAATGCATGAATCTAATTTTTGATCTCACATACCAATCCCGACCATCAAGATCCCTCCGCATTCTTTGTTTCTACTCATTATCACTTAAAATGAACGTTTTTTAAGCAAAAAATATGCAAATTTCCTTGTTTTGACACTCTTGACGATTTTATTGACACACTTTCGGTACAGTTATCGAACACATCGTACTTTAGGCTCTTTCCATTGAGTAAACCTATTTTTAGAAAAAAAATTTTGAAATCCTTCCAGCGGTTTTCTAGATTTCGTTGGTTGTGACGACTGGCCGGCCAGCAGATAGACAAACGCTTTGTTTTGCTCTTTTAGAATCAGTTGGTCCTAAATCGTCGAGAAATTCCAAAAATAATAATAATCAAAATTAATTTTCTCTTTCTTTTTTTTTCAATTTGTTTCAAATTCACATATGAAATTACTTTATTTTCTCTAATTTTTAAGAAATATGCCTTTTCAAAAAAACACACAAGGTTTTTATTTTTGAAAAATATGAAAAGCGGATTCGAATGAATTTTTTTTTTTGGTTTCCTTATTTTTTTTAAACACGACTCGAAAAAGAAATTTTAATTTACACTTTGGAAAATTTAAAACGCGTAAATATTATTTCCAAAATCTAGCTATATATAGCATTTCTTGATTAACCTAAACGAAAGACAAAAAATTTGATTGCATAAGTACCCTCTCGTTTTGTAACTGTCGATATTATTAATACAATAACAGAAACAACAACACAAAACTACAGATTGATTCATCAATCGCATATTTTCTTTGTTTTCAAATTTCCTAATTGTTCTTTCCTAGTTGAAAGATTTAAACAAAAATATAAGAGTAATCCTCTATCAAATACAATAAGACCAATATCTAATTTGTTGTTAACATCATTACACCAGCTGATCCTTTCCCTTTCCCATCAAAAATACATCGAAAGAAATTTAAAACGATCATAAATATTGGAAGTTTTCAGGTTTTCATATTTTTTTTTGTTGAATAAAATGTGTTGTGTTATAGGGTTTACAATATGTGTCACAACAATACATAAATACCTTTTAAGACCTAGGTCTAGACCTAAATCCCACAACAACTGGCGTTCTAAGGTCATGATGAACGGTTTTTTTGAGAATTATATATGAGAAATGAGAAAAATATAGAACGAAAAGAATTCATATATTCTCATTTCTTTTGTTTCGTTTTTATTATTAAAACAAAAGAAATAATAATTCAAAAAACTAAAAATAGCTTTGTAAAGATGATGTAAAGTTATAAAAACAACTAATTTATGATGTTATACGTTAGATAATTCGAGGGCGATCAAAAAGTTACTTGTATTGTTATTATGTCTATGTAAAATTATGTTAATGCAAAACATGCAACGTTGTAGAATCACAGATAGAAGATGGAAAAAGTGTTTCGCTCCGGAGATAGCCTTTGCTGTTATACGTAACTGTCAAGCCCCAATTCCTTTGCTAACACATTTAGACTGAACTGAAATTGTTTTTAAATTCTGTAATCTGTTTTTCCCAAGGTTTCCCAAACGCTGCATGGTGAGCATTACAAGGACGCAATGTGGAATCCCTTTTTGTTGATTCAAAATCAAATAATACCGATAAAATAAAAACATATTAACCAAACTCTTTCCGATTCTCTTGAAACTGCGGTAATCGATAGCAAAATAAAAAAAAGGTGTGTGTGTGTACCAGAGTACACAGGTAAGAAGTGAAACTTCTTTATGACATATCATTTTTCTACTATTTAGAACTCCACAGAAATTGGGTAGATAAGGCTTAAGAAAAAAAAATGCCGATTATTGATAACCAATTATTTGGTGAGTATATATCTTCGTATATATCTCTGATACACTCCAATTCACCATGACCACCTTGACCACCATTACCAGCATGACCACCTTGACCACCATGACCGCCCTGACCAACATGACCATCATAACCACCGTGAACAACATGAGCATCATGACCACCGTGAACACCATGACCACCATGACCACCGTGACCACCATGACCACCGTGACCACCATAACCACCATGACCACTATGACCACCATGAACACCATGACCACCATGACCACCATGACCACCCGTGACCACCGTGATCACCATAACCACCGTGAACAGTATGACCACCATGACCACCATGACCACCGTGAACATCATGACCACCATGACCACTGTGACCACCATGACCACCATGACCACCATGACCACCGTGAACACCATGACAACCGTGAACACCATGACCACCATTACCACCGTGACCACCATTACCACCATGACCACCATAACCACTATGACCACCATCACCACCATGACCACCTTGACTACCATGACTACCATGACTACCGTGAACAACATGACCACCATGACCACCATGACCACCGTAACCACCGTGACCATCATAACCACCATGACCACCATGACCACCATGACCACCGTGACCACCATTACCACCATGACCACCATAACCACTATGACCACCATGACCACCATGACCACCATGACCAACATGACCATCATGACCACCGTGAACCGTTAGTTTCACTTAAAAAAAAATTGAAAAAAAAAGGAAATGAAAATTTTGTAAAAATTTTATTTTTAAAACAAGAAATTATATACTTGGTAAACTTTCGTTTTAGATTATAAACTAATTAACCATTTTTGTTCTGGAAAAAAAGTGGTAAAAGTGAGGGTACCCCCAACAACACCATCTTTGAAAATTTTTTTTAAGTTTAACACACTTTTAAAAAATTATTAAAAAGTTTTTAGTAATTTTTTTATAAGTTCTATCAATTACCTTTCCAATGAGCCATAAATGACTTAAATCGGTTTAGTCAATCGTTAGCAATCGATATTCAAAGACACTCATGTTTTGCTAACCCCTAGAGCTTTGTCGCCACCCTGTGTCATTCCTAGAGCGAAATTTAATTTTTTGAAAGAAATGTTATTTTTATTCTGTCATTGGCTTTCTGTAAATGAAATTTTATCGAAATCAGAGGGGGTCAGGAACATCGATGTTGCGGTGACGTGGAATTGCTCATTATGATAATAACAAAATGTTCTAATTTTCAATTAGAATTTGTCTAAAATTCAATTTTTTCCCAACTCGAACTTTTCGATTTTTGTTATTAAATTTTATTATACAGTTTTCATAATTTTCTTTTAATTTGAATATTTTATAATTTTTTTAATTTTGTATTATTGATATTTCTTTTTTTTATTACATTTTTGTATTTCAAGATTGTTTATGTTGTGAAATTCACAGTAAGTGTTATAAACATTTAAAAAAAACTACATATATTTTACAAATATTTGATTACTTAAAATTTTTTAATTATTCTATTTGAAAAATTTTTTCTTAGGAATTAAAAGTTTAATAACCAATGATTTTAGCGGTCACTCTTTAACTGTCCTGGTTTCGTATTTATTTTCAAAAGGCTTAGCGATAGAAAGTAAAAAATTAAAAATTTGGAAATATGTAGTCAAAGCGAAAAGGGAAAAAATTTTATAGCTTATTTTTATAACAAAAAATTTAAAAATTAAAATAAAAAATACATTATAAAATTTTCCAATTTTTTTTTCCAAAAATACTAGAAAATAAAATATTAAGAATTTGATAAATGAAGTAGAGGATCACAAAATTGCAAAATAAAAAAAATACATAATAATATAAATAATAAAAACATAAGGTCAATCTCTTTTTACTTAACGTCAATAACATTGTTAATTACAATATAATAAATATAAATATAAAAAAAATCATATAAAAAGGAAAAAATTAAAAATTGAAAAATGAGAAAATTTAAAATACAAAAATTAAAAAAACAAGCAAAATGGAAAAATACTAAACATCGAAAACTGCCAAGTTGAAGAATTTAGGAAATTGAAAAATTACAAAAATAGTGTAATAGAGATTTTCAAAATTGAAACATTAGAATATTGAAATATCTGAAATGTGAGAACAAACAAAATTTAGTTTTAAAGTTTTATTTTCTTAATATCTAGTTTTTTTCAATATATTAATGGTAAAATTTTCTAATTTTGCTTTTTTTAAGTTGTGAAAGCAAAATTTTTTTATTCTTATTGTCAAATTTCGTTTTTTGATGTTTGAGTTTTTCACACTTGAACTTTTCAATTTTTTTACTTAGGTTCTTACTTAGGTTTCTTTTAATTTGCAAAGTTTTTATTTTTCTAATTTCAATATTTCTTTATTAGACTACACTTTTGTAATGCAAAATTGTTTGCAAGTATCTATTTTTTTTTAATTATTCCTAGTACTGTGGCTGCGGTAACTTCAATTAGAAAATGTTTTCCATTGGTTGTCACGCTTTAACTTACTGTTATCTGCAATTCTTTAAAAAACTGGACGAAGTTGAATTTGACCAAGCGCTTCAATGCAATAGAAAATCAAAAATTAATAATAACAAAGTAGTCAAAAAAAAATTAAAAATTTTCTATTAGACTAATGAAAGATACTAGAAAAATAATTATAAGAGAAAATTTAAAATTAAAATAAAGAAAAGATAACTAAATAAATTAAGAATTTTTAAAAATTTTCAATTTTTTCTCCAGGAATCTAGGAAAAAGAATATGAGGGAAATAAAAAAAAAGAATGGAAAATTACATAATAATATAAATATTATCATAAAAAGGAGTAGAATTAAGAAATACAAGATGAAAAATTTATAAATAATAAAATTTCAAAAACTAAAAAAATTGAAGATACAGATCTTTGGAAATTTAAAGTTTCCGGAGTTTGAGAATTAAGGAAATTAAAATATTAAAAAAATTGTTTTTCAGAGAATTGCAAATATAAGCATTACAATATTGAAATATAAAAAATGTGAGAATTAAAAATTTTAAATATAGAAAATAGTAAAGCCGAAAAATATTTTCCATTTTTATTTTGCAGTGCCATATCTCGTTTTTTCAATAAATTAATCTTGTAATGTTAAAGTAGTTAATTTTATTTGAAGACAGACATTTTTTAATCCTCTCTCATATCTCTTATTTCTAGCTTATTTTGCATTATTTCAATTTTCTATTTATCTAAAATTCAATTTTCCCATAGTCAAATGTTTGCTTTTTTGTTTTTCATTTTTCATTTGCCAGTTTTCCTAATTTCTTTTTAATTTGCAAGATTTCTTAATTTTTAAATTTTGCAATTTTGATACTGTCATATTTTACTGCAGCATTTTTGTAATGAAAGCTTATTTGTTGTGTTAGGAAACTCATAGTTGTTATTAAGCACATTTTAAAAAACTACACATATTGCGCAATTATTTGTTTTTTTTTTTCACTTGTTGATTTTAGCCAGAAAAATTTTCAAAAATGCCCTCCAATCAGTTTCAGAAAAGCTGTGCGGCAGAAAACGATATTAGAATTAGAATTAGAATAAGTACATAGATATTAGAATAGGTATTAGGTAATAGGTAATAAGAAAATATTGGAAATAAAAAAAATTAATTAAGCTAGTAGACACCTACGAAATTAAAAAATTGGGTTAGTTACAAATTAAAAAATTTGAAAACTCAAAATTTAAAAACTATTTAAAATATCTAAATTTTTTTATATTTCTTAGAAAACCCGGCTATTGAAATGAGAAAATTTAAAATTTGGAAAACTATAAAAATGGAAAATTACGAAAATTCAAAAATTTAAAAATTGCCAAGTTGTATCTGCTTTTAGAGAATTGTTATTATTTTATTAAATTTGTTATTTTTATTTGGAGGCAGGAAGCCTGAAGATAAGAAAAGCACTAAATATTTAAAATAATTCCCTTACCTATAAATTTTTGTCTTCAAATTAGTAATAAAACTTTTAATTTTTTTCCCCACACTATTTTTTTCTGACGAAGTTCTACTTTAATACCGGTGCTTATGCTTCTCAAGTGCATCATTAAATCATCATGGTGATACTATAAAATAATAACAAAGCTATACAAAAACTTTTATTATGTGTCTGGAAGATATGTTAATAAACGCAACGTTAAATCGTTATTTTTTAATTATTATCTGCTGAAAACGGAAAAGAAAATCCTTGTGGTTTTTTTGATAAAAATTTAAATGCATTAAGTATTTATTCAAAAAAGGAACATCATTCCTGTATCTAGATTTTATAGCGAATCAAAAAACCATTTCATATAAAAATTAAGTCTAAACCATTAACGAAAATAATAGAATTTTAACATTAAAATAAATAACGAAAGTTATAGAATCATCAATCACAGTTTCTGTATGGGTGGGTGGCATTTAATATAAATACAAAAACCATAACATGTAAAGAAATTAAGGGAAAAATAGAAAAATTGATAAGGGTAATATTGTCATCAAACTTTTTTTCTGTCTTTTAACTGCAGGGGAGTTTATAGTCTGGTAACTATTTTGAAAAGGGAAATTTAGCACAGAATTATGTCTTTTTCTGTAGACAGTTTGATACCACAGTATAATTGAAATGAAACTTATTCTATTTGTTAATGAAACGTTTAACAGCAGGAGACAAACTAGTTGATATATTTTGAAAATTTTATTACGAAAAATAACAACTTTGACTCGAAGATCGTTTTTGTTCTTGCATTTTTGGTGAATCGAGATAAGAGTTATATGTATTCTATGGATAAAGGGTTAGGAAACTCATTGTCTCTGCTGTTATATATACGTTGGTATTTTGTTGTAAATAGAATTTGATCCGATTTAAAGATAACCCAAATTCCATTAACCCGGTTATAACAACCTTATTGTTTTTATTATGCTTTCAATCAAGCATTTAAAATAAATATACACCAATTTTTGTTAATATTTGATTATTGTAATTGTGCTACTACACCCTGAACTTATTATTGTTTCATTAAATATTTATGATATGTTTTTCTATACCGATTTTATTTAATTGAAATAAGCATCTAATGAACACAATTAAGATTATCATCAAACATAGAATTTTTGAGCAAACAATAAAATCATAATTCAATAAAAATTGTTAGAAAAACGATTCCCACAAAGTTTCAACATATGTTTTTTTACAAGCAATGGGAACGAGGTGGGCATGCTAGAGTTGGGTTCGATACAATAAAATATTAGTTTGTTTGAAACACATAAATTCATACATACGCATGAAGAAATCAGTTTTTGTTGATTTGTATATTTTGTTGTTAAGTTTTGATCGGCAGGTGTGACAACCACATGTTAGTCAGTCATTTCTATTGAAATACGAGTTATAATACGAGCAGTTAAAATTTTCACTTTTTTGAAAATAAGTCGAAAACTGTGTTTTTAAAAATTACAAACAAACTTGGTTTGGATTAGAAAAAAACACATTTCATATGAATGACACTCTTCCTCCACTCATCAAGATCAACAATTATTTCTCCAAATAAAATTTTTTACAAATGCGCTGTCCACTATTATTTTCGTTCAATCTTTAAACCCTTTTCTATCACTATGAACTTTTTCAAATTTTTTGTTTTGTAATGTTCGGCAATAGGACATTGCTGGATAGGAGAAAAGCACACGTTTTCGTAATAACTCAAAAGTTAAGAAGTCGATAATTCATTAAAATTTATTTTTTCAATACTGAATTTTTTTCGATTTTTTTAAGCCAAACTCGATTCCTTTAAATATTTAATATTTTGTTTTCAGTAGGTGTAGACAAACACGTTTTAGCGAAGGTGGTGGAAAAACAGGAAAACAATTTTACGTTTTAGAAAATAAATGAACTGTCCATTCGAAAAAACAAAAAAAAATTGGTTTGGAATGTGGTGAACACAGCTTGAATAAACTTTTGCGAAGTGGTTGGCAACGTCTAAGAAAAATTTTGACAGTTTTAAAAAAATTTAGCACATTTTATTCATTCTTTTTGTCAATAAAAAAATTGCCTAAATGTGTTTTGTTTTTTTTTTGTTTTCATTTATTTTTTGTAAACTTAAATAAGTTGCGTAACAAATAGGTTTTTGCACCGAGCATCGTTCCCAGCAGGTTCACTTGAACCTTCGGAAATCGCTAAATTTCCGCCTTTCTGGTCCACAACACCAGACCTTTGGTTTATCACCGTACAAGGGCAATTCTTGTTGGGGCATATCAAGTCCCACTAAGCATGTGCACTAGGGTGGCCCTTAAAAACAAAAATTTTTATTTTTTGTACGGCACCCTCCCATTTCGTGTGAATACCCATAAAAATATTATTTGCAAAATCTGATATCAATCGGTCAATTCTAAGACGTGCCTCCGACCACTTAAAGTTGAGAAATTTTGTTCTGGACCCTAAAAAAAAATTTTTTTTTTTTTTGTGCGACACCCTCTCATTTCGTGTCAATACCCATAAAAAAATTATGTGTAAAAATTGAAATCAATCGTTCAACTCTAAGGGGTGCCCCCGGCCACTTAAAGTTGAGAGGTTTGGTTGTGGCCATTATAAAGAAAAATTTTAATTTTTTGTACGACACCCTCCCATTTTGTGTCAATACCCATAAAAATATGTGTAAAATTTTAAATCAATCGGTCAACTCTAAGGGGTGCCCCCGGCCACTTGGAGTTGAGAGGTTTTGTTGTGGTGTGGCCATTATAAAGAAAAATTTAAATTTTTTGTACGACACCCTTCCATTTGGCGTCGATACCCATAAAAATTCTATGTGTAAAATTTGAAATCCATCGGTCAACTCTAAGGGGTTGCCCCGGCCACTTAAAGTTGAAAGGTTTGGTTGCGGCTCATAAAATGTTGAACAAATGACTATATGCAATTTCTTTTACAGTTTCTCGCTCGTCTTCTGAAACTCCAACAGTAATTGTTCGAGACACCCGTCAGTTCTTCGACAATTTTCGACGTTGTTTAGCCGCAGATAGGTAACAATTTTATAACACCAAAGCATCCGCGGGGATCGTTCATAACCCTTTCTTTTGCGGGGCATTGGTGTAAAGCAGATTTTTGTATGAGATCTCAGATTTGGATTTTCATCATCCACTGCATTGGGACTTTAATGCTATTTATTACATGGTACAGGGTTTTAGAAAATTTATTCTTCCGAGTTTGATTCAAATTAGACCTCGTACATGGATTTTTGTTGCGTGTAAATTTGTATCCAAATATTGGTAAGAAGTTAATAGAAGAAATTTTGGTCTATCACTTGACAGTGGTTTTCTTAATAAAAAAACCACTACAAAGTTAGAAAGAATTGGTTAGAAGTTTACGTCTAAACTATAGTCGTTTAAATTGTATAATAGTGATTTTGTTTTTCAGACTTGATGGTATTTCTGCATTGAATCTGAAAAGTGTTATGAACACTGAACCTGGGTGGTTATTTTGTAGTGTTATCTCACTAGGTGAGATAAAAAGTGAGATAAAATATTTGTCTTTGATCGATTATATTAGATAAAAGAAATCATTTAAACATAATTTTTTTATCTCACTATTTATCTCACCTAGTGAGATAATACTACAAAATAACCACCCTGGTAGTGACTAGTGAGTCGAAACTAAAACTAGCGAAACTAATATCTTACACACGGTCAATATATTGACATATATGTTCCATATATAGACAACATTAATGGAATATTAATTTTTGGGCGATTTTGTGAGTGGTTATTGCTCAAAGTAATTATTGAAAGTATTATTCCCGATATTAAGTAATTATTGTCGGGATTGAACTCACACTCATCAGAGATATCATAGTTCAAAGCCATCCTACAGACTCAGCCACAGTGGATGAAACAACAATGAAACATATTTTAATTTTCATGTTCAGATAATTTCTAAATTGAAGCTTCATTATCTCATATTTATTTAAATTGAATTCTTCATCTGTGATTATACAATTGTAAATTGTATTTGTTTCCGAGACGAAACACACAAAAACTGTTTTAAAGAAGTTTTTCTGAGAGGAAATAAAAAATGCTTTAAAATTGCAAAATTCATGTGAATTAAAACAATTACTTTAAGCTTAATCACTCTAAAAATCTCTTAAAACTTTATTTATTTTACACCAAATAGTGCAAAAGTTTTGTTTATTTCTTATCCGTCGGTATCTAATAAGAAAGGAAATTCAAGAAAACTCGTTTTGATAACAACCGTCATTTGACTGAAGCATTTGAAACAACAAAAAATTTAGTACGATTGTTGTTGTTTTTTCAGTTGTATCAGCCAAACTAAACATTCAATATACATTGTATCATTTTTATTGCAACAATTATTTATTTTAATAAGGAAACAATTTCAAAATGTCGTTTTAATTCTATTTCTTTATTCGTGTGCTTGTGGGCACACATTATATTTTATGTTTTTCGTCTAGATGCGAACACGAACAAATCCGAAGGTATTCTGACGTTTAGGATTCTCCAGAAGTACGGATTCTCCAAATCTACCTAGTCCACATCCTTGCAGCAATTGTCCTTGTGCTTTGTTGATGGTCATTGCAAAAGCGAGTCGCACTAGAAACTGAACGTTTAAATTCAAATTCCATATCTGTTGGGATCATCGATATGCGTAGCAACAGTACATCTTCCCCTTTGAATTTCCCGTTCAAAATTGTAGCTTCAATGACATTGTTCATCATCTTTTTCACCTAAAATTTCAATAAAAATTGAGCAATTTCAAAATATTTGACATTTATTTTTAATAAAATGTGTTGTGTAGTTGGAATTACAATATGTGTCACAACAACACATAAAATCCTTTAAGACCTAGGTTCCACAACATAATGTTTTTTAAGATGATGGACGCAAATTTCTTATTTTTTGGTTTTTTATATTCTTTTTAAAGAATGTAAAACTCAATAATAAATCCTTTCACTTAATATTAAACGACATAGGGCAATATTTCATGATAAAATGGAGGAAATAAAAATAAAATACTTTTTTTTTTCAAATTTGAAGGAACAAAGCTAAATTGGGTTACTAATTATCCTTATAGTTCTAGAAGCATACACCAAGATCATGTAAAACATGGTTTTGCTCAAAGATCAAACCCAGCATATTTAATAGTTATATGGAAGCTCATTTCTTCGAGCAAACGAAAAAGTTCATTCTTTAAAAAAATATAAAAAATAAAAAATTTGCGTCAATCAACACCTTAGAAAGAATGCTGTTGTGGGACCTTATTCTTCAAAGGTTGTTATTTGTTGTTGTTGTTGCACACATTGTAATTCGTACTACCCAACACATTTTATTTTTAAAAAATAGCGTGTCATTATCAAAGAATATTCTATAACTAAGACTAAGGGTGCTATCGTTGATTGAAAAAAGTTCATCCGCCAACATCCCTAAAATACCACTTTGGCTAGTGATATCTCACTGCTATTGTCAGTGCTGAACGATATCTCAAGCTAACTCATATGCAAAAAGCTGGGACCTAAGAACGCGGGGTTGTTACACCCATAGATCAAAAATTTTAAATTTTACAAATCTTCCTGCGGGAGTATATATTTAATTCGTTAATGAATTCTTTAATTTAGTAATGCATATTTACCGTTTGCAAACTACTATTGCATTTTCAATTAGTTTTCTCTCTTTACCATTTTCAATTAGTTTTGTTCATCACGATTACCATCCGTGTTTGATCAGCTATATTTCTTTTTATAGTATTTGTGCAGCTCCCATTTCGTAATTTTTAGCTTTAAATCGATATAATCGATAATATCAACTATCATCACTTATTTTTAGCAACATGTTTTATATACAATTGCAAACCAACAAATGAGAAAATTTGAAACATCATGAAGTTGAAACATAAGATAGGATCAACTAAAGATAAATTACATGCTAAAATCGGTGTTTATGAACTATCTTGTAGTGATTACTATAAAAATATTATATGGGCAGACGCGTAGGTGTTTGAAGAAACGCTTTAAGGAACATTCTGTATACATTAAAACAAACCAACCAAATAAAGCCCCAATAGCAAAACATGTTTTGGAAAATAAAATAATTATTTAAATTTTTCAATAGATAATATGAGGCTAAAGAAAGAGGTGCACGACAGCAATAAATTGGATGCTTTTGAATCCCTTTACATTCATAAGGACATAAACGCAATTAATATCGACAAAGGCAACATAAATTCAAATTTATTTAATTTATTTACTAACCACTTTTAAATGTTTGTTGATGATGGGTTGCAAATAACCCGAAATATATTCAATTATATAAAATAAAAAATAATTAGAAATAATAATAAAGAAATTTTATTTTTTAAGAGTGGACTCAATAAGGTGTTTCGGAAATTTAAAATTTATAACATGATGTGTTAAATTACAATATGTATAATTTTGTCATATAAATGTTATTGTTTGTCAGATTATACATTCATTTTTCAATTTCATAAAATTATGTTAGACGAAAAACTATTGATCAAACCAAACTACGCGTAAAAACCTATATTTAAAAAAAAACAATTAAAATAATTATCACCAATCATCAATGAAAAAATAATACACGACAATTGGGAAAAGCAAAGCGTTATGTATTTGCAAAACTTTAACATTAAAAACAACGTTTTATATACAATACGGCACCATCTATTGGCTAACCCAAATTATGAGGCGTATATCACACTATCAAATATATTGGTCAATAAAAAAAATTGACATGAAATCGGAGTGTAAAGGTTGTAAAATAAATTTCGCTAGTTTTTCATCCAGTTTTGATGACAATTTTTTTACCTCTAATCGTTCTACTAGCAAAACATATAAGATCATTTTTCAATTTGATATTGATTTTTGTAAATTAACATTGAAGATCAATGAAAAATTTAAAAATATAAATAAATAAATTTAAATTGTTGTTTCTTTAATTTTTACTCTTATTTTTATTCATATTTTATAAAAACCAATACAATAGTTTTTTTACAAGTTTTGATACCTTCTTACACTGCGATAATTAATATATAACCTCCAAAAATTATCAATAATCTTTGGTAACGTATTTGACTTAGCATAATATGCTTTTCGTTTATTATCAAATAAAACAAAACTAAATTCGTTTTTAATCAAAAAAAAACAAAATTTCATTAAGATTGGTTACGTTGTTGCGGAGTTCATCGTGGACAAACATTGTGACACGTGATTTTTATGGGCAGTTTTACGAAGATTTAACAACGTTTTGACTTGACCTCTTTTAATTTTGATTATTTTTTGTTTATAGATTGTCTTTCATAAATAAAAAATATGAGTTCTCTTAGAATTTTTTTTCGACCAGGGAAAGGGTCTTCACACGGTGCCCCTCAATCCGGAAACGTGTTTTTGACCCACTTTTTGTATATTGAATCTCCCACCTTTATTCGGTCCTCGGCTTAATTGTTTTATCTGGCCTGGCTAGCTCAGTTGCTAGAGCCTGTGAGTCTATCTCAGATTCCGGCTTTCATTTCATATGTTCATTTTTTTCCATGATTCTCAGAACGAATGCATTCAGCCGGACTTCCTCCTTTCGTCCTGTCCTGTAATTAGCAAAATATTCCATGTCCGTTGTGCTTTCATATCCGTCCTTGGTACGCATAGTAATATACTATAGAGATCTTCGAATTCAATAAACTTCTAAACTCACTTGTGTGTTAGAACACAATTATTTAAGATATTTCATAAAGTTGACACTTCCGAAAGCTCGTATCAATTTTTTTCTATTTTTTATTTTTTTTTTTCACTTACTTTTGAAAACTAAAAAGAATTAAGCGAAAAAGAATTGCAGAATATACAATTTTAATGTAAAGAAAATTTAAGCTGGCGGTTTTGCATAGCTTGTTCCATCGTATTTTTTTTCAAGGGCAAAACAGTTTGTTTTAAAATTCTTGTGGAGTTAGTTTAGGTTGATGGTTTTGGAAAGCTGGTTGACGGATGAATTGGAGTTGAGTAGAAAAGGTCACGTGTTGATAGGCTGAATAAGTTCTTTCGAAAAGTGTTTTTCATATATTTTGGATTCAAAATTTTTGTATTATAAAAAAAATGTTTTTCTAGATTTTTGTTATAAAAGAAAAAATAAATGTTAGATTTTGTGTAAAATCAAGAAACCAGATTCGGTTTCTTACCCGGATAAATGAAACAAAAAAAACCACATGGGGGTCCTAATCCGGGAAGATCTCTAGTTGTTAAGGTACTTAAAAACTCATATTAACACCAACATCCATCCGAAATTCAAAAGAAAAAATACATACATGTATAAACAAAGAAAAATAATATATAAAAAAAGAAAAATATAAAAAAAAATTAACTGATATAGTTGATTGATGAAGGTGTGCCTTTGCTATTCGTTGGTGTCGTCTTGCATCAGCTGCTGACGTTTATTGTATAATCATCCACTTAATTATATCACACCAAAGATGAACAAATGCTTATAGCGAAAAACTTTTTTTATTCACAATAAATATTAGGTTTTTAATTTCTTTACAAAACAAAATATCTATTTACAATCAAAATCATACGCAAAATTTGTACAAAATCAAAAATTTACAACAAATTTATTTGCTGTCAACTTTTCGTTTAAATCAATTCAAAGTCAAAAACATTAATTTAATAAATAATTGCTTCGAAAACTAACCACTACGAATTTTATAATAAGTTCATTAGAAAACTAAACACAATCTAATCAAAAATATGTAGATTTCCACAAACGTTTCAAATTTTTTAAGTGATTTCCATCCATCTCAGTCGTGTTGGTTTGTCTTTTCATTCTATATTTCCAATAAATCAACACACACAAAAAAAAATTCTGCCGTGTATAAACAAAAAAATGAAACCAAGATAGAAAAATTATTCAAAAAAACAGTATCTAACATTTTATTATATTAATATTTCAATCAAATCGTCGTAAAATAAACAACATTATTTTCTTTATTTGTGTTTTTATTTTAAAAGTTATGTTTGTTTCACATCGGTACAAAAGAAATAACACAAAAGTAATTATCCATAAATTGAAACATATTAACAGATTCAGTGTTTTGAAATGAAACAAAAGAGATGATATGATAGACTAATATCAGAATTACTGTGTAATGTCGTAAACAGACAGATATTATTCTTGAAATTATTTAATAGTAAGAAATGAAGGTATGTTTTTATTGTGAGGACTGCCTTTGTTAGGATTTTAAAGAAAATGTCTTCAGATACTTTTAGTGAATAGATTTTCTTTGTTGTTACATTATTTAGGCATTTTTTAATTTTTGATATTAACTTTCTAGAATTAATCCACTGTTTTTATGATTTCTTTTGCTGAAAATAAATACATTAAATATAATATAAATATATAATATTTAATATATTAAATTTAATAAAACTGAAGATTTTATTTATGTTGATCAACCAGTTCTTAAAAAAGCCTTTAGCTATATACTAGTTACGTAGACAACTTTTATTAATAATTTCATAAAAATCAATAGCTAGGAAAGGACTTCAATAAAAATTTAATACTACTGTCACATACATCCTTTTGATTATTTGAACCAGCAGGACTTCTATATTTTAATGCCAAAAACTGCTCCTTAACCCTTTCCATAGACAAGTAACAATTTTAAATATTATTAAAAAAGAAAATGTATAAATTCATTTTAATTTAATCGTGTTACTTCAAAACTCTTCAAATGTAAATTTTCTGTCTTCCACTCGTAGATGAAAAATATAAAATTTTTCCATTATTCTTTTAAAAATAAACCAACAGTGAAAACTTACATAAATAAATTCAATTCACAAGAATAGAAGCAAATGAAAATAGAAAATAGAAAATCTTACAATTCTTCCTACTGTTGTTGTTGGTTAGTTTGTGCTTTGTCGAATCGAAGGATATCAAATATACAATGAAGAATAAAACTACCTAGTCACACAACAAACACATGACTTTTTCGACATGGGATTTCTGTCATACTTGATTTTATGTTTTTTTTCCATCTTTCTTTAGAATTTGAAATAAAAAAAATGAAGAAAAATGTCTTGGGTTATTTTTTTATTGTAAATTTATTTTTGGTTGATTTTGGTACGAGAAATCGAGATGATATAAGTAAATGTAAATCGAAATAATTTTTTTAGAGATCTGAATATTATTTGCATTAAATGTGTAGTTTGGTTGTTTGTTTTTTTTTTTCTGGTAAGGAGAAGGTTAATAGTCTGTTTGGGGTTTACGATTATTTAGTTTTTTAAGGCTTTTTCAGCAATAATAAGAGATTGAGATGAAGTGATGGATTTTATATTATTGCAATAAAATTCTTGATTTGACAAATTGTTGTTTTAGGGAAATTTTATTTATTTTGAACAATTCAATTCATATAAGAAATACGTGATGAATTCGACAAAAAAGTATTTTAACGAATGATTTTGATTGTTGGTAAGTGAACTGAATGTGATTTGAAGTTTTATGATGCGGATTAGTGTATTTTTTTGGTAACCAAATCATATTTTAAGAGATTTCGGAAAGTATACTTGAAATATATATTAAAAAGATTATCTCACAAGTGATCAAATAATTGCGTTATACAATCAATGTTATCAGCGTTTGAAATTATTTTTTTCATAAAATGTGTTGTGTAATAGGGATTAAAAATGTGTAACAACAATACAAAGATATTTTTAGGACCTATCTACAAACTCATGCGTCCAGAAATGTTTAGGTTGAAGTTACTCCAGTCTATTAGTTTTGGCCAATTATCCCATTTATGTGTTATGCGCAGGCAGAAGGTATCAGTTTTGGTTGATTTGCCATTTTTTTATATTATTGATCTATGGGTGTGACAAGTTCGCGTACTCCAGTCTCTACTACAAACCTACGAGTAAACGTGATATATCGCATACCACTGATTATAGCAGTTAAATTTTACTACCCAAGGAGATGTCTTAGGGGTGCTGGCAGATGAATTGTTTTCAGTCAACGATATCACTCTCAACCTTAGTTAAACAATATTTCTTGATGGTGACCCACTATTGCTTACTCGAAGAAATGAATCTTCATATAACTTTATATCTGGTTTTAATCATTGAGGAAGACAGTGCATCGCATGATCTAGAAATATGTCTTCTAGCTGAATTATTGGGAACGCGATTTCAGTTTTGTTTGGGCAAATTTGTTTAAGAACTTGTTTTATTTTATTTTTATTTCCTTTATCCTATCACGAAATATTTGGCTAAAAGTCATATTTTGTTATAATGATTTATTGATTAGTTTATCCATTCTTTTAATTAATTCCTCTGCTTTCTAAGTCCCTCCAACTTCTGTATTTGTAATAACGAGGGATCTCAATCGTATGGTTTTCACGAACCGACTAACAAGTGAAACGGAGAATAGAAAATATTTGAGGCATGATGCATCAATTATATCTGAACAATGTTGCAGCCGATATTTTAAAAAAGTCAACGAGATCAGCAATAGTGTTGTAGAGAACATAGTTTTGATGAACTTAGAACTTTGTTTTGATGCATAAAGCAATTGTCTTTGCAGTACGACATTCAGTTTAATACAAACTACGATAGCTTTAAAAAAGCTAAATTAATTTTAAACGGAACGCAAATCAAATCACAAAATGCGAATAAAACACCAACGAATTATATATATATATATATATATATATATATATATATATATATATATATATATATATATATATATATATATATATATAATATATATATATATATTATCTATATATATATATATATTATATATATATATGTGTATATATATATATATATATATATATATATAATATATATATATATATATAATATATATATATATATATATATAATAGTATGTATATATAATATATATATATATATATATATATATAAATATATATATATAATATATATATATATATATATATATATATATATATATATATATATATACTATATATATATATATATATATATATATATATATATATATACATATATATATATATATATATATATATATATATATATATATATATATATATATATATATATATATATATATATATATATATATATATATATATATATATATATATATATATATATATATATATATATATATATATATATATATATATCTACATATATATACACTACAAACTCAAGTGTTTTATCAAACGTTTTAAAATAAAACGTTGAAGTGTTTTTTTGAATCTATGTGTTTTAATTTAAAACATTTGAAGTGTTTAGTGCCTCTACGTTAAACATTTCAAGCGTTTAACACAATTATTTTAAACATCTAACTGTTTCGTTTTAAAACGGTTCATCTGTTTTAGCAAAACAATTATTTAAACTGCTTTATAATAAAACGTTTTACCATCTGCAAAGCGTTTAAATATCGGTTAAAGGTTTTAAAACAATTCACTTATAAGGAATTAAAACATTTTAATAAAAAAAAACGGTTATCTATAAAACGCTTTTATTAAAAACATAAAAACATAATAAATTTAAACTTATATATTTACTTTAAATTCACTTTATTCACTTTAAATCTACTTTAAATGCACTTTAAATTCACTTTAAATGCACTTCAAATTCACTTTAAATTCAATTTAATTCAATTTAAATTCGCTTCAAATTCACTTTAAATTTACTTTAGAGTCGCTTTAAATTCACTTTAAATAATTGAATTTAAAGTGAATTAAAAGTGAGTTTTAAGTGAATTTAAATTGAATTTAATATGAATTTAAAGTGAATTTAAAGTTATTTCAAAGTTAATTTAAAATGAATTTAAAGTTAATTCAAAGTGAATTTAAAGTGAATGTAAAATGAATTCAAAGTACATATACTTGAACATGACACATTGGAGTTACTTAATCCTAAAAATGATAGAACACTATCATCAAATTGATACCTGCAAGTCTAAACTTGCAAAAAATATTAGACAGATATGAAAACTAGATGCCTTCAAATCATTTCACATTGCCCAAAACAACCAAAATATGATTTCAGAGGTCCACATTATTTCAATACTATTAAAATAGCAAAATCGCGGGATGTAAATTATTTAAATACAAAAATGTAAATGTACAATATTCTACAGTTTGTAAATTGTTTTATATATCTTAATTCTTACCTACATTTATATCCCTTTTAATATTTTGTTTTATTGTTTAATCACTTTATTATTGTAATCCAGTCAATATTTAGGTGTTCCCCAAAAATGTTTATTCTTAAATTTCTTAATTGCCACTTTTATTTCATTCCTAATTTTAAATTTTGTTTTTGAATTTTTTACTGATCTAATTACAATAACTGTTTTAAGAAATTTTTTTTCTTAAAAGATGAAACAATGCATTTTATCCTTAAAAAGAAATTATGTTTTGTCTTATTCGTACAAAGTATTTTCACACCTTTATCTTTCTATGTCTACCTTGGAACATTTTTTGCCAAATGTAAACAGAAAAAATATAAAACATATGTTGATTCTAACAAGTTTCGTTTAATCAAATCATTTCGTTTTTGGTTGTTGTTAATTGTTGTAAAATTTATTGTATTCAATATATGTATATTCATAAATTTAGTAAAATTTGCTTATACATATTTAAATATTAATAATAAATAACGTTGAGAAAAAATTACAGTGCATTTAACCGTAATTTTTTATTTAAAAAAAAATATTTAATAAAATAAAAAAGTGTTTTGTGCATAGCAAGGATGTACAAAGTGTATTTTTTTCAATCAGAACAAAAAGTGTCTGATATTCAAATCGTGAATGAAAATTTAATTGAATTTAGTTAGTGGAAAAAAGAAGGTGAAAGTGATTAAATGTAGATGTTTCTAAGGTTAGTAAATTGTTGTACTTGTTTGTTTATAAATATGTAACACACAAATTTTATTTAATAAACTACAATTTTTTTCATAAAATATAATAATAATTTGTAACCCAAATCATTCCGTGGTTTGTCAGATAATATTTTTTTAATTTGCAATAATTTAATTGAAATTATACAAAAAATTTTCGTGTTGCATAAAAAATTGTGAATTTTAATCTTTAGAGTTCCGTAGTTTGAAAAGGTAAAAACGGTACCCTATTGGTGAGACTTCGGTGTCGGTCCGAATTTCTACATAATCAATTTACTCACAAACTATAAGTGCTATCAAATTGAAATTTGAAATATTTGGTTTTATCTATAGGCTATTATTTTGAAAACGTACATCGAAAAAAACACAACTATTTTTTAAAAATCTGAAATTTTGATATATTGTTGGCATTGACGAAAGGAAAAAAGTGATTTCTGCTTTTATTTTTTGAGTACTCTGAATCGGAGTTATGTGCTGTTGAATTTTGAGGCTTTTTCACGTAGTTTTGGTAATGGTGGCAATGTTTTGTGAATAGGTGCCACAAATTTCATCCGACTTACGTATATTTTTGCAAGCAAAAAGGAAAATAATTGAATAATTGAAATAAGTAAGTTTAAAATTAATAACTTTTCTCTTTTTCGCTAGGCGGCGCGTAAAACCTTAGTTTACTTCAACGCTCATATCTCAAAAAGTAGGCTTTTTTTTTTTTTTGTTTTTCACAAATTTTAAAGTAAACATATGCAGCTATGAAATTAAGAAATAAAAAGTCAGCAATTCTTAAATTTTTAAAGTTTGGTATATGAAAATTCACATGTGTTTTTTTATTAAGTTAATAATCCTGTACTAAATGTGGATCTAATAAATTAAACATTTCATATTTTAACACCTGCAATAAATTTGAACCATTTTCTGTGCGGGTAAATGGTTAAAAACTTATTAAAAATTAATTTAAGTTAAGTGGTAAAATAAAGGAATTTAAATTATTAAAAGGGTCTGTAAAATGTATTAAAAGGGTCTGTAAAATGTTAATTCATTTTAAAAAATGTCAGCCCCTTTGTAGTGCAATTTTTTTTAGTAACACTACTATATAACTAAATGTAGTGCAATTTTTGATATGGCACTATACTATGTAATCAAATTGTAGTGCAATTATTTATATGTGCACTACTATGTTAAAATGTAGTGACAATGTTAGCCTTAGTGCGATTATGGTTGTTTCACACACTATTTGAGTAGCAATTTGTCACTACAAACAATTTGTCACTACTGTTTATGAAAAGGTAGTGAAACTGGTGGATGCACTAATATTTATTTAGGATGCACCACTATTAATGATGGTAGTATTAATATGGTGTGTAACACTATTTCACAGATGGAATAATAAAACGTATATATTTCTCACTTTGTGTTTTTATTTAACAATAGTTCGTATAACTTTTTAATAGTACAACTTTTCCGTTTTAAGTTTACAAAAATTGTATATAAATATTGGCTTTAGTAACTGTTTTTTCTAACTTGGTTTTCACACCGTATTGATCGATTTCTCGTTAATTGCTCGATTTGATAAAAATTGACTTAACTTATTTCAAATGAACTCAACTTATTTTAATGAACTTAAACTTTATTTTACTTTAGGATATAACTTAACTTAGAATATAATTTCACGACTGACTGATTGATTTTTGTCAGAATTGACTCGCTGATTTAAAATTGACTGAACCGGTTTGTTTTTTGTTTTTCGAACGACTGTTTAGTTCTGTGGTTACCGTTAGACTGCGTATTAATTCAAAAAAACTTTTGTTAATCGACCCATTTTTGATAAAAACTAAAAATTGATTACCAATTTAAATTTTATAAAATATTATTATTTGTTGATGTATGTCGCGTATTACTTAATCCTAATTTGTCAATTTTGTATTTTAATTTAATTTAATTTAAAAAAGTGTTTCGCAATAATTAATTTTAAGATTGTTGATTTTGCACAAATAATATTTATTGAATTTACATTGGTAATAATTGGTTATAATATTATTTGGTAATGTTTATTTGGATGTTAATTTGGGGATACTACATTCCTCCCTCCCACGGAAAAAATTTTGTGTTTATCGTTAAAGGAATTAGAAGGAAAGTTAGGTAGAATAGTTAACGATAAAAACAAAATTTTACCAAATTATGTATTCTTTGTGAAAAATTGAGCTACGTTATCTTGGGTTTTGTTTTTATGATACAGAAATGCAGTAACAATGGCTATTAGAGAAATGGGTTCATTTCTTTTTGTACTTAAATTATAACGAACTCTTAAATATGTGAATCTTAAGTTTATTAATCAAAAATTTAAAATGACCATGTATTATAATGAATTGAACAGTGCAATATATATGTATAATTATTATAATATTTCGAATTTCTTTCTTTTTGTTTTCATTTTTTTTTTTTTTATTTACTTCGTTTTTAGCAAGAAAAATTACTGTCAATACGAGTACATATCTAAATTTATTTTTAATTTGTTAATTTTCAAAATTATAATTATAGTCTTTAAACCAGATTTAAAGGTACAATTAAGCTTATCGAGATATTATTGATTCTATTTAGTTTCAAAATCAGAAAAAAAAATGTTTAAATCCAAAATCTAAAAAGATTTTCTGTTCAGTCTACGTTATTTAAAATGATTTCTGTATGCTTACTGTAATAAAAAATAAAATGATGATTATGATAAAATTTTAATTTTCATAAAAAATAAGGTTGAACTTGAAAATGAAATGTTTAATATGAAACGTTAGTATTTAGTAAATAAAAAAAATTATGTAAGAATATTTATGTAGGTCAGTAATTCTTATTGTTTTGATATTATGAAACTATTTATAATCACAGAAATTCGGTAAAAACGTTATCAAAGAAATTGTTTTCTTTTTGCCATAGCTTAGTTTATTATTAGTAGATCGTTTGACTTAAATTAGTTTGGAATCTTAGGTATATGAAACTTAAATTAATTATGTATTTCCCGTTCTTAAATTCTAGTTTATCATCTTGTTTTACTAATTTATATTTTTGTATTGTTTAAATGATCATTAAAGTAAAGACAAAATAAAATTTTGTAAAATTCAAAATCTTTTATAAAAAATTATATACTGTGTTTATTGGAAAAAAAAAATGATTTCCGACTTATTACTGTATAATTATATAAATTTTAAAAATGAAATTGGAGATTTTTCATTTTTTAAACGACCTTTATTAATTGGAGATACCATATTTATATTATGAATGATAAAATTTGATGAACTTAAGAATGTGAATTGCAAATATGTTAATTGTTTTTATGTATTTTAAAAATGTTTTTTTTTATTTTCTTTTTGTTTAGATTAAATGCATTTTGTTTTTGTTTCCTATGTTTTGATGTGGGTCAAATTCTTTTTGTTTTGATATTAGGATTATTTGTTTATTATTATTGTAAAACTATTTTCAATGACAGAAATTTGTAAAAAAAGTTTTTAAAGAAATTGTTTTCTTTTCGCAATATGTATTTCTGAATAATAAATTCAGCTATTCTTGTTTTATTATAAGAATAAAATGAGTTCAACAATTTTGTTTATTTGAAATGAATTTTGCTAATTAAATTTGATTACATATGTTATGAAATATGAAGACTTAGTAATAGTAAATAAAAATAGTAGTAAAGTATTTGTTTTTGTTTCCGTTAAAAATTATGTTATTTTTGATTAGCTTTCGTATCTTAAAATTATTGTCGTAATATAATATGTATTTATGCTTAATGATTTTAAAATTATTATTTTTATTGATTGTATTGATTATTGATCGGAATCAGTATTGGTAATAAGATTATTGTTTTTCGATTATTATGTTTCTTGTATATTGTATAAATTGTTTAGATTTGACTTATGGTTAAGGCTAGTATTAGGTTTAGGATAAGTTGGTTTGGTTTACTTGTGGTGTATATTAGTATTGTATTTAGGATAGGTTTGTTTGGTTGGCTTATGGTTTAGGTTAGTATTAGGTTTAGAATAGGTAGGTTTGATTTACTTGTGGTTTAGATTAGTATTATGTTTAGGATAAGATGATTTGGTTTACCTATGTTTTAGGTTGGTTTAAACGGAATTTGATATTTTTTTTAGAAAGCTGTTGTTTTTAAAAATGTGGAAATTTTATCGTTAGAAAGTAATTTTGAAGGAAAGTTATTTCCAATTTGATTTATGTGTTTGATTAATAAATATGTATTGTCCTGAACAACGGTTATGTAAATTTTTGCAATGAAGTTGAAAACTTCTTCTTTGTCGAATATGATTTTACGAGATGCTGGTAGTAAATTATTGTAAAAACAGACACGAAATTTCTGGAACAGACTTTCAAGCCAATTAACTGAATTATACGAATACGAATGAAATTGTATTATATTGGTTATAATCGGAAGTGTAAGTTGTAAGGCAATAGTTTTCTTGACATGAATACACGAAAGGCTAAGATATAGTAGAATTGATTTCAGTTTGAAAAGTTGTAATGAACAGTGTATCCGATTTTCAATAGGTCTGGATGGAGTGGTACGAAAACATTTCTGGTTTTGATAAATTTTATGGTCACGGTTGTTTACAGTTATTTTGTTAGTAGGGTCATTGTCGTTTGTCATAACAGATTGGTTCGTCGTTTTAATATTTTTTGGGTCAGAGTGATAGGGACTGCTTGGTTGGAGCTTAATCGTATGTTGATCGGTTTTGTTTTTTCGAAATTTCATATTTGTGTTAATCGTTTTAGATATACTTCGGCGGCTGTGTAATTTGATATTTGGTTTTTTGTTTGACGATTTCTTTTCCACTACCATAGTTGAGGGCAAATATTGATTTTTCTTGGTTGGGTTTTCTGATTTCTGGATTTTGTTTTTGTGACGATTAGAATTAGTTTGGCATTTCAAAGTGGGAGTTTGTAGTCTATGGTGTGGATAATTTTTGGTATTTTTTAATTTGGTTGGTATTGATGAAATTTGCTTTGTGTTCGAAATTTTTATAGGAATATGCATTAAGTTTCGGGACATGTTTTGTTTTAGAACTTCGGAATAAAGAATTGGCGTTGAAATAATTTTTGATTTAATTTGTGATTTGTCTGAGTTATTGTCGGGCGTATTTGATCTAGTTTTGTTAGTCGGAAATTTTTGGCTACTATGTGTATCTGATAAAGATAACAAAGCATTTTCTATAATAGTGTTTACAAGGGATGTTGAATTGGGCTTTAAAATTTGAACGTTTTCTGTAAGATTGTTTACGAAAAGGGTTGGATCGGGCTCTGTAATTTGAGTTGAGTCAGTTGGAGTTTTCTGGATACTTTGGTTGACTGATATGGATAGTGGAATTTTTTCTGTAAGATTGCTTACAAAGAGGATTGAATTTGGTTTTGCTTCGCATGAGCCGTTTGGCATTTTAGCAAATTTGTTATCATTTGTTTCGAGTTTATCTTTTAAGTTTGAATCCTGTGAACTTGAAGAATTATCAGCAGAACCATGTGGAAGAATTGGAAGCAGACTTGATGCATTATTTTCTGAATTTAAATAATTTAGGTCGTCAGTGTTAATATTCAAAGACGGAATATCTGTATACGTGTCGGTAACACGGAAATTATTTGACAAGAAAATACAAGACGGTTTAAGATGTAATGTAGGTGCAACTCTTTCTTGTGCGATTAATGGTTCGGGCTCTACGTCAGAATTGTCCGATAAATTTAGTTTTGTACTTTGTAAAAGTTTTGAAGGTGCTATTGGGGCTTTAGAGTTTACAATGAAGTTTAATTTTGATGTAACATTTGTATTTGAATTAGGTCGTTCTGCTTGAGAATTTGTATTTTTTATGTTTTCTGGTTGGTAACAAGATATATTGGAAGGTGGGTGTGAGGGATATGGGGATTTTTGATCAAAAATATATGGTGGAATGTGTGATAAATTACTGGAGCTACTTTGAGCTGTACTATAAGGGTTAGGCATATTTTCTACTTCTGGCTGTAAATATGAATAAGAGGGTAAATGGGATTGCAGTTTCTCATGGTAGTTTGATACTGAAGGAAATGTTGGATGTTGCGTAGAATTCGAAAGGTTTGTTTTAGGAACATTTGAAATTGCATGAGCAGCAGAAAACGATGGGGAAGATGGTATATCAGATGATAAAGGCAGTGGGGTAATGTGATTTACGTTTTGATTTTGTGGAATTATATTGTTATTCAGTAATGTCAGTTGAGAGGGTTTATCAGTTTTTGTTATACTTTCTGCAGGGGTGTATGTTGTATTTGAAGGTGGGTGGTTAAATAGAGGGAATCTAGGCAGATTATTAGCCATCTTTAATGCAAAGTTTGACGTTGTGGAGCTTAAACTTTGTGTGAGTTGAGCAAACGTATGGGCTTTTATTCCCTTTAATTGCCTGGTGGAAGGTGGGAAGTAATTCCGTAATATGAATCCTAGGTCTTCAACTGATTTGAATGACTTGTCTTCAACGGCTAGGAGAGCCTTGCCTGTGATACGTCTAACCAGTAATTGTGCAAAAACTATCTGATCTAGGACGTTCAATTTCAATGTAATTGTTGTAGCACGAAATATAAAGCGTTCTATTTCCTCGTCGATATCGTCGGCATCACCGTCTAGTTTTTCGACTAGTTTTACTACTTCGTATAGGTTAACCATATCAAATAACATATTTAATGAAAATTACAGGAAAAAGAATTATCGGATTGAATATAAAAAGGATGATAACCAAATTTCGAGTTGTGGTAAAAATTAAAGTTCAGAATTGAATGAAATTTACTGATTTACTGATTAAAAAAAATTTACTGATTTACTGATCTAAAAACTTAAGCTTACGTTTATCTGATGTTGTAGGTGTTGATCCTGATGATCCTTTATTTTGTGTTGCTGATAATGATGTCAAACTTGTCGTTCTTGACCCCAGGTCTTGTGTAAACTTTTGATTAGCTTCTGAGGGCTGGTTCATATATTCCTTTCTGTCCTTATGTCGGAAAGGACTAACCGGCTGCGCCAAATGTAGTGCAATTTTTTTTAGTAACACTACTATATAACTAAATGTAGTGCAATTTTTGATATGGCACTATACTATGTAATCAAATTGTAGTGCAATTATTTATATGTGCACTACTATGTTAAAATGTAGTGACAATGTTAGCCTTAGTGCGATTATGGTTGTTTCACACACTATTTGAGTAGCAATTTGTCACTACAAACAATTTGTCACTACTGTTTATGAAAAGGTAGTGAAACTGGTGGATGCACTAATATTTATTTAGGATGCACCACTATTAATGATGGTAGTATTAATATGGTGTGTAACACTATTTCACAGATGGAATAATAAAACGTATATATTTCTCACTTTGTGTTTTTATTTAACAATAGTTCGTATAACTTTTTAATAGTACAACTTTTCCGTTTTAAGTTTACAAAAATTGTATATAAATATTGGCTTTAGTAACTGTTTTTTCTAACTTGGTTTTCACACCGTATTGATCGATTTCTCGTTAATTGCTCGATTTGATAAAAATTGACTTAACTTATTTCAAATGAACTCAACTTATTTTAATGAACTTAAACTTTATTTTACTTTAGGATATAACTTAACTTAGAATATAATTTCACGACTGACTGATTGATTTTTGTCAGAATTGACTCGCTGATTTAAAATTGACTGAACCGGTTTGTTTTTTGTTTTTCGAACGACTGTTTAGTTCTGTGGTTACCGTTAGACTGCGTATTAATTCAAAAAAACTTTTGTTAATCGACCCATTTTTGATAAAAACTAAAAATTGATTACCAATTTAAATTTTATAAAATATTATTATTTGTTGATGTATGTCGCGTATTACTTAATCCTAATTTGTCAATTTTGTATTTTAATTTAATTTAATTTAAAAAAGTGTTTCGCAATAATTAATTTTAAGATTGTTGATTTTGCACAAATAATATTTATTGAATTTACATTGGTAATAATTGGTTATAATATTATTTGGTAATGTTTATTTGGATGTTAATTTGGGGATACTACACCTTTTTACTAATTAAAATCTCATTAGAGACTCATAATTTTAACATTTAAAATTTCTAATGACGCCCACAAACGGTTTTTGGAACAAATTATGCTTGCATCCAATCAAAATATATAAAATTGTACCTACCTAATTTTGCCTGATTCTACCTATGTCAAAACTATATAAAAGGTATATGATGTGATTGCCTTATAGCAAGTATATTCAAAAATATTTAGAAGACATAACCTTTAGAAAAGATAATACATAATAGAAATGCCTTTCAAATTGTGCTGTAACTTGTACGGTCTCAAAAATCATAAGCGGACATCAAAAAATGTGAAACTGGTCACACCAGCTGTTATTAAAAAAGCTGCGACCCTAAATTTCACTTTGCGTGATGACCAGTTTATATGTGAAACATGTGGCACTTATATCTATATTACCTTGTTTATACAAGGTAAATTTAATTTTTTTATTAAAATGAATAAAAATTCATATGCAACTAAAATTTTCTACAGCAGCTTTCATGTTCGAAAACTATCGATAGTGAAGTTATTTCTATAAATCAGGATGTTGAAAATGTTCCAACGAACGAAAATATTCAAATACCTCCAGCATCTTTAGATCCATCACCAGTTTCGGTTGATACTATATCTCCACCAGTTCTTGAACTACTTAATGAGACTTTAGAAGATATTAACAATGTTCTTGGAAGATTAGCCGAATCTCCTATCAAACAAAAACATATTACAACAAAAATTGCAAGTGTCACATCGGCAATAAGTTAAAGAATATTTCAAGTAGATTCAGTTAAAGTGTTATCACCAAACGAGATATGTGAATATACATCATGGCTTATGAACCTTAAAAAGGAATTTAAAGATGCCAGCTCTAAATCAAAACAAGTGTTTTTGTTGAGAATTCTAACACGTAAATTTTGGTCAAATCAACGTATACAGGATACTCAATGATAACGCAGAATGAGATAGAAGCTGCACAATAAAGTTCAATAAAGTTCAAGCCACAATCCACCCAATCGTAATTTACTACAAATCATGTAATGATAAACTAGAGGTCTTATCTTTTGTTATTATATCTGATCATTTAATGCATAACCCAGTTGCAGTTCATAAATACCAGGAAAGGTGTATTGAATTCATTGAAAAACAGCAAGAAATATATCCAAGTATCAAAAAAATTTTATATTTTACTGATGGTTCAGCAGCTCAATATAAAAATAAGAAGAATTTCATAAATCTCTGCAAACATATTGATGATTTTAAAATACCTGCAGGCATTTCTTTGCAACTGCGCACGGAAAGGGTCCATCCGATGGGATTGGAGGAACACTTAAAAGAGAAGCCCGGAGAGCTTCGTTTAAGAGAGAAAAAATATAAACAGCAAGGGAGTTATTTGAATGGGCGGAAATTTGGTCGAGAAAAACCAACCACGTTATGAAGTTTTCATATGTGTCTTCAGGAGATATCGAATTACAGGAGCAATTTCTTTCGATGTGGTTTTCGGACTTAAAACCATAAGTGGAACTCAAGGATTCCACAGTTTTTAACCGGATAACACTACACCCGATAAAATAATTGCCAAAATGTTTTCTTTTTCTGATAATCATAAATATATCAATTTAAAGGCAAAAAGAATTATATAAATTAATTTTTTAATGTATTAATTTATATAATATTGATTAAATTAAATTATAATGTTTATAGAAAAAATATTTTTTTAATTTTTTTTCTAATGATAGGGTTGGTGATGTTGAAATTATAACAAAATCTTCGATCATTGGGATCTCCTATTCTTATTCTGAATAAAAACCTGTTTCTCAATCAGAAATACACAGAAAATGGTTCAAATTTATTGCAGGTGTTAAAATATGAAATGTTTAATTTATTAGATCCGGATTTAGATTTAGTACAGGATTATTAACTTAATAAAAACACACATGTGAATTTTTCATATAACAAACTTTAAAAAATCGTAAGAAAAAATCCATATTGAATTGCTGACTTTTTATTTCTTAATTTCATAGCTGCATATGTTTACTTTAAAATTTGTGAAAAACAAAAAAAAAAAAAAAGCTACTTTTTGAGATATGAGCTTTGAAGTAAACCAAGGTTTTACGCGTCGCCTAGCGGAAAAGAGAAAAGTTATTAATTTTAAACTTACTTATTTCAATTATTCAATTATTTTCCTTTTTACTTGCAAAAATATACGTAAGTCGGATGAAATTTGTGGCACCTATTCACAAAACATTGCCACCATTACCAAAACTACGTGAAAAAGCCTCAAAGTTCAACCGCGCATAACTCCGATTCAGAGTACTCAAAAAATAAAAGCAGAAACCACTTTTTTCCTTTCGTCAATACCAACAATATATCAAAATTTCAGATTTTTTAAAAATCAAAAATTTAAAAATCAACAAAAAAATGTGCGTTTTCAAAATAATAGCCCCTATATTTTATGGACATAGATAAGGAGATAGTAAACCAAAAGTTTTGTTTGAGGAATCGAGTTTGGTCTAAAAAATTGAAAAATAATGGAAGTATTTCAAAAAAAATTTTTATTGAATTTTCGACTGCTTAGTTTTTGAGCTATTATCAAAAACGAGTGGTTTTTTTGTCAAAAATTATTTTGGTACCCCCCCTTAACTTCGAACATTACAAAAGAAAAAATTTAAAAAAATTCGTGGGTGTAAGGATTTTGCTAAGTCGAAACCAAAACTTTTTTTTGGTTGTTATAATTTCAAATGTTCATTGGAGGGGGTTTAAAGTAGAAATTTAAAAAAAACATTATTTTTGATCATAACTTGTGGGGTGTCATATGAAAGTTGATTTTTCTTTGGTAGTACAAAAGAGTTGTTTTTGTAATTTTTGAGAGCACAGTTTTCGTCTTATTTTCAAAAATGTAAAATTTTTTTTGTCACCCCCTTATCTACGAACATTACAAAAGAAAAAATTAAAAAAATTCATGGGTGCAGGGATTTTGCTAAATCGATACTAAAATTTTTTTTTACTAGTTATAATTTCAAATAAACGTGAAACTATACTAACAAAAACTGTTTTTCTCTTAAATATTATATACACGGAACCCTCAGCGAGCGAATTATATTCGCACTTGCCTGACTTTTTTTTTATTGCAGTGTAGTTTAACCATCATCCTCAATTATAAAGGGGTTCTATTTTTACTGAATAGACCCCATTTAATAATGAAGTATATTCAGTTATATCGTTTTTAGAAAATTACTGCTATTCTTTTATTTTTTATATGAAATTTTATCAGTAAATATTAACTCAATCAAAATAATAGATGAATAGCAGAAATGTTATATTATTTTAAAAACTTAATTGTAGGCTGTGTTTTAGTATTTTAAAAAATAGTATAAAATCTTTGGTGTGAAGCGAAGCTTATAAGTTTTGATTATTATAAAATTATTTTGAATTTTTATAGAAGATTGGAAGGTTTCTTTATCCATAATATAATAGCCGTGAGTCTATCCCTCTACTACGATCGTAACGTTCATATCCACTATTAGTATTACCTTTATTTTAATAATTAAATCGATTAACCAATTATCAATCGATTTATTATATAAAGTTAATATCGGTCAATCATATATTAAATAAATATAACTGCCTCGTTCAGCAGGAATTATATTTATTTCGATAAATTTTATTTAAATTTATTTCTGTAATGTCATCAACTTTAATATTATTTTATGTTATTTAGATTTCGTTATTTAATATATATCGTGGGAATTTATGGAAATTAGATCTAGGCTTTTAAGTTGTTGATGACTTATTTAATTGTTTAGAATAATTTGGTTGGAAGAATAACATATGTAATGTATGTCAATTAGATTTGTCATACAAATGTTACATTGGGCAATCTTTCTCTTCCAGTGTTCCGGTGAACAAAAGCAAAAGCGCTACATGAGAAAAAAAAAATCACAAAATTTTCAAAGGATTGTATACCAAACACAACTTCCAACAATTTTAAAAATCGTCGGTTATAATACCACGAGTCATTGAAATTTTTTCGAAAATTTTTTGATTTTCCGGAATTCCGAGATGACGGACATTGCAATAAATAAATTTTTATATAAAATCTACCTAAAATCTTGGGGCATAACTAAATTCATTATGTTCAAAATTAAATCCTTCAAATTAATATTTCAATAAATTTATCCTTCAAAATTTTTATTTTACAATTTTTTTTGATAATTTTTCAATTTTTTTCAATCATTCAATTCCAAAACCAATAACTTCGATTCAATGCAAGCAAAACAAAAGTTATTCATGTTTCTAGATTATCAACACTGTAGTTTGATTTCAAAGATATTGTGGAGAAAGAATATGTAAGACTTCTAGGAGTAGAAATTTAAAATAATATTGAATAATTGTAATATTACTCCAGTGAAATTCTTATCTTTTCAAACTAGCTAAGATTAATGTCAAAAATTGTCATATGCAGGCAAATAACGTAGGTTTTGCACTATCGTAGGTCGTAGGTTTTGCACTATAGCTATCTGCCAATTGTCATAGTAAAAAAGTATTGTTCTATACGTTTACTCGTGCTTTCGTTTATTAATTCTGAAAAAAAAACAGAATTAATAGAATAACGATAACGTAGCGATCCAAGTGACGTAAATAGCGATCCAAGAATATTCCAAACGGCCAGTATTTATAGAACATTACTGTAATAAACGGACTGCATTTTTGACAGCATCGCATTTTATTTCATTTTTTAGAGAAATTTCTGCAAAATAATGAAATTATATTTTATTTTCATGGCAATTATTCAATGTAATTTATTTATCTAATATAATCAATGAATTTAATCTTAAAAAATATAAATATTTCAATTTTGTCATTATAGTTAGTATGTTGGTATGTTGCACTGCTCAAAATTTTGGTAAGGACCAATATTTACTGTTTATTTATTTTATCTAAAACACATTAAAACGTTTAATATGTTTTATATGCAAAACACATTAAATATTTTAACACTAAACGTTTAAAGTGTTTTAGTATTAAACGCTTAAAGTAGTTTAATCAAATAAAACACTTTAAAATGTTTAAAAAGTGACTACAAGCATTTAAACACTTTAAGTGTTTTAAAATAAAACACTTGAGTTTGTAGTGAAATTGGCGTTTTTAATTTGTCAGTGAAATTTAT
>OY856188.1:58445037-58505128 GCA_963693315.1 Diogma glabrata
ATATATATATATATATATATATATATATATATATATATATATATATATATATATATATATATATATATATATATATATATATATATATATATATATATATATATATATATAAAGTTATGTTATACATCATTATCCGGCTCAAAGGACCAAAACTAAACAAAACAAACCGTGAAGTTTAAATTTAATTAACAATAAAATGTTGAAGTTGTTTGATGATGCTTTGAAGTGCATCTTTGGTTTATTTTATAATTTAACCATAAAAATCACAATTGATTCTAATAAAAAATACACTGTTTTATTTTGATTATAATTCATAGAAACAAGTTTTGAATTTAACTACAATAACAGATATTTGCTTAATTACAGCCAGAATTCAAGTGAAGACAAATTACCAAATTTTTGATATGAAGAATTCAATTTTTTATACTTTGATTTTCATGACTGACCATTACGGTTTTCTTTTGCCATAAATAATTGAAACAGACCCAGAAATAGTTCGAACATCCTCCCGCCCATAAGAAATATAATTTCTGAATTTGAGCTTTTATAGTTAAATGTGAAATTAAATTTTGAAGCAAAAAAAATTAATGTAATAACGGAAAATTAACTTAATGAAATTTTTCATAAATAGAAAATTAATTACGTTATAAACAAAATGATCAAGCAAAATAGCAATAAAGCTCGGTAAGTATAAATTAAAATTTCTAATTAACTGAAAGTTTACAAAATTTGACAATAGGACGTATAACTTCTGATCTCGATGTCTTGAGTATTGCCACTCTAACAAGATTATATTTTCCTGGATGTTTCCTGGACGCAATTATTCGACAAAGAATCTATTTGTTTGGTGGAATATTTTCTTCCTTGATGCACACGATCTCGTCAACTTGAATGGTGTCATATTGAGTTTGCCATTTGTTGTGCTGTGCTGATTCAAATAATTTAGGTAATCTCGTGACCATTGCTTTCAAAACCCTTGGATTCATTTTTGGATATTTTGCCAACTTGATAATCGAGACTCCTTGATGTCTTCTAGTGATGGTTTGAGAATTGAGTATAGAGATTCTCCCACAAGGCAATGTGCAGGCGTAAGTACATCGATATTGCTGATGTCATGTGGTGATATAGGACATAAAGGTCGTGAATTTAGGACAACCTCTATCTGGATCAATAATGTAGCAATTTCTGCAAACGTAATGTATGTGTTTACAGTAACCCTTTTCATGTTAAATTTGGCTGATTTAACTAAAGCCTCCCACCACCGCCACCTAGAGGATTAAAATTAATATTATTCTGCAAATAGAAATTGGATAGATTAGTGTTCGATATTTGGAGAAAAACATCTCTTCGTGATGCAAAACGACGCAATGCAGCAACAGCGGCCTCCGATGGCATATCACTGACTAATTCAAGATGAACGGCTTTGACTACTAAGCAAAGAGATATTGCTATGTAGCCTTTTGTACTTGGAGCGTTTATTCCTTTGCTAATTCAAATTTGAATGGGCCCAGCAAAATGAATTCCATCTTTAGTGAATGTTCTTGATTTTGTTACGCGACAAGTTGGTAAACTTCCCATAAGCTGTTTTTAAGTTACTGTTTGATTTCTTACACAAATAACACAGTAGCGTATGACTCGTTTTACTTCATTTTTTTATGCCAAGTATCCATTATCTTTGCCGAATAATGTTTGCAAGCAAAGATGGTCCTGCATGCAGATTTCTAATATGCTTTTGGAGGATCAGCAGTATGGTAAAAATATGACCGTTTGGAAGAATAACTGGATGTTTTATTTCAAAAGGTGATTACATATTTCTAGACGACCACCAACACGTAATCTGCATCAATCTGCATAAATAGTGTTAATGATATCAGTTTATGTTTTTTGCTCAATTGAGCCTTCTTTGGTAGTGTTGTGATCTCTGAAGAAAATGCTTCCGTTGGGACATGTTTTAGTATTCTAATTTCAGCTTTTCTTAGTTCATCAACTGTAATTTCTCCGCGAATATGATTTTTTTTCTTAATATAATTATTGATAAAACATGACATGTTACAAATTACTTGTTTAACCTTGAATAAACATGAAAGTTTGTGGAGTAAATGATTGAAATAATCAGACTTGTAACTTAATTCTGCATAATGAAAATCAGTTTTGATTGATCTTTTTTCCAAAACTTGTGCACCTTCAAGCCACTTGAGCCACATGGGATCATTCCATTTCTCTTGACAACAAATCAGCTGGGTTGTCACTTGATTTAACATCGTTTCTAAAATTTCTGAAGTTCAATTTCCAACAAATGATTTCCACCTTCGAGGTATACTTGACAGCCAATGAAGCTGATATATTCAAAAAATCTATTAAACGACATAAAACTACTGCAGCACCCTGCTCTAATCGTGTCAGAGACACCTGCTTGATTCAAGCGACTTTTGTTTTGGAAGTAACAATTATTGTTTTTATTTGTCCATTAGCTTGAAACGAGCGCGTATAGACTACTGCTTCATATGCTTGATCTGACGCATCACAAAATCCATGGATTTGTGTTTGAGTTGATATTTCTCCTGGTAGTAGATATCTAGGAATTCGTATGTTTTCTAAGGCATTAAGTTCTTTGTAAATACTGTTACATATTTAAAATACTGTACTTGTTTGAAGGTTTAAACTAATGTTGCTCATTATAAAATAGGTATCATTGTGAACTTGTTAAACGAGCAATTGTGAATTGCATTTGTATAAAGTAAAATTAGCATAAACAAAAATTTTATAAAATCAGTATTATCAAGGTGGTCAATAAAGAAACATTGTAATTGTAATTCTCTTCTTTATTTTATTTAAAATAATAACACAACATGGCGCAGTTGTTTAACCAAAATAAATTTTGAAAATTAGTAATAAAAGAAGTGAAGTGAATAACTTTGTTTTTACTGTGTCTAAATAAAAAGAAAAACTAATCATGAATAGTTTTAAACCACCCAACTCCTTAGTTCTACAAGGAAATATTAGTGAAAATTGGCGTAAATTCGAACAACAATTTAAAATATATATGGAAGCATCTGGATATAATGCATTAGCGTCAGATAGAAAAATCGCCATATTTCTCAACGTGATCGGTGAAGACGCTGTAGATATTTTTAATACGATGAATTTATCAGATGTAAAACGCAAAGATTTGAAAGGAATATTGAACGCATTTCAAATATATTGTAATCCACGTAAAAATATTTTGTACCAACGATATCTTTTCTATACTCGTGATCAAAACGAAACCGAACAATTTGATCATTTCCTGACAGAAATCAAAAAATTAGTAAAAGATGGCGAATTCGGTGAACAAGAAAATTCTATTTTACGTGACAGAATTGTATTAGGTCTACAAAATAAAGCACTGCAAGAAAAAATTCTAAAGTTAAAAGATGCAGATGTGGAGCTTGAAAAAATAATTGAATATTGTCGAATTACTGAAACTACAGAGTCCCAAGTAAAGGTTGTTCAAGGTCGAACACTAATTAATACAACAACAGTACAAAATTTGGATCAAGTTACAAAGCCGGTTTATTTATCATCAACATCATCTCGTTTTAAAGCATCACATAATGGAAACTATGATAACAATAAACAAGCTGAGTCATCAACACGGGAAAATTTTTCATCATTCAACAAACAGAAATGCAGATATTGTGATTATCATCATTCTCATAATAGATGTCCTGCTTATACTAGATATTGTAGCATTTGTGGAAAAAAAGGGCATTTTGCAAAAGTATGCAACAATTTTAACCGTAGAATGGAAAAAAAATTTGTAAAAGAAGTTATTGAAAATAGGGAAGTAAACACTGAACAACCAAATGTAAATAATGATTATGTGTTAAGTGATGATAGTGATTATTTCTTAAATTCTCTTTCTGTTTCTATTGTAGATGGTGATGATGGGGTTGCTACAAGTGAATCAAGTGGATGGCATGAGGATTTAAAAGTGGAGGGACACAATATAAATTTCAAATTAGATTCAGGGGCAGATGTCAATATTATACCGCTACATATATATAAACAAATGAAAGCCTCTACATCTAAAAAACTAATACCACAAAGGTCAAACTTAGAAGCATATGGTGGATTTTTAGTTAAAACCGAGGGTCAAGTGGAGTTGTTAATAGATTTCTCAGGTAAATTTTTTTTGGAAAAGTTTCTTATTGTAAATACAAAGTCTAGACCTATATTGGGCCTTAAATCGTGTATAAAGTTGGGTTTGATCAAACGGACAGTTTGCGTAATAGGAAATACAACACCAGAGTTCATAAAAGAAAATATGGACTTATTCAATGGATTAGGGAAATTTCCTCAAAAATATAGCATACGCAGGTAAAAGAAAATGCGATACCAATAGCCAAGCCACCAAATCGAATTCCAATTGCTTTAAACGAAAAAGTAAAGAAAAAATTAAATGAATTATGTTCTGCTCGTATTATACAAAAGGTTGATGAACCTAGCGAATGGGTTAGCAAAATGGTAGTTGTGGAAAAACCAAACAAAAAACTTCGAATTTGTCTTGACCCACAGGACCTAAATAAAAATTTGGTACCAAATTTTTATCAAATTCCTACTTTGGATGATATAAAATCAAAGCTGTTTGGTCAAAAATATTTCACAGTTTTGGATTTAAAGGACGGATTTTGGCAAATTGAGCTTGATGCGAGCTCGAGTCAAATCTGTACTTTTTCCACACCTTTCGGCTGTTATAAGTTTCTCAGACTTCCATTTGGGTTAAATATAGCGGCCGAAGTTTTCCATAGGTTTAACACCCAAATATTTGGCGACTTACCTGGAGTGGTTGTTTATATCGACGATGTATTGGTTTTTGGAAAATCAAAGGATGAGCATAATGAGAACCTGGAAAGGGTAATTAAACATGCCAGAGAAGCTGGTATAAAATTCAACCCGAAGAAATTGCAACTGTGTGTGGACAAAGTGGAATATTTAGGGCACATCTTCTCATATCATGGTGTAGCTCCTCACCCAAACCGTATAAGCGCAATTATAAACTATGAGATGCCGACTGATAAAAAGTCGCTTCAGCGTTACCTTGGTATGGTAAATTATTTACGAGAGTTTTTACCCAATTTGTCAAACAAAATTGCTTCGCTACGAGAATTGCTCAAAATTAATACGGGTTTTTTGTGGTTGCCAAATCATACAAAAGCTATCCAAGAAATTAATGAAATGTTGGCTAAAGCACCATTGCTTCAAAATTTTGACCCGTCCGAAAATATTATTATTCAATGTGATACATCAAATCTAGGATTAGGATGTTGTCTATTACAGAATAACAAGCCTGTTTGCTATGCCTCCAAATCATTAACTGACACAGAGAAAAATTATGCATCGATCGAAAAAGAATATCTCGCAGTTCTTTTCGCGTGTCGTAAATTTCATCATTTTATTTACGGAAGACCTGCGGTAATTTATTCAGATCACCTACCCTTAATAGCAATAAATAAAAAAGAGGTCAGTAAAATCTTTTCTCCTAGGCTACAACGAATTAAACTCAAATTGTTGAGATATAACATTGAAATTAAACACCTACCAGGACGATACATCTACATAGCAGACGCATTATCGCGGGCATGCCCCATTACAAATAATGTTGAAGAAGTTGATGAATCCCTTAATGATTTGGTTCACACTATAAACATTTCAGAACAAAGACTAAATGAATTTAAGGAAAAAACTAATGAGGATTATATTTTAAGCAAAATCAAATATTTTTGTATAAACGGATGGCCCAAATCAAAAAACAAATTGTTTAAAATTTTACTACACGAAAAGACACGAGATAAATGTAAATGATCACCTATTATTTTATGAGAACCGCATTATGGTACCTCTGAGTCTTAGAGAAACCATTTTGGATCTACTTCATGAGACACATTTGGGTATTACCAAAACAAAAGCCCAAGCTAAATCGTTACTGTACTGGCCGAACATGGACAAAGATATTGAAGACAATATCATGAAATGTAATATTTGCGAAAAATTTCAGCCAAATAATATTAAAGAACCACTAATCCAACATGAAATTCCTACATTACCTTTTGAAATAATCGGCTGCGACCTACTTGATTTTGGTATAAGGCCTTACTTAGTTGCGGTAGATTATTTTTCCAAGTGGATAGAACTAAAACCCTTGATATCGAAACAATCAGGTTCAGTTATCAAAGCACTCAAAGAAGTGTTTTCGGTACACGGTATTCCAGCCAAAATCATTGCGGATAATATGCCGTTTGCGTCGTATGATTTTAAAAACTTCAGTGAAAACTGGAACTTTGAAATAATACATTCTAGTCCAAACTACCCTCGTTCAAACGGACTGGCCGAAAAGGCTGTTCATATTTGTAAGACAATGCTAAAGAAAATCACAGAAGACAGTAAATCGGATTTAGACCTAATGCTCCTAGACTACCATAACACTCCTGTAGCGGGGCTTAAGTATTCTCCCGCACAATTGCTGTTTAACCGTAGACTGCGTACTAAGCTTCCTGTGAGTAATAAATTATTAAAATCCTCACTATTACCGGATGTACGCGAGCAACTTATTGTTCGTAATCAAAAAATTAAAGAGCACTATGATAAAAGTAGCAGATATAAAACTAATTCATTTAACAGTGGTGATCCCGTGATGTATAGAAATGGGTCTAAAGGTCATTGGTATCGTGAAAAAATTATGTCAAGAAATGCATAGCCCAGATCCTATAACATTTTAAACCAAAATAACAACATTGTAAGACGTAATACATTCCATATGAGAAAGTCGTTCAACGAATTCACTAATCAGCCCAAAGCGTCAGACATTGATTACGATTACATTTTCAAAACAGTAAGGCAAAATCAAATTTACCCAGAACCACCACTCAATCCAATAGCAATAAACAATGATTCACAGCAACCTGCATCATCACAAAGGCAAATAATAACAAGATATGGCCGGTTAATTAAAACTCCGGATTATTATAAATCGGATCACTTTGATACATAATTTTTATTAACGCTTTATATTGTTACGTTTTTCACACCTTACTTCGAATTGGCCTAACTCACAATTCGTTTAACGTAATTCCCAATCTCTTTCTGAGCTCGATCACTGATTAGTAAGCAAACACACCAGGTTTTATTAAGTATTCAACACCTTAATTGTTTCACAACAACTGGAAAACAATGCAGCAAACAATATTCTTAACTAGAATATTCTTTTAACAGCTTCAGAAACTCCAACGGTTTATTGTAGAAATTTCCAGTAACTCAACGTTCAAAATAATACAAAAATTATTTCTATTCAATAACACTTATAACTTTATTAAAGTTAAAATTAACTTAACTTAAAATTAACTTTATTAATTTAAAGATCACTTTTATAATTTTAACTTCACAATCGCAGGTTTAAAATAAACTAATTCAAAACTACAAGAAGCAATTTCCTTATATACATTCTGCTTAATCTCTAGAAATTTCTAGGTCACTTTTTAGAAACCTTGAGAAAATATTAGAATATTCGATTATTTTACGTTACGTTGATTTGATTGATAAAATCATAAAAAAATAGACCTTAATTCTAAGAACATGTACAACAACAACAACACTATTCATTTCATTCACTTTCTGTTGTGTTTTGTTGATTTTATTTTCCTGGAAGTGACCGTAATCGTTTAGATCTTTCTGTAATCGTCTAGATTTTTCTGCAATCGTAGCAATATTTTAAATTTTTTGATTTAATTCTAGATGTTACATATTTAAAATACTGTACTTGTTTGAAGGTTTAAACTAATGTTGCTCATTATAAAATAGGTATCATTGTAAACTTGTTAAACGAGCAATTGTGAATTGCATTTGTATAAAGTAAAATTAACATAAACAAAACTTTTATAAAATCAGTATTATCAAGGTGGTCAATAAAGAAACATTGTAATTGTAATTCTCTTCTTTATTTTATTTAAAATATTAACACAACAAATACAATACCGCCATTGTACGACATCGTCAGGTAATTGAACATTCTAATCCAATTTCATTAACCAAAGTGACTGGAGTAGAATTTTGAGTTTGATTATTGCTGATAAGATCGATTCCAGTAGATCAACTATTCTAGATGTTTCAGATAATAACTTCCTTTTAGTTGCAATCTCAATTTGATTTATTTAAGCTTTAAATGAAAATATATCAGCTTCTGGATGCAAATAGAAACCAAGCGTTTTAACTGTTGAATTCTCTTCAATGTTTTTGATTTCTAACTCATTTGTGTCTTCAGCTACAGTACTCAGAAGTTTTTTTGAATTTGATTGCCATTCTCTCAAGTTAAATCTTCCAGCTTTCATAATGAATGAAATTTGATCCCGAATTATTTGAGTCTCCTCTTCTGTATTTCTGTCCGTGAGAATATCATCCAAATAGGTTTCAGTCTGAATTCGACGAGATGCTTCCGGAAATTGTAGTGCAATATTTTTAGCAACCTGCAGAATAGTTTTTATTGCTAAATATGGTGCACTGGTTGTCCCGTATACCCTCGTTTTTAGCCTAAAGTGCTGGATTGGATTTGTTTTATTGGTTCTCATCGGTTGTATCTGGCTTAACAATGAGGCAGATCTATCCATACATACATTTTTTCGATATCGGTCGCGAAAACAACCGTGTACGTCTTAAACCGAATAACTATAGACATTTAATCATTTCTAATCTTTGGACCTGATATCAGTAATTCATTGAAAGAGACAGCTGTTGTTGTTTTACATGAACCATTAAATACAACTTGAAATTTAGTCGTGGTGTTGCTTTTCTTAACAACGGTATGATGAGGTGAGTTAAAGCTTTCTTGTTCTGATATTTGTACTTCATGTACAGGAGTTATTTCCATATGATTGAGGGTAAAATATTCTTCCATGAATTTTTTATGTTTTTCAAGTTTAGGGTTTTCAGAAATCGTCTTTCCATGGCAAGTAATCGATTTTTAGCTGGAATTAGAGAATTCCCTAACTTATTTTGTCGTTGATAGCTAAAATAACTCGTGCAAATTGTAACTTTCCAAAAGAATCCTCAGCAAATGTCAATGCTGTAAACAATAACGTATGACATGCTTCCTGAGAACCTTGGACAAAAAAGTTGTTCACTTCTGGAACGTTAGTATATGCAGTAGTATTGTCTGATTCATGTATGTGTTTATTTTGAAGCGTGTTGGCTTGACATGACATATGAGGTGCACTGAAAGTTGAATCTGGATATATGACGCTTGAATTCGCCTTAGTAGTTAGTGGATTGGTTTGGTTTCGAATCGATGATTAAGGCTGTTGCAATTGCCTTGATGATTGATGTGCTTCAGATGTTTGCTGAACTGAATGTGTTTTTGTTGATGGAGAGTGTAGCAAAGCAAAGTGTTATCTGTGGCATATAAGACATGATGACCTCTGCATACAGTTACAACTACCATGGCCAGAACGCAGGCAGTTTTAGAAGACGCCGTACTAATTCACTAAATTTCTTCGCATTTTAATGTCAAAATTGACAAGCAGGACAGTTAGCGAATTTAATTGGGTCAGTTGTGAGATAAACCTTGGTTGTAGGCTTCTGTTGACTGCATACCTTCCTTTGGGATACATCGCAAGTTTCTAGCGCATCACAACAATTAGTCATAAATTTTAGAAAATCTTTAATGTGGGATAATTTTTATCTACAATGCTCGTAGCCCATAATTGTCGACTTTAAACATCAACTTTATTCAACGCTCGTATAACTTTATCGGAAACATCAGTTAATTGCCTTAATTCTTTTGCGTTAAGATGGCTTGTTGTATTGCTGTAAATAGAATCAAGAGCCAAAAGAGCATATGTGGCACTTTCTATTGCACTTTCTAGTCGTTCAAAATCACGAATTGCGGAATTCTTTGATGGCCTCTGTTATTAAAACCACACTTTCGGTGAACTTACTAAAAATGGCATCCCAATTGTTCGTGCTATGCTTTTTTCAAGTTTGAACCAAAAAACCAGTTGGCTCGCCACATGTAGCGGAATGTTACAATAACCACCAACATTACCGCTTGATGTTTTATGATACCATCACCAATCTTCGTTTCCTTATCACTGGTGCTGAAGTTTCTGTGAAGAAAAAAAACGGTGGCATTCGTGTTTGCGGGAATTATCGTGGCTTAAATAAAGTCACCGTTCACGACAAATACAACATTCCCTTTCTACAGAATTTTTCGCAACAACTGAATGGTTGCAACATTTTTTCGACTATCGACCTAGTGCGAGCTTACCACCAGATACTAGATACCGATTGAACCGTCCGATATCCCGAAGACAGCTTTCCCTACTCCATTCGGATTGTTTGAATTTACCCGAATGTGCTTCGGCTTACGAAACGCCGGCCTTTTCAGAGACACATGCACAAAATTTTACGTGGTTTAGTTTTCTGCTTCCTCTACTTATACGACATCCTTGTCGCATCTAAGTCCTATGCCGAACATATAGGACATCTTAAACTCGTTTTTCAGAAACAACAAGACCCCGGTATGATCATTAATCTCAGCAAATGTAACTTCGCACAAGCTGAGATTAATTTTCTAGGTCATACCATCTCCTACGATGGAATAAGACCAATTCGCGAACGAGTGGGTGTTATTTCCAGTTCTCTCATTCCAAAAATGATCGAAGATCTCCGTCGTTTTCTTGAAATGGTGAAATTTTACCGTCGTTTCATTCCACTTGCTGCTGGTGACCAAACCTTGCTAAACGATTTTCTTTAAGGCTCTAAAAAGAACGACAAACGACCGATTAACAGGTCAGAAGCTTCTCTTGCAGCTTTTGCAAATTTTAAAACCAAACTTAGCGAAGCAACAATGCTCGCACATCTTTTTCTCGATGCCCAACTCGCTATCATGGTCGACGCCTAAAACACAGCGATTGGTGCAGTTGTTCAACAACTCGTCACCGATTCATGGCAGCCAATCAGTTTCCTTTCGGTTCAATTAACTGAAAGGCAACAGCGTCACAGCACTTGTAAACTGTTGGAAGCTTATTTAGCCATAAAACACTTTCGTTACCTACTCGAAGGGGACAACTTTATCTTATTCACTAGACAGTTTCATCAACTGGATTTTATTAGCCAGTTTACCACTGACATACGACATGTCTCTGGAATTGATAATGTTGTTGCAGACCCTTTGTCACGCATTAATCAACTCCAGTTACCTGAGAGCATCGATTACTGGGCAATCGCTGATGCTCAAACGACAGATTCAAAGTTGAAGGAGTTACTTTCGAAATACAGCACAACAGTTTCGGCCACATACCCCAACGACCTCATACCACAACAGTTTCGACAACATGTTTTCATGCAAATGCGTCACCTTTCCCATGCCGGAATCAACGCTACTACTAAAGTCATGACTGACGCCATTTCCTGGCATTCAATAAAACGAGATGTCCGGGGAATGACACGAACCTATTTGCAGTGTCAGAAATCAAAGATTTCACAACACATTCGATCTCCTTTATCTAACTTTTCAGCAACTTCAGAATGATTTTTCGAAGTTCACTTAGATATCATTGGACCGATGCCTTCGTCTGAAGGGGATCGGTATTGTGTAACTCTGATAGACAGATACACAAGATGGCCCGAAGAAATCCCAATTTCAGAAATCACAGCTGCAACCGTAGCCTCTGCTGTGTACTCTGAATGGATATCTCGCCTTGGCGTCCCGACTTTTATTGTGACCAATCGAGGATCACAATTAGAATCGCTACTTTATGTTGAACTTTCCAAACTGTTAGGTTTCGAACAACAACGAACCACAGCTTATAATTCGAAATGTAATGGCATGATCGAACGTTTCTATCGAACACTGAGAGTGCCCATCATGTGCCACAATTGACCAGATTGGACACGTACTCTTTCGACAATTCTCCTAGGACTGCGTACAACTTTTCGGGAAGATTTCAAATCTACCTCCTCGGAATTAGTGTATGGATCGACCATACGCTTGCCCGGACAGTCGGATTTCGTATCTAACCTTAAGCTACAATTTAACGATATCCGACCAGTTATTACATCACGTCACTTTAGCGCCAACGTTTTTATGTTATGATATTTTTCTGTTTGTATGTGTTTTTGAGAGTGGACACGGTCCAAAAGTCACCGCAACAGCCCTATGACGAACCTTTACTTGGCTTCAATCGAGATGACAAAACATTCACTATCGATATTAGAGGTCGAGTGGTCAGAGTTAGTATCTACAGACTTAAACCAAGTTATCAGGATAACACCAAGTCTGACCCACCACTAACCAACCGATCGCCGCTAACACATAGTTCTCCAGAGCAATCTACTTCGACTTCTGTTTCAACTTCTACGAAGCAGAGTCGTGACGACAACTCCGATCACATCTCGATTTCAGTTTCAGATTTTTTGAACAGTATGTCAGACATAGTCAGACATTTTTAGTATAGCTACACTCAGAGAATTCTGTTATTAAAAACTATCAAAATAGCCATTAGATTAATAATTTGGTGATTATTATACAGCTAATCACAACTTGTGATTATTTTCACTAATTTCGTAATAACAGGCATTATTAAACTAATATTATTTGTTCGTAATATTTACTAACACAAAAAAATTAAATTTTAAATCTAAAAACGATAGCTTTTATATTTATAAAAATTCTTATTGGAATAATAACATAATGGATTACATTTATATTAGGTATCCATTGGATAAATGACATATATTATTATAATAATAAAGTTGTTTTTAAAATAATATTAGGTTATCAGATTAATAATACAATCTAATTAGATTAATAATAGGTTCTTATTAAATCAATAATAAGATGTTATTAAATTAATAATGAAACTTATTAAATTAATAATGGAAGTTATATTTTACACTTTTTAAATAAAAGAGAGCATAAATTTTTTATTAACGATTTTATTTATTTCAATTATTTTCATTTAATCTATTTATATTTCACAGTTTTAATTCTAAAATAATTAATTCATAATTTTGCTTTAAAGTATTTTTAAATTTATATGTGACAAAAATTAAAAGAACAAAAGGAGTCTATGTGCGTATATAAAATAAAAAATATAGTAATATTTACTATATTTTACTATATTTTTTATTAATTAAAAAATAAATTTACATAGATAAACTAATAATATATATTATTGATTTGAATTTAACAAATCAATCAACAAATTGACCGAATAATATGCTCTTTCTTTATCGCCTTTCAATGTATAAAAATGCTTTTGGATAAAATTCCAAAATTGGTTGCTGATTGCGGATATTTTAAGTTGAATAAATAATAGTATATTTTCCTACTACAAGAGATGAAAACATTGTTTTTTCGTGAGTAAACATATGTTCACGAGACGCGCTAGCGTCGAGTGAGACATGTTTACGAACGAAAAACGTTTTTATCTCGCGTAGGAAATGCAATTTTTTCTATGATATTATATATATAATCGATATTTACTATAAATTATAAAGTTATAAATCGACTACAAAACATTCAAAATTCATATTCTATTTTTTCATGGTTACGTTGTTTAAAGTACTTTATAAAATTATATGAAAAACCATAGCAACTATAATTTGTTATTCTTTTTCACTAGTGAATTGACTTTTCGCATAGAAAAAATATTTTGAAGCACACATCAATTACTTTATCCACGACTAAAGAATATATACTTTCCATGCGTATGTCTTCCATTGTAATTGTATTCATTCCACAACTAGTGAATTTGATTAAAATTCTTTAACAGCTCTATAGTTTATTAAATATTCCCCTAACAAATTAAACATCAAACTTGTTTTGTTTTTCGCTATCTTTGATGTTTTTATTTCAATATGGCGATACAAATTTTTGCATGAAAACTGGAAATTAAACGAAATATTTTACAGTCGTGGATAAAATAGCATCTTGTATTCGCTTGGGATGATGGCAATTCTTCACTCGGAGGATTCCCTCCACTCGCTACGCTCGTTTTGGGAAACTTCATCCTCGAGAAGAATTGCCTTCATTCTAAGCTCATACAAGAATCTACTATTCCATGTTGTATAAACTTCATACCGTACATTATCAAAGCATACTAGTTGGCTTTATTATAGACCCACTAATTAACAAAAGAGGCTGAATTGGTAATTTTTTATCGAAATACTTTTGTAACATCTCTTCATCAAAACTGTTTTAAGAATATCGAACAGTGTATTTCTTATAAATTTTATGCTATAAAGTTTTGTTGGTTTGACGGAGTATCCTGTGCAGTAAATACATAGTTGATAGCAGAATATCATCTAAATAATATAAAACAGAAAAATATTACATTATTACAGAATCTAACATTGAATAGGTTTAATTGTTTTCACTCAAAAAAATTACAACTGACATGTCCAAAAACAACGTTTTAGCTTATAGCCGGGTATTCAAATACATCAGAAACAGAAACAGAATTTCAATCAAATTTGACAGCAAAAAATTCTGTTGCTGTAAAATTTGAATGGAATTCTGCTTCTGTTGTATGTGATTTTCAAGTTTTTGGAGCCAAAAAACAAATTTAAAAAACTTACTTTCTGTCATATTCTCTGTATTGCGAAGTTCTTCAACCATCTCTCTTATCTTTTCATCTTTAATTTGTTCTTCAAAAATGGGCTGAGTTTTCTGAATAAATGGTTGGTAATAGACCAAGCTCCCACGACACTTTAGTCTATCTCACATGTAACCTCTGTGCAATTGGGTTTAGCTTATATAACCTTTTTCAGAAAATATCTATCCAGTGGCCGACTTTCTCTTTTACGTTAATTAATATTTTTAATTAATTTTTGTAATCACTAATTACAAAAGCCTACTTATTTGGAATGTAACCTCGGTGAAATTTCTTGATATAATTGAGACTTTTGTATAATTTAAGAAAATCTTGGTCTGCCTTGAGATTTTTGTTTTAAAGTACCTGGCAGACCTAATTGAATGGATGAAAAATTGATGCCATAGTTACCCCACATGTAACCTCGCTGAAATTTCTTAACATAATTGAGACTTTTGTTTAGTTACAGAAAACGTTGGTCGGCCTTGAAATTTTTGTTTTTAAGTGCCTGGCAGACCTAATTGAATGGATGAAAAATTGATGCCATAGTTACCCCACATGTAACCTCGCTGAAATTTCTTGACATAATTGAGACTTTTGTTTAGCTACAAAAAATGTTGGTCGGCCTTGAAATTTTTGTTTTTAAGTGCCTGGCAGACCGAATTAAATAGATGAAAAATTGATGCCATAGTTACCCCACATGTAACCTCGCTGAAATTTCTTGACATAATTGAGACTTTTGTATAGTTACAAAAAACTTTGGTCGGCCTTGAGATTTTTGTTTTAAAGTGCCTGGCAGACCTAATTGAATGGATGAAAAATTGATGCCATATATACCCCACATGTAACCTCGCTGGAATTTCTTGACATAATTGAGACTTTTGTTTAGTTACAAAAAATGTTGGTCGGCCTTGAAATTTTTGTTTTTAAGTGCCTGGCAGACCTAATTGAATGGATGAAAAATTGATGCCATAGTTACCTCACATGTAACCTTCTCCAGATTTTTGTATATAAAAGAGTACATCTTGTCTAATAAAAAAACATCTGTCGGCCTCGCAAAAAACATTAATAAATATAGCCGACGTTATTTTTAATAAATGACATCGCGCGCGAGAATAATGCATTACACCAGCAGTTTGAATTTTAGAATGGTTCGGTAACAATTTTCAATAATTATATTTTTTGACATTTTATTGCTAATAATTTCGATGATATTGATAATTTAATAATAAACAATTTTCATGATTATTATAATAATCTGGAACATTCTTACTATATGTAAGACTAATCTTACTATATGCATGTATACATGCATTAAAAAAAATACCTAAAACGCAGCAATCTTTGAAGTTTCATATCTCTTTGACTATTTTACATACTTTTTTGTTTTATATACAATTTGTTTATTGCTACCATCGAGTGTGAAGCGTAAAACTACATTGTTCGACGTACTTTTAAGTGAAAAAAAGTTTTACATTTTTTAATATACATATATAAAATAATTTGTTTTTCTAAAGGGTTGTTATTATGAATAATTTAAAGTTTAAAATCTGTTTTGTATGTGAGGAAAAGGACAAAAATGTTACTATATTTACAGACAATAGTAATCCAGGCTTCAGATACCGACATACTCATTATTTTATTGGGTAATTATTATAAATTTTTGAACGTAGAAATATGGTTACAATGTTTTGATAACCATAATGACATTTTATATTATAATTGTTCACGTTTGGCAGAAATATTAGGTGAACGATTATGCCGCAGTCTGCCTGGGTTCCACGCTTATACGGGATCAGACTATACCTTTGTTAAGAAAGGTAAAATTCGGCCGTTCAATATTTTAGAAAAATCACTCAAATTCCAAAATCTCTTTATATCATTGACAACTCCAATTGATATTTTAGACGAGGACAAAATGGAATTTGCAGGCGTTTACAGTAGAATTCTACAACATTAAAAATTATAAAACTGTAAATGCTGCGAGATATGAAATATTCCAACAGTTCTACACTGCTAATAATCAGCATGAATATTTTTTAAAAAAACTAAAAAATTTTGACAGCTCTTTAATTCCTCCGTGCTGGCGTTCTCTTCAACCAAAAGTATTACGCACTATTTTTATTAACTCTATGTGGCAAAACGCCACAAATGCTGAATGCATGGTTTATCGTCCTGAGGAAAACGGTTGGCTTCTCGAAGATCAAAAATTAAAACCACTTTGGTAAAAAGGATCATCACTTCCTCAACGCGTAGAAGATGTTCTTCTACAGGACGATAAATTCTATGAGGAAAATGATGACGACGATGACAATGATCGAACAGAACTGGATTGTTTTGATGATATCGACGGATGACCGCTTTCTTGATGTAAATATGAAAGGACTTAAATATTCTTTTTGTTTTCTACTATTATTTACTAGCAAAATATGATAATTATAAAATTAAATATGAAATATTAAAATATTATTTTAAAAGTATTGAATTATAATTGTTATTGTTAAAATTACTTGTAATAAAAAAATCTCTTATATTAATTTCTTTTATCTAACTTTTTATGGATGTGTGGCAGTATATAGTAAGAATGTTCCAGATTATTATAATAATCATGAAAATTGTTTATTATTAAATTATCAACATCATCGAAATTATTAACAATAAAATGTCAAAAAATATAATTAATGAAAATTGTTACCGAACCATTCTAAAATTCAAACTGCTGGTGTAATGCATTATTCTCGCGCGCGATGTCATTTATTAAAAATAACGTCGGCTATATTTATTAATGTTTTTTGCGAGGCCGACAGATGTTTTTTTATTAGACAAGATGTACTCTTTTATATACAAAAATCTGGAGAAGGTTACATGTGAGGTAACTATGGCATCAATTTTTCATCCATTCAATTAGGTCTGCCAGGCACTTAAAAACAAAAATTTCAAGGCCAACCAACATTTTTTGTAACTAAACAAAAGTCTCAATTATGTCAAGAAATTCCAACGAGGTTACATGTGGGGTATATATGGTATCAATTTTTCATCCATTCAATTAGGTCTGCCAGGCACTTAAAAACAAAAATCTTAAGGCCGACCAACATTTTTTGTAACTAAACAAAAGTCTCAATTATGTCAAGAAATTTCAGCGAGGTTACATGTGAGGTAACTATGGCATCAATTTTTCATCTATTTAATTAGGTCTGCCAGGCACTTAAAAACAAAAATTTCAAGGCCGACCAACATTTTTTGTAGCTAAACAAAAGTCTCAATTATGTCAAGAAATTTCAGCGAGGTTACATGTGGGGTAACTATGGCATCAATTTTTCATCCATTCAATTAGGTCTGCCAGGCACTTAAAAACAAAAATTTCAAGGCCGACCAACATTTTTTGTAACTAAACAAAAGTCTCAATTATGTCAAGAAATTCCAGCGAGGTTACATGTGGGGTAACTACGGCATCAATTTTTCATCCATTCAATTAGGTCTGCCAGGTACCTTAAAACAAAAATCTCAAGGCAGACCAAGATTTTCTTAAATTATACAAAAGTCTCAATTATATCAAGAAATTTCAGCGAGGTTACATTCCAAATAAGTAGGCTTTTGTAATTAGTGATTACAAAAATTAATTAAAAATATTAATTAACGTAAAAGAGAAAGTCGGCCACTGGATAGATATTTTCTGAAAAAGGTTATATAAGCTAAACCCAATTGCACAGAGGTTACATGTGAGGTAGACTAAAGTGTCGTGGGAGCTTGGTCTATAATTTACAACCAAAATCGCAGGCTTTCGGAAACATTGCTTTAAAATAAATGTCTATCTGAAAATTTTAAAAGGAATATTATTATAATTAATTATAATTATTATATATACACTCAAAAAAATATTGCCGGTAAGATTTACAAAATCGTTTTGTAAAAGTGCTAACAAAAAATTTTTGTGAATTTACCAAAAAATCCTAAGCTTTATAGAAAATTTTGTATACTTTTTTAAATTTGAAAAACATTTGTAAACTTACCAATTGTTTTTGTGATTTGGATTAAAAAAGTACAAAATCATAAATATTTCTTATTACAACTTTTTTTTATAGTTTTAATAAAAATATTGTTAAGATTATGTTGATTTTTTTAAATTTTAAATCATAAATCGTGTATCCATAACAAAATAAAAATCAATTGTACAAAATTTTGTAAAATTTTGTGAACAGAAAAATAACATTCTACAATTTTTGTTGTAAAACTTAATACGAATATTGAAGATTTTTTTTTAAACTTTACAAAGGGACTTATGCAATTTAAAAAACCAACAACTATTTTACAGAAAAAAATTTCTTTTTACAAACACTTTTATAAACTTTTATAAATTAGAATCATAACGAAAATTGGTATTAAACATTTTCAGTTTCAATCTGGTTGTTTAAGTAGAAAAGTAAATTTTTTAAAGTTGTGATAATTTAGTGGTCTATCTATATACATATAATAAATAGTGGTAGTGATACAGTCCCTAGTTTAAACAGTATTAACATCAGTATTAATAATTAATATTGATTTGCATCATAAATTAATATTATTCATTATTATTAATAATTAATATTATAATAATTAATATTATGATGCAAATAATAGTGTGAATTATGAACTTCGTTTAATTTTGGTGGAGAATAATAAAAATTAAAAAATATGGCGACTGGCATAGCAGGACAACTGATGAACTGTATAATAAATCAGTTCCTTACTGAATATATGGTAAGATATTTTAACTTAGAGTCTACATATCTATCTTGATATATATGGGACGTTTTACCTCAAACGCATCAAGGCTGTGTTCAAAATTCAATCAGTCGTAAAAAATTTTGTTTATGGCGCAAATATAAGCTAAGATTATAGAGTTTCTTAAACTGTTTAACTTTTATACTTGTAAAATTCATCGCATCTTTTGATAGAAACCATTTTTTGATGTATATTTGCTTGCTAAATACGAATATAATCTTTTTTTTAGTTAGAAGCTACTTTTTTGTCCGTAATATCCAATAACTTTCCAAAAAACTGTGTTTTGTAATAACGAACAGACAGCGGTTAATTTTATTTTCTAAAAACGTATAACAGATCACATATAACCTATCCCTAAATTAAAATTTTCACATGTCGTCCCTAGACCCTATCCTATTCAAAAACTACCAAAAAGTATTTGCTTTTTATAACTGATTATCGTTGGAGTGTTTAAAAAAAACCTTATTTTGATGTAGTTTGGTTTGCTGAGTACGAACCTAACCAATATTATACTAAAAATTCCACTCTTCAATCTTGGACCCTAGAAAACTATTGAAAACTGTATTTTGAGTTCCAAGATCACCAAAGTTTTCGCGAAATTTGCATTTTTTTAACTGATTATGTCAAAAATTAAGGTTATGTTCGTGTTCAGCAAGCAAAGATACATCAGAAAAGGGTTTTAATTAAATGATCTATTGATTTAACAAGTCAGAAGGACGGGACCACAATGGTTTAAAAACAACGTTCATCAACACCTCGGAACGCATGTTGTTGTGGAACCTATTTATCTTAAAAGGTATATATGTGTTGTTATGACACATATTGTAATTCCTAAACACAACACTTTTAAAAATAACATCAACAAAACTATTCTTTGACGTTGAGGCGTTTGATTTGCAGATTTGCAACCGCCATATTGATCCGCCATTAAGGACAATGGAACACATTTTATGAAACTCTCAAACCATAGCTTCAATTTGAGCCATAAACAAACTTTCAACGACTAATAGATTTTGAGCACCGTCTTGATCTCTTTGACGTGTATCATTCCAAACATATAGGTCAAAATCACGAATTTTCAACCAAAAATTCGTTTTTTTTAACACAAATTTTTTATTTGTTTTAACTTTTTTTACAGTGGGAGAGAAAATAAAAAACAACATTTCATATAGAAGAGAATTTTTGGTAATCGCCAGTGGTTCTCCCCTTAAGCTAGGGCTAATTTTAAAAACCACGAGTTTCATATTATGTTCAATTTGATGTATTTCACGAGCTACTTAACGCCTTTTAATTTTTTTTGTTTTGCTAATAAAAGTCTTTTTTTAGTTAAAATAAATACAATTACAATTTTTGATTAGTTGTTATATTAAAAAGAATTAAAAAATTAATTAATTAATTAATCTCCTTTGAATTTTATTTTTTGCCTTATAATTTCATTACTTTTCTACATAATACCAAAGATTTAGATTTTGGCGATTTTTTTTTGAAAACTATGGAAATTTATAAAAAAAACTTCATCTTTATAGATTTATTCAAAAATTTCTATAATTTCCAAAAATATCGCCAAAACCTATATTTTTATGAATTAATAAAGTTTTAAAATTATAGACGAAAATATAAAAAACGATCAATGAGGTTTTGCGTAGTTAATTGTTAAAAAATTATAACTTAAAATATTACTAGCAAAATCTTTCTTTAACCTTTAAACACAACAAAAAAATTTAAAATCTGTCCAGTAGCTTATTAAATTAAACATTTATAGAACTCATGGTTTTTAAAAAGTAACGGTAGTTATAAAAGGAAGAACTGTTCATGACAAAAAAAAATTGTTCATGGGCAGAACTAAACCAAAGGAGAAATGCTTGTGTTTCAAGACTCAAATTATTTAAATTCAACGCCTCAACGGGAGCTATATTTCTTAATTTACAACAGTAGAGGTAACCATAAGGTTACAAATTGGTAAATATAAACAAGCAGCATGTAAGTTTGGTGAAAAAGTTGATAAATATTTATTTTTTAAATTTTTTTACAGACCGAAAAAGATTTAAAATGGCAAAGTAAGATAAAAACTAAGAAACTTCCTTGAAACCAATGCTCCAAGAAAATGTAAAACCATCGAGTGACGCAGCAATTTTCTCAATATTACAGCAAAAAGGATAATCTGCAATTTTATTTCATTTAAGACAAGTTACGTTAATATCACATGAAGTGACGAAAAAAATGGAAACAGACATGTATCTTTATGCTTTAGTATGCCGGACGTTTCCTTGTTCTTTGAGTAACTCCTGATAAATTAGAGAAGAAACTGCGATTATAATTTCTTAAATATTGTAAAAAATTTTAACTATAAATTGTTTACAAAATATAACAAATGTATGCAAAAAAAGGGTTTTATTTATTAACGGGGTTCCCATATGATATATGTGTATGAATATATATATATATATATATATATATATATATATATATATATATATATATATATATATATATATATATATATACATATATGTATATATATATATATATATATATATATATATATATATATATATATATATACATATGTATATATTACAAAAAAATGTTATTAAATCCATAAATGCTTTTTGTTGATACTATAAAAGGGTTTGTTCTTTTTCTAAAACTTTTGTGAAAACAATTTAATAAATTGCATAAATTTCACAAAAGCTCTGATAAACTAAAATATTTAGTTTGATGATTTCACAAAATATTTATTAAACCAAAAAATGTTTCTGCCATTTTCATAATATAATTTATAAGCCTTACAATCCTTTGTTGTATGTGAATAAAAGAATTTGTAGGGTTTATAAATATTTTTTTTCACAATGACAATATATATTGTAAAAATGTAAATTTTACAAAAATTTTTGTGTGTTGTATATTTATAAAAAAATTGTAAAATATATGTAGAATTTTATTAGTTTCACTTGGTTTTTTTTTTGAGTGTATATTATTATAATTATAATTAAAATGTTATTGAAATATACTAATATTTAATTATTAATTACCAGTTTATAACCAAGCGGTAATTTAAATTGCTTCCATTTGGTTAAAATTTCCGAAGTTGATTTTAATTTTGAAATGTCGCTGAGTCTAAATTGTTTAGTCCTGTCCCATGCAGACTCAATTTTAGCCTAACTACTCTGTTCATCGAACAAAATTTCTACATGTTCTGTCTGATGAATCTGCTTCAGGAACTGAAAAACCAATTATTTGTCCCACACCATAGACAGTACAAAAATTTACAAAGTTTCACATACCAAACGTTATCGTTTAATAAAATAATCTTACTTTTTCAATTTTCTTAACACTTTTAACTTGTCACAAAACTTTTAAATATTTTTTATAGTTGTTTATTCAGCGTCTGGATATAAACTGTGATTCTTACTAATATTTTATTAATCGTTATTAAAAATAATAACCTAAAGTAAGATTAATATATACTATTATTAATTTAATAACCTACGTTTTGAAAGAAAAAACGTCGATGATTAATCTAATAAAATGGTTATTAAAATTAACTACAAAAATAATAATTTATGTTTTTATTTTAATAGCTCTACGTTAATCACATAATTTTTTATTTGATTGTCTGTATTCATCATTTCAATAAGAATTGGTTATTAGTTTAATCAACCGTTGTGATTTTTTAAATAATATTGACCGTACTTTTATTTTGATAAACATTTTTATTAAAATAATAACAAAAAGTATTAATCGAACGAATGTGGCAATTACTTTAATAAAAATCGTTATTAGATTGATAAAATAACTTATTACACATTTTTAAAACGGGCGGTTATTAAATTTACTAACAAAATTCTCTGAGTGTAATAAGTCTGATTTATTTAATACTATTATTGTTAATAATAAATGTTATTGTTGTTGTTATTGTATTGTTAATAATTATTTGGAATTAAAATGGCCAACAAATTCAAATGGAAATAAAAGGAATATTTCCGAGGATTTTTTATATCTGCATGTAGGAATGCGCATCACTACTACAACGGAACTACCACTAAGGCCATATGTCTTTATCGAGTAATCTTGCTTATTGTAACTTTAATTCCAAAATTAATTCAACATTTTTACTTAATGAGCTAAAAACAATTTCGTATAAAATAGCAGTTTTAGTTTTGTTTCATATAGATGGAAATTTGCGTTTTCTTATTCAAATTATTTCTTTAAAGTTTTTCATCTCCAAACTTATCTGAATAAAAAAAATATATCTATTCAATTTTCCGTTATTTTTATTTTACTCAACGTAATGTATCATCTTGATCGTTCAAAATGATTGAGTTTAGAAACAGAATAGGTACGTGTTGGGTATTTTATTTATTTAAACGAGAGAAAATAATTTTCGTTTTCACTAAATTTTCTACTTCAATTTACATCAACAAACTGTAATATAGTAAGATAAAAGAAAACACAATTTTCCTGTTTGTTTTTTTTTCTATTTTGCTTTTGTAAACCAAATTTTCGTGGTTTCTGTAGATGATGTGGCTTTTAGAATGTAACATGTTTTTATAGATAAATTAAAATTTTCGAGTTCAATGTGAATAAAGATGTTCTTAGAATTTTTATATTAAAGATACTTAACAGATTGAAATTTTCAAAAATTTGCTGAATTATATAAGACATTTTTTTCTTTTGATTTTATTCGTACAGGAATATTGATTTTGCCGACAGAAATAAAATACTAAAACAATAAAATGAAATACAGTAATCTTATTATTTCTAAAAATAGTCAAATCAACAAAAATATCGAATTACAGAAAACCAACTTACAAACTATTATTGACATCATAAACAGACTACCATTATCCGCATTTCCTTCAAAACAATATTGAATATTATTACATAATCAGTTTGATTTCGTTTTAAATTTAGTAAATCAAATACACAACAATAGTACATTATGATACTAGGACGTAAAGCTAAAGATTTTGGACGTATGTGGAGTTTGCAAATGCATCCACATTAAGTGCAAAAGTGATTTGCATCCACATTAAGTCCAAAATAGCTTACGTCCGTGCAGGGGCGCACACAATGGGGGGGGATGGTTCGGGTCCGGACCCCCCCCAAACCGATAGTTTTTCAGTATTGTTTTTTAAAGTTAGACATTATTTAGTGTTAACCATAAAAAATTATAGTTTAAAATCTCTGAATATCGTAAGATATGATGCTAACTTGGTAATCTAAGGTTACTCACTATTGATCAATTCTCTTAGAGGATTTTTTAAACGCTATTTTTAAAGTTTTGTGGATTACAATTATCAAGGGAGACCCACGTTAGTAAGACAGATATAATAGATTCTGTTAAAAAAAATTCTTTGAAAAGCTACATCTTGTCACTCGAACCTTAAAAAGATGGGCTGCTATTGATACTCTGTTCAGAAAAAATTGATTTGATCTAGGCAGACACATGCGTTCATCCATAGTGTATTTGTGTACCTTCAAATCAGCAACATACAACGAATCAAGCTCATTAGTAAGATTTGAATTGCTGAGCAGCAATAAAAGTCTCACCAAGGTTTTCAACCGACTGTTCCAGATATGTGTGACAAAGAAAGTAAATTTCCCGTCGCTCTTCCTTTACGGAAACCGCATTGTCTTTCATTAATTATTTTTGACGACTTAAGAAGCTCATGATATTAAAATTAATGAACTTCTCAAATATTTTAGCAACAACCGACAAGATTGATATGGGTTTGTAATTTGTTGAATTCGTGATAGCAACTTTTTTGGAATTGGCTGTATACTGGCCATTTTTTAAAGAGCGCATCCAAGGTGAGACACTATTGTGAAATTATTGAGCTACAGCACGAAGAAAAAAAGTAAGTGTACGGTTGGCTCTACCTGCTCGCGTAATCGTAGATGCAGTATGGAAATTATGTTGTTGTGGAATGAGGTCAAATCTAACTCTTTAAGCTAAAACAGTTGCCCTTATATCGCGTTTTTTCGTTTTTATGGAGGTAGAAGGAGAAGAATGGAATGTGTCCGAAGAATTAGAATCGACGTTATCTGTATAAGATTAAGTTTCGTCACTGAAATTAGTACTCAAAGTAGGTGGTTTTTGAGTTAAGTCATCTTCAGATTGTTCCCTAAAGCAAGGTATTAATCTGTCGATGGAAATTCGAATGTTTTGAGCTTTACGGTCAATTTAGAAGTTTTTTCCCGTCGTTGCTAATGACTTGAAAGGGACCTCCATATGGAGCTTGGACTACTTTACGTACTAGGTCCGTACGTAATAAGACATACGATTAAGACTCGAGAGCTTTGGAGACGAAATCTTTTGGAGAAGTGTGTCTTGAAGTAAAAGAGAGACGAAGTTGGTTGAAAAGTTGTTTCAATTGTAAAACAAATCGGATTGAGGAGTAGAGCTAGAATTTCGGCTGAAGAATTCTCTGGGGAGATGTATGTTAGTACCGCAGACAAGACAAGTTTAGTCGATGAAAATTGGATATATTCACTTGAAAAGTGGCTCGGAAGTCGAGTAGTAATGACGGTACTATTGGTGTTCAGTCCGTCTTGTCTTATGCCGTTATTGAAAGTTTAAGCAGCGGTACCAACGTTCAATTACTGATCAGTGACGACTACTGAAGGTAATCCAAAGCGAGCAATGTAATTGGAGTAAAAATTTGATGCTACCGTTTCAGCTGTGATATCCGAGATAGGAATGGCTTCAGCCAATAATTTTGAAACAATAGCGTTTGTTCTCAGAGGTGGGAAGGGATCAATTATAAACGAAAAGCGATTGAGTATGGCGAGAGACTTTTGGTAAGTCAGGCAGTACTGTGCCATTTGTCACACATCCTTTTTAATAGAAAACAGCTCCTAAATGTATCTCACAGGCAGCTTGGAAAATTGTCCTTGGAATAAATGGGCGGTTATTGCCTGTACAAGTATTGCATAAAAAAGTTTTAGAATATTGATAGAGATACCAGAGTTGATAATGCGACCAGCATCAGAAAGACCCAGTTGCCCTAAGATGTTAGAGGTGCTCCTCAAAAGATGTAGAAGTAATAAAGAGGTTGTCTATGTAGATGAAACAGAATTTGAGGTCTCGAATAAGGGAATGCTTGAACCGTTGGAAAGATTGCTTAGTGTTTTGCAATTCGAAGGCTATTTACACGAATTCAAAGACTCCGAACAGAGACCGCATTTATTAAGGAAATCAGCGCCGAAGATGGTTCGACGATAATGAAGGTCTGACAGAACTCTCGTTTGAGACCAATGATTAAATTTAGAGATCTATTATAACTGGATCTGGGATTCAGTTATTGCAAAGGATAATATATTTCACAATCAATATAAAGACCACTATGGCCCTTGCCAGAAGAAAAAAATCTCTAATATTAGTCTATCTAATCTTTCATTATATAAAAAGTACAATACAAAGGAAATTTATAATTTATATATTCAAAATACTTGCAAGTAATGTTGAGCAATGGTCCTGAGAGTTATTTCCAAATAACTATTTCCGACTAGTAACCAAATCCCACTCCCTCAGCAAACTACTTTTCTTTATCCTTCGATCCCGTTTGCTATATTTTCAACCTTCGCATTTCCGCTGATAAAAAAATGTTCCTTGCCTTTCAACTACTAATAATCCCACTTCAATTCAGCCTCTTTAGGTCCAGCAGTGATACAAACACTTAACCATCAATCCAGAAATACAATACAATCCAAGAATACTACAAATTCCCCTTCTGATCCGTTAGCTTTGAAATCCTTCAATTTAATTTAGACGTGCCGATTTTCATATTCATTAACTTGTTTGCCCTTTTTGTTTCAACAAAAATAAACGACCTTTCACAAGGGCGAATGCCTTAAATGCTTTTTTATAATACAATGCATCTATATATCGTTCCGACTGATAATTCAACATCAAAAAAAAAATAAGAAAACACTAAAATTCAAAAGGTATATAAATTGGTATATAAATATATATTTTTTACATTAATTTAAGATTAATCAGACAATTATCAACTTATCACTAAAGAAACTTTATCAAAATTTTTTCTTAAAAAGCAAAATGCGAGCTAGGTAATCACTAACTTATGTTTATATCCACAAAATATTATTTATCGCTAACTGTACGCCAACATTAGCGTTTTAGTTCTCTATTAATTTTCTTTAACCGATTTCGTGATATTCCATTATATAAGGAAACCGACTTTCAAAAAGGCATTTTCATTTTTCATCGTTATAACCGACGTGAAATTATTTTCCAGAGAAGGAATATTAAATCACTAACTCCGGAGAGTATCAATTAACTTTTTATTTTCAAATCTCGTGGACATCAACTTTTTGATTTATTTTTATCCGTCTCACGATTTAATTCTTTGTTCTTAAACACGAGCTAACCTTAAATTTTTTTAATCGTTTTCGATTTCAGATCAAACACTAATTAATTGAAAATTAAGCAATGAGCTAACATAAATAATATTTCATCCTTAGGAGTAAACGAGAAAAAAGTTAATTCAATACAAGGCCGTCTCTTTCTTTCGTCACACTATCAAAATGAAAAACTAGTTTCTGTTGAGGTTTTGAAGCATTTTTATAGAAAAATTACAATCGTAAGAAAAGAAATCTAGTATTCCTATTTCATTTTATCTTATTTAAATATTAACAGATTAAAAAAATTTACAAAGGAAAGGTCATGTGATTACGATTAAATGCTACTTTTCTATTGCAATGTTCTGCGTCATTTCATTATTTCTTTATTTACGCTTGATAACCAATTTTTCTATTGCAGTGTGCTGCGTCCGATTTTATTTATGTACATTGTGATCTGTTGAATTGAAATTACTATAATCACAACATATGGGTTGGTAGTTCATTCGATGGAATGTGCAGGATGAATTAACTAGGATCTAATATTTGCTGATAATTCAGTCGGTCTAACTCTCTGATCTGTCAAGCCTTAGACTCCAGTTAATCCACCCTACACAGAACTAAATTACGAGCATAACAGATCGTCTACCACTAGTGCTAACTTTAGCTTCAATAGCCGCGTAAAAGAAGACTAATTTCCGGGAGAGTTGTTCCTCCACAGTTGCATGGACAACCAATACTGCAGCACCTGTATAAATTAAGAAATTCTTTCTAGAAGAAATTTTGAGGTCCAGAGGACGGAGTTGAGAATGACTGTTATCCTGATAATGTTGAGAAGGATGGAAATATCCTTGTTGCTGTATGACATTCAGCGAATGCACGTTAACTTTTTTAGTGATTGCCATAACCTCACTTGAGGATGAGAAAGAAGAAGGAGAAAGGATTGGGTCAGATGCGCAGGGAATTGAGATCCCATTAGAGAAGCGAGAATATTGTCTGCTACTCGGTTGTTTCTTGTAAATTGAAAGGTAAATGAAAGTTTTTCTCTCCAAAAAACTTTAAAAGTTTCCTTTTGAAATATATTTCGGGATTCAGCAGTCATTTCCAGGCATAAATACGAGAGCGTTAGTTTCCCAAGGTCCATAACGCATTATAACTTTCTTATGCAATCTGAAGTGCTGCTGGATAGGCGGGCTAGAATCATCTCTTTAAGCCTGTCATAAGGGAAATATTGGTCTGGCCTTACCAAGATATCACCGACTAACTTTGCCAGTGTAGGCGTGATCATACTATAAGATCTCATCAGAGTCCGGATATTATAGATAATGTTTACTCTGCATATCTAAGACAAGAAATATACTAAAAATAATGGAAACTTCGACCATCGGTACTGATCCGATAAGGTGATAAGTCATCTGTTACAATCGAGATGAGATGCAGCGTCACCTAAATTAAATAAATTTATATTCGCATACATGGAACTTTCACTTCTAACATCCACTACCTACCTGAAAATTCATCCTTTACGTTTTTAATCTGCTGTAGCCAACGAGTCTTTGATCCACAACATGAGAAATATTTAAATAATCGAATCTGAAATTAATCCTTTAAAAAGAATTATTTTGACCTACCTGATTGGTACGAGTTTTTGAAAAATAGAAAAGGACAAATATTTAAGGTACACATATTGAGGTTTATCACTCTCATTAATTCTGTTGTAAATTGAAAATGACCAATGCCAGATGTTTTATTAGAACTTTCTATCTTTGTCTTCCTTCAAATATACATTGATCTCCGTAACAATTAACAGTTATTCAAAATATTTATCACATGTTCCAAAATACAGATCAAGTTGCATGAAAAAGCATTTTCTTCTCTGTGAAAATAGCATCGTTTCTATTATATCGCACAAAATCAATACGTATACCAGCACGAAAATCAAGGGATACAATTTTTACATTTATTAAATTCTTGAACAAGTGCAAAGTCATTTATATTGTATATTTTGTTGAAAGTATTCTTTCATATTCTTTCTTTGATATGATATTTGTATGACCTGATTCTGTTATTGAGATAGGTTAAAAAAACAATAAATTGATTTACGGAGTTTCTTTGGATTATAATAATTTTAACTTTTATAGAAATATAATTTTATTTTTACTATGCCGCATAGCTCAAAACCATATTAAAACTGAAAACACTGAATTTACGTGACAACCAAAATAATCACTTGGAAATCTCTTAAAGAACAATTAATCTATTAATTTACTAACATAAAGAAATCAATTTATCAAAATCAAAATTTATACAAATCAAAATATAAAAAAAACTCACATTAGTTTAATCTTGAATGTTGTTTTCATATTGTATTTTAAGCATCTTCGTTTACCTTCTGTGATAACTCCTTTTATTAACAATTCCTGATTGTACAATATATTTAGCACACTCATTACACGGAAACAGTGCTACATACATTGTGCTTCCTTTGATACACGAACAATTTTCATTTAAAATCACATTCACCTCTGCATGCACCATGCATAAATTTTCATTGTTTAATGTATTCAATTCTTTTCCCCCATGGAAATTCATCATCACTGCAGCCAATTGGAAACCCATTATAACCAATTTACACAATTTTCAAAACACAACCGGTTTGCCAACGCGCAAACCACAAACCCGGTTTTGTACAAAACTTAATTTTGCACCAAAAATTTGGGCGCCGAAAATTCACAAAATTTCTATTTACCGTATATCTTACGGTAATAAAATATAAAAAATATCAAAAACCTACAGGTTCTTATTAAGGGTTTCTTAAAAACCTCAAAAAAATGTTTTTGTTTCGCGCCAATTTATAAATAAAGGGTTTCTTGTTATGCCATTTGATCAAAAATAAAAATGTTTTATTGATTGAAATTGATGACGTAACTAAACATTCAACAGTAGCACACAAAAATGTGGCTACAATTTAAGAAAATTAATAAAATTATAATTCAGTTTGAAAACTATTATTTTCAGAGTAAAAATTGAACTAGTCCGCCGTTACAGGATGTTTTTTTCTTTTGATCTATTTATTTTGAGTAAAAATTTAAATAAGATATTATGATGTTTTTATGAAGTGGTTTTTTAAATGGTTTTGATTCTTAATTTGGAGCAGGAATCATAATAGAGCCAATCGTTACAATCCTTTTTGAGGACCAAACATTAATTTTTTTATGATCGCATCCGAAAAAATAAAAAAATTGTAAAGCTTGTATAGCTGAAGTGACGTTAAAACCCAAACAAGGTGTGTCAAGGCCGAAGACGCGTGCAATACCCATTCGCGCCTGCGTCGGGCATTCTTATCCCGATTCAATGCTACACCCAGCTCGTAGTGAGTTCTAAAACAAATAGTTTGTAAACGACTTAACCAGTTTTTGCAGCCAAATTTGGCATCTTTGAACCGAAGTTCGGCTTTAGAAAACATCGGAATACAATCGATGCAATTGACAAAGTATATGGCGTAGTACAAATAGCGTTGGTGGGGTGAAAAGTGGCTACAGGTTAGGAAAAAGTATGTACTATGAACCCTTTTTTTTTTTTATTTTTAATTAACTAACTAAACTTAACACTAAGCTTAACAACAACGGACTGCAGATTGTTACGTTGGATGAATTGCGTCAGCTTTCAGACTTACATCACATCGCTAATATGCTCTAATGATAATGGACTTTAACCATGATTCCAGTTTACTTTGGCCTAAATGACAAAACAGCATTGCGAGGTGAATCATCACCTCACTCAGCTGCTTTCATGGCACGGTTATTTGAGAGAGGGGGATTTGTTTAAGGACAAGCATGTAGACAAGAATTCTTAATTTAGTATTTATTTTCACCTTACATATATAATAGACACTCAGAAGTAACTTTTTAACATGAAATTACATCGCTCTAAAGTTTGATAAAAAATCTACATAAAATATTTTTCCATTTCTATCAAAAGTACCATTAAGGGACAAAAAAAATACTTTGATGGCAGAAAAAAAGAGAGATTTATTTATACCTTCAAAAATATGTATTTACTTTTTGTTTATGAATCTAAATATGAAAATATTTATCTCTAAACATATTTACTTTCTTGATATGTGAGTTCATATTTTAATATTTACATGACTCGTAGTTCATCAAAAAGTGTTTGCTATTGAATACCAACCCCTGTATCTGAATTTTTCCATAAAACTCGTAGTAATAAATTTTTGATTTTTTTATAGGCAAACATCATTTCAGTTCAAAATTCCGGGAAACAAATATGTGTAATTGACACGTATAAAACGTTGTACGGTTAATCCTCTTTAAAGCTATAGAAATATAACAAGCGAAACATTTTTTAATCAAAAAGTTTTAGAAAAAATAAAACGATTTAATGGGAGTAACAAAAAAAACCCTAACCATTACACTGTTCCGAATTTCAGTTATTTGTAGGTAAGGTTGGCTAACCTGTTGTTGGATATGTATTATAGAATTATTTATATAAAATTAATTTCAATTACGAATCAGTTTAATTGATATTTAATTTATTTTTAATTTCTTAGCTTCTGTGCTATATTGCAATTTCTTTGCTGATCCCTAAAGTTTACTTTTTTTCTCATCTTTAATCCAATTTCTGGAACATTTATAAAATATTTAAATAAACAGAAACAACAAAATTATACATCAAAAACTTTTCTTAGTATCAGATTTTCTCATAAATTGGAATTTAATTGAAATTAAAACCAAAATAAAAATCGTATCAGAAAATATTGAAAATTTTAATTGAAATCAACAAAAAAGAAAACAGATTTCCAACAAGAAGTTTCAGCAAACGAAAAACTAAACAAACCACCAAAAGGAAAAAATTGTGATATTAGTTTTTCATCAAATTTTGAAAATCTATCTAAAACTTAAGAAAAAACTTGATAGCTAACCAAAAAAGCTCTTACTTGTTTGTATAATAACGAAAAAGCTAATTTTTTCTTTCATATTATTCGATTTTTGTTTTTTGTAATAATAAAAAATCAATGTTTAAACTTTCATTTTATCAATAATGATAAAAACCACTTCAGTTTTAATGGAAGTCAAACATTAAAGTGGTTTTTATTTCTAATTTTTTTGTTGCTTTTATTTATGTGCTTTTATTATTTAAGGTACTGACTGACAGGATGCTGAGAAATAAGTAGGTCGGGTATAAAAGAGATGAATGTGTTATTATTATTGTTGGTCCTTGACTAGAACAATTTTTTTATGATTTTTCTTTTGAGCATATTGAACACCTTGATATAACTGAGCACTACGGCATATACGTACCTCCTTCCATCATAGTACAAGAACGTGTCAGTTAAATAAATGCTCGTCATCATACCCTTTTCTGGACCAAGTTTGTTAACTGGATAATCTCGTCTCAGACAGCATCGTCGGTCGTGTATTGAAACAAAGTTCAAAATTTCTTCCCTATTCACCAAAATTTCTAAAATGTTCTATTCTCAAAAATTCCATAGAGCTATAGATAAAATTCAATTGTGATAATTCTGTTTTGTGTATTATCACACATTGTTAGACATAAAATCATTGCGTTTTTCTTCCTTTCTATCATTTCCACTATCGTTTCTATTTATAGACCAAAAATGAAAAAGAAAAACCATAATAGAAAATCAAAGAGGAAAAATTAGAATTTGAATTGAATTTCTCTATCATAATAATTTGAATTTAATTGAGTTTGAAAGAGAAAATGGAATAGAAAAGATTTAACAGTTGTGCTAGTGATGTATGATGGATATATTATATCTTGTACAAAATCGATAATTAATAATAAATTGTATAAAAAATAAACTATTGAGATCTTTGTTTTGTTTAGAGAAAACAGTAAAAACTGAGATTTGTTATCATTTTAAAGATATAATTGAAATAGGAGTTTGTTTGGAATAAGATGGACGAAGGTTGTGATAAAAAAAAATGGCCTATTGAAAAAAATACACAGTAAATTTTCGGTTAAAATCTTAATCTAAAATACAGTCAATTTTCATATTGCTGTTAAACGTTTGTTTAGAGCAATGTTTCTCAGCCTTTTGTCGGAGGACCATTAATGATCCGCAGAAAAAGTTTAGTAGTCCACGAATTTCTATATATTTATTACATTTTTATTTTATTCGAGCGCTTTTTTTACTCCTCTAATGTGAATACTATCACAAATTAAATTTTTTTTCTTCGATAACAAATAAAAATAATATTTCCATGCAGGTTTAATCCTTTGTGAAAATGTTTTTTTCACTTGGGTAAAATCATTTTCGCTACATAAAAAATTGTTGTTCCTATGATATTTTCATGCAATTTTATAAAGTTTTTAAGTCAAAGTAGCAATGAAAATAGTATATTTTCTTACAAGAGATGAAAACATTGTTTTTTTGGTGAGTAAGCGTTTGTTCACGAGACGCGCTAGCGTCGAGTGAGACATGTTTACGAACGAAAAACGTTTTTCTCTCGCGTAGGAAACGCAATTTTTCCTATGATGGTATATATAATCAATATTTACTATAAATTATAAAGTTAGAAGTCGACAACAAAACATTTAAAATTCATTTTCTATTTTTTCATGGTTACTTTGTTAAAATACTTTGTAAAATTATATGAAAAACCATGTCAACTTCAATTTGTTATTCTTTTGACACTAGTGAAATAGACTTTTCATTTGTTATGATAGAAAAAATTGCATTTCCTACGTTTTACGTTTACGTGAACAACTTTTCACTTACAAAAACATAGCAAGATGTTCTATATATTTTTAGTATCGTTCTTACTAGTAAGAGTAATATTTTTATGTTTTTTATTTCACTCATTTCGAGTCGATTTATTATTTTCTTTCATTCAATATGCAGAAAAAGAAAATTAATACTTTTTCTCATCCTTTACTTGCATAATTGGACAATTAAGAAAAATAATCTTTTTTATTTTAATAGGAAGAAAAGCATCAAATTTGAAGAAAAATAAAATGTGAGAGTATCTTTATCTTTCCGTCAGCTACAAACATATGTAAAGTTTTGTTTTTTTTTCAACCATAATTGTGTGCGTTATTAGTCTTAATTGAGTAAAATAAATAGCTGTTAATTTTATTCTATTGTACGTGTTCATAAATTAAACTTGATGTTTTGATTTTATTGTAAAAATAAAAACCCAATTATTTTGTTTTAAATATCACCTTTTATGTCGATTTTATTTGTTCTGTCACATTACACAGTTATATATAAAAAGCAAAATAGAGCTTTTATTACAAAATGTAGGTATTATATATCATAACAGTACATAATATTAGGACTAAAAACTAAAATATTTATTGACGAAGATGACCTCTGGGCTTTCAACACTCAACTACGTTCTGTAGCTTCTTTCATGATTATTTACTTTTATTATATTTTGTTTGTTTTCACAAACTTCACAAACAGCGCGGCTGCTGCGGACTTTCTATCAGACTAAAATAAGTTGTCTAGACTGATTCAGAAGGTATTGAAAGGTGAAGATATCATTAAAATGGTCAATATCAAAAATGATCTCCAACACAACACACTCAGAGAATTTTGTTAGTAAATTTAATAACCGCCCGTTTTAAAAAGGCGTAATAAGTTATTTTATTAATCTAATTACGATTTTTGTTAAAGTTATTGTCACAGTAATTAGATTAATATTTCTTTAAATTATTTTAATAAAACTTTTTATTAAATTAAAAATATGGTCAATATTATTAAAATATTCAGAACTGCTGATTAAATTAATAACCAATTCTCATTAAAAAATTGATTTCAGACATTAAAATAAAAAATCTTTTTATTAAAGTAGAGCTATTAAAATAAAAACATAAATTATTATTTTTGTAGTTAAATTTATTAACCATTTTATAAGATTAATTATGGACGTTCTTATTTTTAAAACTTAGGTTATTAGAATAATAAAAGCATACGTTAATTTATTCTTTTATTATTATTTTAAATGTGAATTAAGAAAATCTTAACAATATTAGTATTTTATTGGGTCATTGTGTTATGTTATGTTTTATTTTTCGAGCAAAAGTTTACAAATTTACGAGAGGATAAAATTCATTAAACACGAGCCCAACATAAAGTTTCATTCTTCCGACAAAGTAACATATATTAATTTAAATTGAATTATTTTAAAATTCATCGATAAAACAAGTAAAATGAATAAAAACAACGAATTTTATTTTTTTGTAACGTTATTTCTAAACAATCAAAAAATGTTTATTCAATTTTGATACCAATTGTTTGGTATTTTGAAAATTAAATAACCTTCAATGAAAGACATCAAATTTTACACTAATGAGAGCTCAGAAATCAATAAATAATAAAAATACAAAAAAATTTTCACAATGGAAATTCAATTAAATTTAATATTAGTACCCTTTGCCTTTTTCAATATTCGAGATAGGGACATGCGCATTAGTTTGAATTTATTGTTTTTAATATAATCATAGCAAAAATGTTTTTTGTTGATTTTTATATAAATTACAGTCATAAAAATTAATTTCAGAGTTCAATACAATATATGTGTTATTATGGCTTGCCATATTATTCACTGTTTGTGTGCTTTTGTCACTTTTGAATTAAAATGCAATATTTAAAAATATACTTTTTACTGTTTATTTATTATTAATAAAATAAAAAATTAAAAATAAACAGTAAAAAGTATATTTTTAAATATTGCATTTTAATTCAATACAATCAAATAAATTGTTTTATTGCGTTCCACAGCATTTACGCAGAAGTATAAAATTAACAGCTGTTTAATATATTCTATTAAGACTAATAACGCACTCAATTGTGATTCTAAAAAACTAAAACTAAACATATATTTATAATTACCGTAAGGATAAAACAATTTATTTGATGGCATTGAGCTCTGAAATTATTTTTTTTTGATTGTATTTTATAAAAAAATCAACATTTCATCATAAACAAATAAACATAATTGCTCTGAATAAAAAAGAAAAAAATTCAAACTAATGCGCATGTCCCTCTTTCAAATATTGAAAACGGAGATGTTACTATAATTAAATTATACTAAGTTTTCATTGTGAATAAAACTTGTTTTTTATGATTGTTTTTTGGTTTCTCAATTCTCATTAGTATTAGTAGTTAGAACTTTGATGTTTTCCGTTGTAGGTCATGTCATTTTAATAATGAGAAAAAATTAAATAAGTATCGTAATTAGTGTTTCCAATTATCCGTTATTTTAACTATCCGGATATCGAATAGTATGTAAAGTAATTATCCGGATATCCGGATAATAATACGGATAGTGGATTTAAATAAAACAATATGTAGTTTTAAAAAATAAAAATTAGTTAATAATTTATTTTCATCTGAAAAATAATATTTTAAAAAAACAAGAGCATTTAACATTGGAAACTGCAACCGATTTCTAGTTTTCGTTAAAAAGACACTAGCAACCGAAAAGACTTTCAATTTCGTTCGAAGTAGGTTGAATGGTCTTCAAAACATCAAATAGCTTTTCTAGGTAAGGAGCGAGTGTTTTATTTATGCTTTTATAAATTAAATTCCTTGTCTAGTTAAGAATAATTATTTAACGATTAACTTTACTATGTATTTTCGATTGGTGAAATCGTATTTTTCGTAAATTCCATGACTAAAGTACATTCAGTTCGGTCGGAGTTGGAGAATTTTCATTCTCCTTAACTTCTTGTTCCACCATTTTTAACTTAACGTTTTCGGTTGTTTTTGTATCAGGAAACAAACTTTTTATTAACGTTTTTGCATAACTGATAGCTTATGATTAAGAAATATAACTAAAATCGTCAAAATTATTATTTTGGAATAGTGTTGAATTCCGCACCAACATCATTAATGAAACTAGCCCAACATTCCTCGTTTTGTTAATAGACTGCCGACTGTGATTAACTTTAAATATTTTCAAATTACAAAAAATTGAACCGTAAATTATGATACGGCAAAATACTGTTTTTTATTTGTAAATAAATTACACTTCTAAAAATTCAAATTCAAAACAATTGCTGGAATGATAATTTTTAGATCAACCAAACGTAATCGTCTAAATGAAAAATAGTATATTTTTCTACAAGAGATGAAGACATTGTTTTTTCGCAAGCAAGCATTTGATCACGAGACGCGCTAGCGTCGAGTGAGATATGTTTACGAATGCAATTTTTTCTATGATAGTATATATACTATCGATATTTACTTTGAATTATAAAATAAGTTTTTGACAACATCTCATTAAAAATTCATATTCTATTTTTTCATGGTTGCTTTGTTTAAAAATTTTGTAAAATTATATGAAAAACCATAGCAACTACAATTTGTTATTCTTTTTACACTGTAGTTGTAAAAGAACCCATTTTCACAAGAAATTAAGCGTGATGAAAATAGAATTTCTATATGCTATCATAGAAAAAGTAAGTTTTAGATTGACTAAACGAAAACGTCTATTATGAAAAATCAGCTACTACTAGCTGATTAAAATTTTTAAAAAGGTAAATAGCGCAATAGCAACAATTTTTTTTGCTTTAATTTAGTTATCCGGATTTTTTTTGTGAATTAACCGGATATCGGATAACAAAATTTTTACGAATTATCCGGATAATTCCAATCCGGCTTAAACCAGATTGGAAACACTAATCGTAATTGAATTAAATTTATTTATTTGTTTCAAATTAAAGGTATTTAAATTTAAATTAAATTGTTACATAATAGTAACTCTATCGAAAGGATGAAACGTTGTATAGTACTTCGTGTTTAATGAAAACATACGAGCGGTCAATGTACATTTTTGGCGAGCTTAATTTGTTTAAATGCAATACAGTTTTGAAAAAATTTGGTTTGGTTTTGCAGCTTGCAGATGATAAATTAAAAAATGTATTCTTCGGCACAAGTATACTAAATTTTATCGTTGGGTTAAAATATGTTAATTTTTGATGTTCGATGAATAGATTAAATGTTGGTGCTCAATGATATAATATTACATTCTGATGTTCACGGCATTGTATTAAATTTTGATGCTAAATGAAATTATATTAAATCTGATGAATTGTTTTTAAATTTTGGTGTTCGATAAAATCATATTACATTCTGTCCTCTATTTCACCAAACTTACAAATTTGTAATTTCATGCAAATTTTCACAAATTTTGTTAAAATTTGTATGAAATTACAAATTTGTAAGTTTGGTGAAATAGGGTACTGATGTTCGTCCAACTTGTATTAAATTTTGATGTTCTATGAATTTTGAAATAAATATTGATGTTCGGGGAAAATATATAAAATGTTGATGGGCGTTGAAATTATATATCATTCTGATATTCCATGAACTTGTATTAAATTTTAATGTTTGATGAAATTATAAAATATTGAACAGAAGTTCAATGAAATTATATTAAATTCGATGAAGTTGTGTTAAATTGTTCGATTAAATTGTATTAAATTCTAACGCTCGATGAAATTGAGTTAAATTTTAATATTCGATGGAATTTTATTTAATTTTAATGTTCGATGAAATTCTATTAAATTTTTTTATTCGATGAAAATACAAATAGTTTTGAGGTTCGATAAAATTCTATTACGTTCGGAGGTTCAACGAAATCGTATTAAATTTTAATGTTCGACGAAATTAAATTATATTTTCTTAGTTCGATGAAATTGTTTTTAATTTTAATATTCAATGAAATTGTAATAAATTTTGATATTCGATGAAATTGTTGGAATTGAAGTTATACTAAATTTTAATGTTTAACGAAAATATATTAAATTTTGGTGTTCGACGAAATTTTGTTGCATTCTGATGTTCGATGAAGTTGTATTAAATTTAGATATTCGATGAGTTTGTATTAAATTCTGATGTTCAAAGAAATTAATTTAATTTTAATAATTGTTGGAAATATATTAAATTTTATTGTTGTGATTTATTGACATGTGATATTAAGTTTAAGATTAAACTTAATATCACCTTTGTAAATTTTCAGCATAACTGAAGTTAAAAATAAATTCTACCGTTGCAGATAATCTATTCGCATAAATAGAAGTTTAAATTTATCCAATTAAATAATCGATAATACCGAAGACGTTTAACAAACCATGTGGGTAAAATAGTAACATCAATGCCCAAAATGATAATATCTTATGATAAAGTTAGAACAAAATTTCAACAAATAGCAACGCATTACCAATTAACAATGTTATTAATTATATATTAAATAAGGCACACCAGATTCCAGTAAGTCATTGTAGATTCCAATCGAATGAAATCTCAAATTACGTAATATATTAATAAAGAAGAAGTAAATACAAAGGAGTCGTTTGATGGTTGTTCAGTAGAAATTAAAAATTAATGACTCAATTGGCAATAAATAGTACTTCGGTTTTGAAAAAACCAAAGTATTGAATTCATTCATGAGCCAAAAGTGAAATTCTTACCCCCACGTTTTTGGAATTTCTCGACGTTTTAAGACCTACTGATTCTAAAAAAGCAAAAAAAAAATTATTTCTGTCTGCCAGCCGGGCGTCATTAACTAAGAAATCTAGAAAACCGCTGGAGGGATTTCAAATTTTTTTTCTGAAAATAGGTATACTTAATGAGCAGGTCCAAAAGGACGATGTGTTTGATAACTATACCAGAAGTGTGTCAAAATATCATTAAGTGTTGTTGTAATTTGGACTTTTTCCACAAAACTTATATATACACAAAAAAAAACTCACGGGATTAATAATTCAACTTCCCCCCCACGACGAATTATGAATTTGGGAATCTCTTGTCCTTTTAATTTTATATATATATATAACTGAACAAATCTTTGTTTTTAAACAGATAATGGGTTCGATTCGATTGTTTTAAAGCTAAAACGTAATCGTCTTCACAATTCAAAAAACAGGATGTTTTTGTTTTGAGAACAAACTTGGAATGCCTGAATATCAATGTAATTTGTAATGTCATCACATTTTTTTAATCGAGACGCTACATAGGGTGGTCACATTCAATTCTTTTACTTTCGTTTTTGTTAAGTTGTTTGTTTTTTTTCAATCGTGGAAAGAAAAAGGTTCGTATGGATGAGACAATTTGTTCGTGGCGTTGCTTACCGTTGAGCAATTCAAATTGTTTGAATTTTATTATTGGGCATTTCAGTGTGTCAAAAATATCAAATTTTCATATTTTGGGCTTTACTACTCATTATCACTGAAAACGTTTATTTTCAGTGATAATGAGTAGTAAATTTGAATCTGGAGAAATCTGGATGATTGACATTCGCATGTAAGACCACGACCTTGATTATTGTTTCAGAAGTATGTCAACAAAAAATCGTTAAGTATGTCAAAAGATTGATTTTCAAATATTTTGTTTCCCAAATTTTTTTGAGAAACATATTATGGGAAACATTACTTCGGTTTCCGACTAGAAATATATAAAACATAAAAAAAAAGTCCGAGCGGCAGGTATATCCGCTAGAAATATGTAGATTTTGGGATCAGACAGTTATGTGTGCAATTAGAATCGGATTTATCAGATAACTTTATAAAAAATACTAATTAAAAACAGAAGTATTAAACTTACTTTAAAAATAAAGATTATTTTATACAGCTTTTGGGCTCTAGGCACTTAACCTGTACTCCGATATGGCCAATTGTCAAACATATTCAGGAAACTGTTTGCCACAACATACACAGAAAATATTTTTAGCGTAAGTGAAAAAGTGCGACCGTGAAAGTGCCGTTAAATGCCGTTGTACTTCACACAGTTTAATGCAGATAGCTAAAGAACCTTTTATTGCAGATGTCTGGTTTTTTAAAAGATGATAGAAATATGTTCAAATAATTAATATTTATAAATTTTGTTTACATATCGGCCGTTATAACGCTTTGTTTTTGACAGCTTTAAGGCTCTAGACTCTTAACATGTACTCGGATATGGCCAGTTGTCGAACTTATCCAAGAGATTGTTTGCCGCAACACGCTCAGAAAAAATTTTTGGTCTAGGTCGAAAAATGCGACCGTGAGAGTGCCGCTAAATTCCGTTATACCTCATATCGTTATATATATATATATATATATATATATATATATATATATATATATATATATATATATATATATATATATATATATATATATATATATATATATATATATATATATATATATATATATATATATATATATATATATATATATATATATATATATATATATATATATATATATATATATATATATATATATATATATATATATATATATATATATATAATTTTTTTTTTTTTGTTTCTCCGTCTCCGCTTTACATATATAGTCGTTTGGCATCAAAATTTTTCCGAAATGCCGAGATGACGGTCATTGCAATAGGTAGATTTTTATATGAAATCTACCTAAAATTAATTGGATGACATGAAATGTAATTGAACATTAAATATGATACATGAAGTGTGTCAAAAACTCGTTAAGTGTGTCAAAACAAGGAAATTTATATTGTTTTTGTTTAAAAAATGTTCATTTTAGGAGAAAATAAGTAGTAACATGGTATGTGAAGAAATTTTGATGTTAGATTATTGCATTATAAGTTTGTCAAAAAATGTTGTCAAGTGTGTCAAAAGAAAAACTTTTATTTATTTTTAAACCCAAATTCTGGAAATAATTAAATTAATTATTTGTATGACATGAAATTTTATTATTATTATATAGAATTATGGCATTATAAGTTTGTCGAAAAAAATAATGTCAAGTGTCTCCAAAAAATGATTTCATTTATTTTTTTAGCCAAAATTTTGGAAAACAAAATTTAACTGTTTTTATGACGTAAATGTAATGAACAAGAAATTGGACATGAAATTGGACATGGAAATTTTTGAATTTGTTATGGTTTTTGAAATATTTTTGGAATTTTGAAAAAAGTTTGTATTTTTGATTTTGTAATAATTTTTACAATATTTTTAGAATTTTGGAAAAAGTTTCAATTTTTGATTTTGTAAGAATTTTTGGAATATATTTAGAAATTTGAAAAAATTTAAAGTTTTTGATTTTATTACAGTTTTGGAATTTTGAAAAAATTTTCAATTTTCGATATTGTTATAATTTTTGCAATATTTTTAAAGTTTTGGAAAAAGTTAACATTTTTGAATTTTTAAGAGTTTTTGGAATATTATTAGAATTTAGAAAAACTTTAAATGTTTGATTTTATTCTAATTTTTAAAAATTTTTTTTTCCAAAAATATTGGAATTTTGAAAAACTTTTCAATTTTTGATTTTGTTATAATTTTTGCAATATTTTTAGAATTTTTGAAAAAAAATTTTATTCTTTGATTATGTAATAATTTTTGTAATATTTTTAGAATTTTGAATAAAGTTTGATTTTGTTTAATTTTTACAATATTTTTGGAATTTTGAAAGAAATATGAATTGGTGATTTAGTAATATTTTCTCGAAACACTAAATGGAGAGGGTTTTGAGTAGTTTGCTGATTGGATCATCTTTTCACTAAATTATGTTAATGTTATAATTTTTTTATGTTAATGTTATAATAATGTTATAATCTGTTATAATTTTCCGGCTACGTATTGATGTTTTGTGTTAGTTTTGTAATACATATCTAAACAGAGATAAAAAAATACATGTACTTTAACAAAGAGCTGTGTTTTATATACATCGCTGCCCCAAACTAAAAACCATGTCCTCATAAAACTTTTATGCCGAAAACTTTATCAAAGTTCTTAACCAAAACCGAGGTCTTGATATCTCAAAGCTGTGAGATTTCAGCTCCTCCATATTTTAATACTAGATTTTTAATTATATTTTTAAGCTAACTTGAAAATTGAGCAGACCTTTTTCTGTTAATATCAAATACTGAAAATAAAAAAAATGCGGTTCCCTGTTAATAAGAAATGGAAACAGACAAACGACAAAGTTTGAAAATTGATTTTTTATCAATTGCTTTTAATAACAATAAACTTGTGATTAATGAAATGTTTCATTTGTCTTAATAGCATCAACAACTAAATACGATGACAGTAACATTTAACTGTCATTCCCAATGATAACTTTATGACTATTATCCCCATATGATAAGGGAAACTTTTTCCATGCTTAGGGATGTGGTAAGATGCTAAACAACTTTACCAATATCAATAAATCTATTTATTTCTTCTCCTTCATTACACAAATGCCCTGATTATATAATTTCTGTTTCTAAATTGCTTTAATTATGATTTTGCTTGAAAAAAAAAATCATCAAAACCATGAAATATTAAGGGTTGTTCTCTGTTATGGTTAAAGTTTTTTGTTTTCCACTTCCCAACATATCTTATTTTGTTTTTTATTTGCTAATTTTGTTAGTGTATTTATCAAAAGGAATATAGCTTGTTGATGAAAATATTATGAGGAAAAAAGAGTATAAGCAATTTTGTTAACGATCGTTTTGAAATGCGTTACGCGCATCCCAAAACCAAACTTATTTTCTGATTCCCATTCCGACTATTGAAAAAGTAAAACATTAGCTTAGTTTGATTCTTCTTAGTTAGTTGGTGCATTTACCGTTATTTTATAAAAATTATAATGCAACTGGAACTAACGAGTCACAAACTAACTGGAAACCACACTTCAAAAGCAACTACCTACAAAAGGTCAAATAATCTAAAGTTAGTATACAAAAACTCTTAATCTTCGAACAATTCTTATCTAAATTGGGAGCAATTGTTTGATTGTTCAAAGGTACTTTGAATAAAGCGATTAGATTTTATTGAGAAAATGAAAGATATTATGAATTTTTAGTTTCTCCATCAACAAAACAGGAACAAGGAAAATTTAACGAATTCCGATAAGTCAAAAACGACTTAGTTACAAAAAAATAGCTTGGTGAGCAACGTTTATCGTCAGAAATCGTTTAACTTTTGGAAGATCTGCAAGAATCATATTGTATGTACAAGAAAGTTTAATACAAAAAGTAGCAATCTTCTATGAAAACCCAAGATAACAAAGATGACAGCGGTTAATATATATTTTGTATCCTTTTAGTAATTTCGTCGTGTTTGATGCTTATGGTAGCTAGTACTCATGTTTATGGAAATTATATTAAATCTCTTAATTATAACGTGTCCAATGTTTATCTTATTTATGCAGACTTATTCTTCAGAAAAAGTTTTTTGTGTATCAAAATAGAAATAAAATAATATATATACAGAAAATTTTGGTATATAGATCCAATAAAATAAGATTTATAATCTTATTTTCTATTTTTGTCGGTTATTGGGATATAATTTAATATACTGACAACCATAAGAAAAAAAATATTTTATTTTATTTTCTTCCATAACAATAAAAATTAAAGATATTAAAGCAAAATAAAATTGTTGCTGTTATATCCATTGTTCTTATTCATAAAAGCTCATTGAAAATATATTTAAAAAAAAGTGTGAAATTATTAAAATGTTATAATTATTTTGAAACGGCGAAATACAAAAGAGAGAAAAAAAAAATATAAAATATTGAATAAATTTTCATTTTCCATTTTGTTGTAATTTAGCTAAAACAGAAAAATAAACAAAGTTCCGGAAAATTAAACTTTACAAAACTTTTGCTTCTGTTTTCTTCACTTTTTTTTGTATTTATTTTCTTTATTAGTTTTTTTTATGTTTCTTTAAATTAAATCAAAAAGTTACCGATCTACGAAGATCTTTGACAATTTGATTGGAGGCCGTTAATTAATTTTTTTGCTTTGATTTGATTATTTTGTTTTTTTAGCGTTTTTTTTTTCTCAAAGGTCAAGTTAAGCACAAAAGAAAAGTTTTGTGCTCTAATGGGGTAGTAAAAAAAATCAGACGACTGACAGCTAAGAATAGGGTTAATTTGACAATTTTGTTTTATGCATTTGAAGATACAAAAGTTTGGAACGAAATATTTACAAAAAATGTTGGGGATAATTGTTTGGAAATGTTTATAGAAAAAGTTTTTATGACGGTTGACAGCTGTCACGGGTTTTGATTATACTACGCGGGAAAACTGATATAATATAATTATACTTTTGGAAAAGTTATAGAACCGTTTAGCTTAAAATTTAGAAGTTAGATCTACTACCCGCATTTTTTTTAATGGTGGCGTTCATGCTTGAAAAAGAAGCATTACCGAACTAACCAGCTTCGAATATTCGGTGGCAAGTACCGGACTTCGCAGGTCGGTCACTTTCTAAAGTACTAAAAATATTTTTTAATATATCCAGACTGCATTCTGGACAGCTGGACCTCATTTGTATTAAAAGTATCTCTACTAACTTACCCATTAATGTCACCAAGACCCGCTTAGTAGAAAATTGAGACCTGCTCGTCAACGCTCTTAGCTTCATTACGTACATAGACGCTAATGAAAGAGATATTGTTGAATGTTTTGCGTGCCCATATGTATCAGATACTCATTGACCTGGATGCATTTCATCATGATTTCTTGTATGCATGCACCCACAAGAAAACCAGTACTAAATTTCTTCAAGAAGGATGACCGCTACAGTATGGAGCTCAGTCCTTTTTCAGATCAACCGCTTCCTTGGTGATATTAAAATGGACCAAACTATACACTGCGTAATGGAAACTTGGTACAAGTACCAGATACCAACCTCACTATTTGTACATAACCACCTCTATTAATAGTTTTGAAACAGTTTAGTAGATTCAGTAACTAATTAAGAACAATCCACCTTAGCCCAGGCGAGAAATCCGTGGAAAAGTTTAAACTTGGACGTTAAAACTAATCTCTGAATACAAACCACTCTCCAATTTCCATTAGACTCTGCTTTGACTGACCGCAATCTTAAGAACTTGAATAGTAAAAACTCAAAAGTTAAAAATAAGAATATCAGCACCTCTGCATCTACTTTCTAAGAAAATGGTAAATCTTCTAACTATGCACTGCTCAGCAAAAAACTGGAACAAAATCTTCCCTAATCTAAATACATACCAGCATTAACATATTGTAGAGAAAATAACGACTGACGTTAATTGAGTGCCAATTATTTTACACAGGTTACCAATGGGTGCTGCTAATTTGAACCACTTTTTTAAAAAGTAATTCAAATTTTATTATCGTTTAGATTTCAGAAGATTGAGCATATCCCTAAAAATTATTCTACTAACCAAGCTTACTTGGAGAGATTTAATACCCGTGAAGATTAATCTATGTCCAGTAGCAATGTCAACCTCAATACATGTGTTTTTGCTTCAATTTTCATTCAGTTATATCAGGCATGGAACCAACAATACAAGTGAGCCTACCTGTAGAAATGCTATTGTATCAACGAACAAAGTCAACGACTATAACAAACGGTCAACACATTAATCATACCTTCACTCCGTAATATCAAACGACTTAAGGTAATTTCATATATAATATCTGACTGTATACAACGTTTCACTATATAACTAAATTCATCTTTAAGTTTATCTTTTATTTAAACTCAATTAACGGGTCTTCGGTATATAATCGTTGTTGTTTTAATTCATTTTTTTAATGTGAAACAAATATATTTTTTTTTGTTGAAGAGATAATGAAATAGGGTGTATTGATTCTGCTTAGAATTTTCCATGATTAAATGGGTACTTTATTTTGTGATGCTTGAACTAAAATATGTTCGCCATATTAATAATTGATTGCATTTTGAAGGAGCATATTGTTAGCGAAAATTTGCTAACTCGGATGATGTGTTGCAATGTCAGAATCTCAGAAGATGTGCATAATGTGCTGAAATCAATCGCACCGGTGCTTCTTTCAATCCAAACGGCATTCGTTTAAAATAGCCACGATTATACGACGTACTAAAGGTTGTCTCCAGTTTATCATTTTCATTAAACATTACTTGGTGATATTCGTTAGCTAGGTCTAGTGTACAAAAAATATGATGCTCTACCAAACTAATCTAGGATCTCACTTATATTGGGTAAAGGGAAAATTCTTTCGAGTCCCAATTTACTAATGGATCTAAAGTCCACAACTATACGCCATCGTTTTGTATCGTCGTACGATTTTTTAGGCACAGCTTACAATGGAAAATTCCAAGGGCTGTCGTTTTATAACCTCAGAAAATCGATAAGGGGCATGCTATTAGGCATAATGTTGCAGAGGTACTGGGAAGTTCATCACCTTCCAAATAAAAGACATTGTTATATTTTTGGCATAATGGTAAAATTAAAGCAGGTTTTAGTTCATTGGGGTAAAAAAGATCTATCTGAGAAGCTAACAGATTAAGTTTATCTGCGACAACATCGGTCGATGAGGTTCATTGGTATATCTCGGTAGCTTTATAATTGTTATTTACTGCTTTTTTTATATCAGAGGTCAATAACAAATGCGGGAGAGCGACCCAGAAAGAGAGAAAGAAAGTCAGAAAAAGAGAGAAAGAGAGAAAGATAGAGAGAGAGAGAGAGAGAGAGAGAGAGAGGAGAGAGAGAGAGAGAGAGAGAGAGAGAGAGAGAGAGAGAGAGAGAGAGAGAGAGAGAGAGAGAGAGAGAGAGAGAGAGAGAGAGAGAGAGAGAGAGAGAGAGAGAGAGAGAGAGAGAGAGAGAGAGAGAGAGAGAGAGAGAGAGAGAGAGAGAGAGAGAGAGAGAGAGAGAGTATAAGAGTAAGGAAAGCATAGAGAGTATAAGAAAGCATAAAACAAATGGTCGTAGAGAAAAGATATCAAACGATTCTAAATCTTAGTCTGATGTCGTTGATGATGAGTAAAACAACACATAGTTTTATTCCACTTCCATTTTCGTTTTTTTTAATTTCAAATATTAATTGTTTTTTTTCCAGAGTTTATATAAACTATGTTTTCTTTTTCATATATTTGCTATCCGCTTATGGTTGTATTCAACAAGAATCATAATCAAAGGAAAATCAACTTACAAAAAATCTCAGTTGTTGTGCCAGCAACTAAATGCTATTTCCAAACATTTCACAAAGATAAATAAATATTTGAACAAAACAAAAACTTTAAATGAAATGAAAAGTTAAGAAGAAAAAAAACAACAATAATAATAAAAAATTTTATGTGTTTTACTCATACCGTAATCGTTAAGATAAAATGTTACAAAGAAAGTTGGAAAACTTGCAAAAATGGTTGAATAAAGAAACTTTGAGAACGAATAAGAAAATGATATTAAAATCAAGAAACATTATTCACTTTAGAACATCAGGTGGCAAAGTATTCTCTTTTATGATGTATTGCAAATATGAATACCTTCACTGGAACATATTTTTTTAAGAAAACTTATAAACATTTTTTTTTCACGATTATCAACGTAATGAAACTGGAGTTATGTGCATCTTGCTAATAACAAATATTTGGGTGGATTATAAAGTTTTTGGAATATTGCCAAAGCAAACAAATAATTATATCAAAAATTCTGATATTTTATCTCATTTTAAGCATTGAAAGTTATTCTTAAGATATAGGAATGCAATATAATAAAATTGAAATTGGTCAACTTGAAACTATGACAACTGTATATAAGTAAGATAATACTTTGCACAAAGGAATAATCGAGTTTAAATAATGCAAGAAAATTGCTTACATAATCGTTGAAATTCAATTCAAATAAAAAAAATTATGGATAGTTTTTCTGCATATTATCCCGATTGTGATGTTTTATATTCAATAAAATTTTATCTTATTTAAATAATACAAAAAAAATTATATTTTAAAGAAGCTTAATAAAGCGTATTTACTTTTGTATAAAATGTTTTTCTACAATTGAAGACGAATTAGTAACGGAAATGTGTTTTTCCGTTTTTAAAAATTTTAATTTCATTTGGGAATTATGTAACATATATTATGCTTTTTTACATAAATGAGTCTGAGCATTATGTTTTGTTTTTGGTCGTCGGTATTGATGTCGGTGAGATAAGGAATAAAACGATTGTAGTAGGTTTGTAAATTAGAGTGAATATAAACTTTGTTCTCCATTAGATAATAATTGAATTTCTAGGATATTAAAATATCCTACAAAAAAATTTTTTAAATCGTTTTATCGAGTAACTAAACAAATTTTCTTTAAAAAATTAATAAATTAAAACACAAATGATTTTTGTTTATTTCTTTTGATTTTCACCATACTATTTAAATTAGATTTTATTTTTAGTGACATAAACAAATTATATTTAATAAAAATTTATTTTAATAAAAAAACAAAAAAAAATATTATTTTATTGATAATAATAACAAAATTACAGTTTTGTTACGAAGCTTACCTTCACGTGAGAAAATAAGATTTCCCTGTTTCACCAAATTTTCATATTCATGAATCAATTTTTACTTGTTTGAATTAATTAATTGAGAATACAAGTATTTTGAAACAATCCTTTTTGCATGAGTCGACGTCTGCAGCAAAATTCGTCGGTCTTAATCATATTATTCTTCGAATTTGTATTCTTCAAGAAAAATTCATATTTTTTTATGTATGAGTCGACGTGCACTATCTACCTGATCGACATTTGTCGATATATATTTTTTCAACGTATTTATTATTCTATCTTGTTTTAAAACACTGCTGGCTCATGCCATTGAGAACATATTTAGTGCGACACTTTTTAATATGCGTAGAATCTTTTAAATTTACTAAACCAAGTTTAATTAAAACTATTGTTGTTATGTACGTTTGCGCTTTGCATGATTAAATTAAATAAAAATTTGAGTAGATTTGCATTTGTGAAATTTCCTAGTATCAATTTGTTAGTGTAATCTGACGAGACAGTATAAATCTTTTATTCCATTTAGTTCCAATTAGAACAAAATTAGCACAATAGAAATTTGTGTATTTAAAATAGCTAGAAAAACTATTTTGGGTTAGTAAAATTTGTATAGATTTAAACAGAAAATAACAGAAGAAAATATTAGAGAAAAAAAAAGATTATTATTTAATATAATTGGAAAAGAGAATAAAATTAAAGGTCGGTCCGTCTGTTCTGTTTGAAACACGCGCATACAGGCTGATTTGTGTTGGATTGAGGGACGTTCATTCTCGTATCCACATAAAAGTCGCACTTTGATATATAACCTTTACTCCTTTACTATACTATATTATTAGGTTAGTGTCCATTACAGCTTTTCTGTCGTAGAGCAGAACAAAGTCACTTGTATCAAATTTGTCAGCAGTCACCGCTTGTATCACATTTGATCTAAGTTATATGAGGTTTTAACCATGAAATTAGATTAGAATTTCCAATGTTACTCAAAAAAATTGTTTATCATTTAAAACCAGATTTAACCATATTAATATTTAGGCTCTTCCAACTTCTTAAGGTACGAAACTATGAGAGTTGGGAACGAAGCTTTTGCTAAAACTCCTCTTATTATAACAAATTCAGGCTGTAGGAATTATAAACAACATTTGGAAAATGTTCATATCACAAAGTTACTTGTACACATTCACTAAATTTGCAACTTTATCTGATTTTATTAAATTTAAATAACGATGGTTCTTAACTAAAGAAATAGTTTATTTGATGGCGGTCTAAAAATGACCATAATTACCTTCTTAGTTGTCATTGGAACTCCTTAGCTGTGCAACTTTTTCCTGATAACTTTAATCCTCAAAATATTACAAACACTAATTCAAGTTGCCATGGTTTCTACCGCTATTCAAAAACGATAATTTATAATTCTTTATAATCAACACTAAGCAACACTGTTACGACCACCCTTGTCGTAAATGTAAATATAAATAACAAATTTTTTTGTTGTTTAATGATAAAACTTGTTTGGATATTTTGAAATCATGTGGTGGGAAATAATTTTTAAATTTTAGTTAGTTTTATATTGTACAGTTTTTGTTGTTCTTATATAAAAGATTTTATCAAGCTGGGATTTACTTGAAGAAAGTCTGGAAATTTTGTTTATTCATTGTAATTAAAGACCGGTTAACTTACGGATAGTTGATTACAACGAATACAACATGTTCATAATTATAATTTTATAATTTTATAATTTTTATAATTTTTTTATATTATAATTTCTCTATGAATCTAAATGATTATGAATTTTTTTCGAAAATGGATGTGGTCAGGGCATACCATCACCGTAGCACCGGAGAATGTCTACAAAACAGCAATCACATCTCCTTTTGGCTTGTTCAAATTTACTAGGATGCCATTTGGCTAAAGAAGTGCCAGCCAAACGTTTCAGAGATTTATGAATACTGTGGTAATTGCTCTCGAATTTGTTTTTGCTTACATCGACGATATTTTGTTGTTTAATAAAACTGAAGTGGAACACAAATCTCATCTTCGGCAGCTTTTTAGTAGATTAGCTGAGTATGGATTAAATATTAAGTAGCAAAATGCACATTTGTAGCTTCATCGTTAGATTTTCTTGGATACAATATATCCAACAAAGGAATTACTCCATCGCAAGACAGAAGTTATTTTGAACTTTCCTTCTCCTGCTTCTATATTAGACAGTTACAACAATTTATCAGCATGATAAACTATTATAGCAGATTCATTCAAAATAGTGCTCATCTTTTAGCTTCATTGCACTCTCATCTCTCTTCAATGATTAAAGTTAAGTCAAAGAAACAGAAGCTCAATTGGCCTGAGGAGTGTGAAGAATGGTTTAAGAACTGTAAAGATACAGTAGCGTCAAGCACTCTACTAGCACATTCTTATGATGATGCTATATTTAATATAACCACTGATGCTTTTAGTTGTGCAATAGGTTCTGCTCTCGAACAATTGAATAATGGTCAATGGTCAATTGAATAATGGTCAATGAACAATTGAATAATGGTCAATCTCCAGCTCAAACTAAATATTCGGCTTTTTATAGGGAATTGCTTGGCATCTTTCAAGCTCTAAAACATTTTTGGTATTTCATAGAACGCAAAGAATTCACAATCTTCACTGATCACAAACCACTGACATCAGTCGAGGCACGTAGATTATATCGTACAGTTCACTAGCGATATTAGACATATTAGTGGAAAAGGAAATGTGATTGCAGATTGTTTATCTCGGCTTAGTAACTCAAATATCTCTGCTTCAAGCATCGATGCTATAGATGTAAGTGCTCAAGCAATACTAAATTTGCAGCAGTTGGATGATGAACTGAAAACACTAATCACTGCTCAAGACAAAGAACCCAATTCTATATTTTAATTGGAATTGACTGAATTGCGTTTTACAAAAGAACTTGTATGGTGTGATATGTCGACAGGGAAGCAACGTCCCTTTGTGCCATTGCCTTTAAGAAAAAAATGTTTGATCAATTACACAAATTGTCTCATCCAGGCATATGTGCAGTGCATCTCGCAAATTAGTTGCGTCCCGATATTTTTGGCCCAATTTGAATAAAACTTGTTCTGAATGAACAAAAGTTTGCGTACCATGTCAAAGAAGGCCAACCATCACACACGTTCAGCGCATGGCACATTTAGTGTACCTCAATTATGATTTCAGCACATTTATTTGGATCTGGTGGGTCCACATCCAATATCTAATGGATGTTGGTATATTCTAACCATAGTAAGCAGATTTACTAGGGGGCCGGAGGCCTATCCGATATGATATGACTGGATATGACTGCATTTACCGTATTAAAAACTTCAACTTCTCAGTATATACCACGTTTTGGTATACCAGATATTACTACCGACCAAGGTTCATAATTTGAATCAAAACTGTTTGCTGAGCTGACTAAATTTTTTGGAAGTCATACCGGATTTGCATAACAACCTACCACCTTCAAGCAAACGGGATGGTATAGCGCTTCCATCGAACATTAAAATCAACTATAATGGCCCGTGAAAATACTACAAATTGGTTTGATTAAATTCCTTGTGTTCTTTTGGGTCTACGAGTCAAAGTTAAAGAAGATTTTAAATATTCCTCAGCTGAGCTCGTATATGTTGAAACTTTAAAAATTCCAGGAGAATTTTTTTCTCAAACTGTAGAATAATTTTGTTAGTAATCTTAGAAAACAAATGCGAAATGTTAAATTTTTTCAGGCACGATTAGCCAATCAATCAATTTTTAAACGAATACGTCTTTGTGAGAGTTGATAAAATCAGAAAAGGCTTAAATCCTCCTTACGATGAACCTTTCAGAGTTTTGAAAAGATTCCGGTAGCATTTTGTTGCTGATATTAAAGGTAAAAACACATCAGTATCTATCGATAGATTAAAACCAGTTTATACCTCAGAGATCACTGCTGGTTTGAATGAATCAAGTTCGCGTAAAGTGTCATTTAAGAATAATTAAACTTTTGAAATTGTAGTGCTACGTTGGAAGGGAGTGATGTAGCAACCAGTGGCTTTATCCAATGCTTCCCACAATCGCTTAATTTTATCAAAACAAATCAATTTTTAGGGTTCCGTTTTTTATACGGTAAACTATTGGTGAGAGTACAACGTGTTTTTCACACTACTTCGATTATCTCGTGAACCATTAATCCAATGAACTTAAAATTTAAAGGAACAAAAATTTTCGGGCTCATCAAGGACAGGTGCCTCCCGAAGTATAAAATATATGGTACTCATCACATAAAATCAGCGTGGGCGCAGGAACTATCAGTTTTGTTTCATTTTAATTAATGTTGGTATATTTTTTGTCTTTAAAACGAATTTTTATTTTGAATTTCTCTTTTGGAATAATAACACAAATTATTCATTATTATTTGAAGTGCAGATTTTTTATTCGTCATCTGAAGTACACATTTTCTGCCGTTATACAAATCATTAAAGCTACAGTCAACTATAATTTAAGGCCTAGCGCCGCCACTAACTATCACTAACCAAATAAAAATCATCAATACTAACAGTTTAATATAAATGTCATGTTTAGAGTGGTCTATAGGAAAACAGTTTACCGCATATTTATATTTTCAGGCTGCTCTGACAAGTGGTACACTCAGAGAATTTTGTTAGTAAATTTAATAACCGCCCGTTTTAAAAATGTGTAATAAGTTATTTTATCAATCTAATAACGATTTTTATTAAAGTAACTGCCAGATTCGTTCGATTAATACTTTTTGTTATTTTAATAAAAATGTTTATCAAAATAAAAATACGGTCAATATTATTAAAAAAATCACAACGGTTGATTAAACTAATAACCAATTCTTATTGAAATGATGAATTCAGACAATCAAATAAAAAATTATGTGATTAACGTAGAGCTATTAAAATAAAAACATAAATTATTATTTTTGTAGTTAATTTTAATAACAATTTTATTAGATTAATCATCAACGTTTTTACTTTCAAAATGTAGGTTATTAAATTAATAATAGTATACATTAATCTTACTTTAAGTTCTTATTTTTAATAACGATTAATAAAATATTGGTAAGAATCACAGTTTATATCCAGACGCTGAATAAACAACTTTAAAAAATATTTAAAAGTTTTGTGAAAAGTTAAAAGTGTTAAGAAAATTAAAAACGTAAGATTATTTTATTAAACGATAAGGTTTGGTATGTGAAACTTTGTAAATTTTTGTACTGTCTATGGTGTGGTAAAAAAATTGGTTTTTCAGTTCCTGAAGCAGATTCATCAGACAAAACATGTAGAAATTTTGTTCGATGAACAGAGTAGTTAGACTAAAATTGAGTCTGCATGGGACAGGACCAAACAACTGAGACTCAGCGACATTTCAAAATTAAAATCAACTTCGGAAATTTTAACCAAATGGAAGCAATTTAAATTACCGCTTGGTTATAAACTGGTAATTAATAATTCAATATTAGTATATTTCAATAATATTTTAATTATAATTATAATAATATATATATAATAATTATAATTAATTCTAATAATATTCCTTTTAAAATTTTCAGATAGACATTTATTTTAAAGTAATGTTTCCGAAAGCCAGCGATTTTGGTTGTATATTACCAACCATTTATTCAGAAAACTCAGCCAATTTTTGAAGAACAAATTAAAGATGAAAAGTTAAGAGAGGTGGTTGAAGAACTTCGCAATACAGAGAATATGACAGAAAGTAGGTTTTTTAAATTTGTTTTTTGGCTCCAAAAACTTGAAAATCACATACAACAGAAGCAGAATTCCATTCAAATTTTACAGCAACAGAATTTTTTGCTGTCAAATTTGTATGAAATTCTGTTTCTGTTTTTGATGTATTTGAATACCCGCCCTGTTTTAAAAAAATTGAAATTTCAACTCATATTTTACTATTTTGTTTCAGTAATTTTAATTTGTTTGCCTAGAAATTCAAAATTACCTATTTTAATTAGCAAAATTACTAACCATTTTAATAAATTTTCAATATTTCAGAGAAAGGAGGTTTTACTAGAATTGTGTAATTAATTTTGCTGAAAACATTTAGTAAAATTGCATTTAATTTTAAATTCCTTAATGTTTCAAGTAAAATTCAATATAGGTTCAGTAATTTTGCTTTCAGATTTAGTAAAAATTCGATTTTTTTTATTTTAAACAAAAGAAATGTCGCTTTATTTAATTTCACTATAAACATTCAGTAAAATGCCGGTTAACTTCTAGGAAAAACAATAAAATTGCCGTTTTCAAACAGCAGTTTTGTATATTTTTTTTATTATTAAGTGGTTTTATATTCATTCTTGTTCCAAAGTTTAAACAGTTCAGTAGTGTTTTGTGAAAAAAAAATTAGGTAAGTAACTAATTTGTTCTATCTTTACTAATAAGAATTTTGTGATTTTACAAATAATATTTTAGATTCAACAAATCATGTATTTATGTGAAATTTGTAATAAGAGCAATGTTTCTATATCAAAATATGTATAATGCCCACTTGAAAAGGCATATGTCTGATTCTAATGTTAGTTTCAAATGTTTATATATGAATTGTAAACGAGTTTATTCGAATTACAATTCATTTAAATCACATTATTATAGGATGCACAGACCAAATTTAAAAAAACGGACTATATCCAGTAATTGCTATTATTGCTCTGAACCACATTTTTCGTTTAATACAAATGTAATCGAAGACATGTTACGACATGTTAATAAACATTTACGAAATAGTAATAAGCCAATTAAGTGTCCTATTATCAATTGTGAAAAGTTTTTTATGATAGAAAAAACTTTCCGAAATCATGTGATTATGAATCACAATATAAGATTTTTTTTAAATTCTTCCTCTAGAAATTCATCGAAAAGTTTGAAAGGAGCGGGATACGTAAATTTAATTGAATCAACAACCAGCAGGCAATTAAATTTACCATCGTGTGCAGATCAACAAATTTCAAATTCAGCATCAGATAATGAAATTTTGAATTTAAATTTTAACAAAGAAGACGAACGTACATACAATGGTTGTCGAACAAGAAATGAATGCTTTATTGTTAGCGCTTAAATGTGAGAACAATATACCTGAACGCATTATAACAATAATAGCAAGGAAGTTACTATTTTGTTGAGAATTATTAAAATCACAAGTATCGCAGATCGTGAGGAATAACAATTGTGAACAGATACTAAGCAATGTGCTTCCTCATATAAATCTAATATCAAACCAATAAGATCATTGCTTTTTCACTTATAATTAACAAAACATTTCTAATACATTAATTATTTCTATTTTTTTTTTTTTTAGACAATATTAATTATACATTGTATATTAGCTTAGCTTATTTTGTCTAATTTTTTTTAGCTGCTCGAACCATTAAGGTTATAGTGCAACTACAAGTACAATAAAAGTATTGAGTAATAGACGTATACTATAATTAACCTTACATAAATACTAACGTTCTACAATAATAAATTTTACTTTAGCTTTGGTTTAGTTACAAAATTCAAATAATAACATGTATTGTAATTCTACGATTTAACATATTCTTTTTTTTTATCTAACTTGTAATTACTTACATATTTTTGTTTCGTTTAGATAACGCATAGAACCTAAAAATGTCAACACAAGCCACCGATGAACTAATGATGGCAAAAATTTGGGACCAATATCGAAAAATAAGAAAATGCTTAGTGTTTAATGGAGATCTTAGTGCTTTGATAAAAAATGGTAATTATCATTTTAATTGACAAAATTAAATTCTTCAAATCAGTACAATTTTTTATTTTAGCAAATGACGCCGGCATCTCGGGATGGTCTTAGAAAATGATGATTGCGAAATTTACGATGCGGCTATAGTGAAATATTATTGCACAAAAAACGAGCCATTTCAACTTTTAGATGCAAATGTGGATTGAAAACCTGCAACACTTACGTCAATGGATCCTATAGTTAGATATACCGATGAAATAAATACATCTGGTGATCAACAACTTTTAGATATTACTAATTCAAACGATATCATTACTTGGCTACATAATGCCACCGATGTTGTTCATCCTGTAGTAAATATCATAGCGTCACCTTCTTCTTCAACTGTTTCTATTGTCAGTGGTAGAATATCATCAAAAGGATCAGAAAAATCAACATTTATTGGCACAAAACAAGCAGAAAAGATGTTTGAAGACTACGAAATTCCTGTAACTAAGTTTCCAACAGATATGCAGAAATTATTGCAAGAAGAACAGCCACTAGGAAGAATATATACTGATTTTATTCACTTTATCGTAAATGATATGCGCAGTCGCTCTTTTGTTATAATCTTTAAAACAATTGCAGCAAAACTTATTTCTCTCTATCCGAAAAGTATTTGTATCATCGACAGTGATGGGAATTTAGTTAGCAGTGAATCGATTAGTATAGCCACGAAGTTGATAAATCATAACAATTATTTAAACAAAAGGACCAACACATTGTTAAAAAAAGAAAAAAGAAAAATAAATATTTCAGACGGTGTACCGAATTTTTTTGAAAAAATGAAAGATGAAGATTTTATTGCTGAAGAAAGTGAAAAAATTCGTATTTGGCTAAAAGAAAGTTATTCTAAGACAATAGAGAATGATTAGCTCCAAAATGAGATTAGAGAAAACTTTAAAAAAACATTTACGGCTCAACGTTTATATCTTAATAACAATCCTACAATTGTAGAAGTGCAAAAGTCTTGGCCACATCTGTTAATGTCAGAATTTTTAATGGACCACTTCACCGTTTTAATGGATATATTACGAACAGTATTTAATGACAATTGGTATAAAAGAAAACAAAACATTGAAAAATTTGCCCAAAAAAAAAAAGAAATTTGCTAATTTAGTTAGCAAAATCTTAACATTTAATTTCAATGAAAATATTGAAATGTTATTTAAAACATATCCTGTAAGATTAGTACATATACACAAATGAAAATCATTTAAATAATAAATATATTTTTAACTTTCAAATTGGAACAGCTCAAAATGATGTTCAAGTGTCTATTTCAACTCCATTTTGTGCTATTATTGAGAGTAAAACAAAAAAAAATATTCGTATATATATATATATATATATATATATATATATATATATATATATATATATATAAATATATGTATATATATATATATATATATATATATATATACATATATATATATATATATATATATATATATATATATATATATATATATATATATATATATATATATATATATATATATATATATATATATATATATATATACAGGGTGATTTTTTTAACCTGAAACTTTCAAATATCTCGAAAAATAAGCACTTTACGGAAAAAATGTCCAGAATCAAAATTTAATCATACCACGGGGGAAACACATTAGTGCAAAAAAATAGTTCCCCACTCCCCCTCTTTGTAGGTGGGCGGGGATAACTTTGAATCTAAAATAGGAACCCCAATTTTTTATTGCAGATACGGATTCTACGGCATAAAGTACGTACGATTTGACTAAAAAAATTTGTTCGATTCATGATAGATGGCGCTGTAATCGACGAAATTCAATTTTTTCGATTTCTTTTACTAAGAACATATGCCTACGATTTTGTAATACATTTGAAATAAAAAATATCACGTTTTCATTGTAAAAAGTTTATTAATGTAAATGGCTGGTAAAATAAAGAAATTTTAGCTTAAAATAATTGTTCAAAATGATGGCCTTCAACTTCAATGCACTTATTAATCCGGTCTTGAAATGACCGTACACAACTGAGAAGTGTGTTTGCTTGAATTTCGGCACAAGCATTTTTGATTCGCCCAATCATATTCTCACGTGTTGTTGGTTCTTGTTTGTAAACTTTCTCTTTGAGATAGCCCCACAAGAAGAAATCTGGCGAAGTAAGATCTGGTGATCTGGCAGGCCAATTTACGTCTATCATGAATCGAACAAAATTTTTTAGTCAAATTGTACGTACTTTTAGCCGTAGAATCCGTATCTGCAATAAAAAATTGGGATTCCTATTTTAGATTCAAAGCTACCCCCGCCCACCTACAAAGAGGG
>OY856188.1:58505328-58580820 GCA_963693315.1 Diogma glabrata
CGAATCAATTGGTTTGGGTTTGAATTTAGAAGAATTTGTGGCCAGCAATAAAAATTTGTTTCAGGGTCTTGGAACTTTGCCTGTTGAAGCTAAAATTGTAGTCGATCCATCTATTCCACCGGTAATAGAGCCACCACGTCGAATTCCTTTTAACCTACAAGAATCTCTTAAGTACGAACTGGACTCAATGTGTCAAAATAACGTAATAACAAAGGTTTCAGAACCAACTAAATGGGTAAATTCGATTGTGTTAGTTTGTAAACCAAACAACAAAATAAGAGTTTGTTTAGATCCCAGAAATTTAAATAAAGCGATACTTCGTTCGCATTACCCAATACCTGATGTTGAAACAATTCGTAGTCAATTGAACGGTGCCAAAATATTTTCGTCACTAGATGCCTTTTCGGGATTTTGGATGGTTCCATTGGATGATGAAAGTTCACGCTTGTGTACTTTCAACACCCCGTTTGGAAGATACAGGTTTTTAAAACTTCCATATGGCATTAGTTCAGCACCGGAAATATTCCACAGAATAATGTGTGAAATATTTGGGGATCTTCCAGGTACTATCATATATATAGATGATATTCTGGTTTATGGCAAGAACCATTCAGAACATTATAATAACCTAGTAAGGGTATTTGAAAAAGCCAAATCAGTTGGGTTAAAATTTAACAAAATGAAATGCAAATTCGGGCAGTCTGAAATTTCTTATATAGGACATATATTTAATGATCAAGGGATGTCAGCGGATCCCTCGAAAATTGAAGCAATTGAAAAAATTCCAAGTCCGAACAACAAAAAAGATTTGCAAACATTTTTAGGTATGGTTAATTATTTAGGAACATTCATTAATAATTTATCAGACAAAACGAAGGATTTACGTCAGTTATTAACTAAAAACACAGAGTTCATCTGGGATGAAAATTATCAACAGTCGTTTGATAATCTAAAACGAGATATAGCTAGTGTACCGACATTATCTTATTATAATCCAAATAAACCTATCGTTCTTTCGGTTGATGCTTCACAATTTGCTTTAGGCGCGGTTATTTTGCAAGAAAATAAACCTCTTGCTTTCTCCTCCAAATCGCTAACGGAAACACAACAACGATATGCTCAAATTGAGAAAGAGTTATTGGCAATAGTTTTCGGATGTGAGAAATTCCATCAATATCTATATGGTCAGATAGTTCAAGTAGAAACAGATCACCAACCGTTAGTAACTCTTTTTAAAAAATCATTGCATCAAGTACCGATTAGATTACAGCGTATGATGCTGAGAATACAAAAGTACGACTTAAATGTAATTTATAAGCCTGGAAAATCATTAGTCATAGCAGACACTCTATCAAGACTACCACTTAGAAATTCTGAGAATAATGACTTAGATGATGATTTGCAAATGTCTATAAATGTTGTTAATGACTTGTCGTTATCTGAAAATCAAATGAGTCAATTAAAGGACGCAACAACAAATGACATTACATGTCAAATACTTATAAAATATTGCAACGAAGGTTGGCCGGAAACAAAAAATCAAGTCACTGAAGGTGTAAAACCATACTTTAATATTAGAGACGAAATTAACATACTAGATAATTTAGTTTTAAAAGGACAAAATATTATAATACCCAATAGTCTTCGTAGAGAAATGCTAGAAAAGATTCATGAAAGTCATTTAGGTGTAGAAAAATGTATACGGTTGGCTAGAGAATTAATATATTGGCCAAACATGTCTAACGATATAAAGAATTTGATTCAAACATGTGATATTTGCATGAAATATTCTGCCAACAATACAAAACAAACACTAATACCTCATGACGTACCAAATTTGCCATTTTCAAAAGTTGGAGTTGATTTCTTTTCGTTTAAATCGAGAACGTACTTAATCTTGATAGATTATTTTTCGAAATATGTTGAAATAGCTCAATTAACATCAGGGTATTCAACTAATCAAGTTATTATTCAATTAAAATCAATTTTCGCTCGTCATGGTATTCCGGAAAAACTAATTTCAGATAACGGACCACCATTTAATTCAGAACAATTACAGTTGTTTTTTCAAAATTGGGGTATTAACCACATAACATCCAGTCCACACCATCCTAAATCAAACGGTTTAGTCGAAAATTCGGTCAAAACCATAAAAAATATTTTGTATAAAAGCGAGGAAGAAGGAAGTGATCCTTATATAAGTCTGTTGCATTTCCGTACAACACCCAAAAACAATTTATATTCACCGGCTGAATTGTTGATGTCTAGAAGACTGAGAACAAAATTGCCTACGCATTCTGATAAACTGAAACCTAAATTAATTGATGTAGATAAATACGAACAATGTATTGAAGATAATCAAAATAAAATGAAATTCTATCATGATAAGAATGTGAAAAATACATTATCAAACTTAGATCTTGGTCAATTAGTTTACTTTAAGAAAGATCCAAAATCGCTATGGATGAAAGGAAAGATAGTAGAAGTTTTAAAAGATCTACCTCGATCTTATAAGATACTTTCAGAAGATAACGTTATTTATAGACGTAATAGATTTTTGATAAAAGAACGATTGGAAATGGAAAGAGACAATTCAGATGAAATTACAGAGAGTCTTGAACAATTTGAAACTAAAAGAAACAGTACTATTCAAAATGATACTAATAATGATAAAATAAGAATTAAATCGAAAAGAAATATAAAAAAGCCTTGTAAGCTCAATCTTTAATTAATAATTAAGTAGTCATGTAAATTGAAGATTCATTTTAACTTTAAACTCATTTTAGTTTATATTATCACATTTATGAATTAACAAGAAATGTCTATGAAAAAAAAAAAAAAAAAAAAAAAAAAAAAAAAAAAAAAAAAAAAAAAAAAAAAAAAAAGGGACATGTTACATATTCTATACTTACTTATATAATTCGAATAATAGGTTGTAATGATGAAACCTAGATGTCACTAATAATGTATACTTGATGTAACACTAATAAATTGTACTTCCGGCATGTTAAAATAAATGATTGAAACTGCTTGACGTGTTTAACTTTTTAATCATTAAACATCCTAAAAATAAAATAAGAAAAATAAAAACAGTAGAGTGTGACGATGATATGCCAGATGATTGTACATCCCAAGTTGGTGAAGATGCTGAATTTTTATTATCAGAAGCAGATATTGCTGAGGAATTGATGCGCGAACACCTGGAATATGAGCATAACGCGCAAACTAAAATAGATCTGTTGAACGAACTAAGGCAATGGGCTTTGCAAAACAAGATTTCATTAACAGCGTTGTTATTTTTTTTTTTTAAAGAGTATTAAATTAAAAATATCACATTTATTGTGACTCAGTTTGAAATGAATCATCTTTAGAGGAGCTTTTAAAACAGTTTATTGAGCAATTCAACATTTATTTATTATTCTTGTTTATAGACAAAGAACCCGCGACGGTCAGACCTTCGTTATTTTATAAAAGCTGAAAGTTTCTCTGCGCATACCTCCTACTCAGGTAGGAACGATTAGTGACATATGAAGTTTGGATCAAAGTGGCTTTGGCAGGGAGCAGGTTCCAAAGGGGCCGCCAAAGTTTCGTGAAAGTATAAAAGGTAATTTTTTTATATATTCTTCGGGATAGTATTAGAAGTCACGTCACCAATTGCCAGACACTTACTTTCGTGGAAACCCCCTGCCCGACACCCTTAAACTTTAAACTTTAAGGGTGTCTGGCAGGGGGTTTCCACGATAGTAAGTGTCTGGCAATGGGTGACGTGACTTCTAATACTATCCCGAAGAATATATAAAAAAATTAGCTTTTATACTTTCACGAAACTTTAGAGGCCCCTTTGGAACCGGCTCCCTGCCAAAGCCACTATGATCCAAACTTCATATGTCGCTAATCGTTACTACCTGAGTAGGGGGTATGCACAGAGAAACTTTCAGCTTCTATAAAATAACGAGGGTCTGGCCGTCGCGGGCTCTTAGTCTATAAACAAGAATAATAAATAAATGTTGACGTGCTCAATAAACTGTTTTAAAAGCTCCTCTAAAGATGATTCATTTCAAACTGAGTCACAATAAATGTGATATTTTTAACTTAATACTCTTTTAAAAAAAAAATAACAACGCTGTTAATGAAATCTTGTTTTGCAAAGCCCATTGCCTTAGTTCGTTCAACAGATCTATTTTAGTTTGCGCGTTATGCTCATATTCCAGGTGTTCGCGCATCAATTCCTCAGCAATTTCTGCTTCTGATAATAAAAATTCAGCATCTTCACCAACTTGGGATGTACAATCATCTGGCATATCATCGTCACACTCTACATTTTCATCACAAGTAATACTACGTTCATATTACGATGAAATTAAGCTCGAAATCACCCAAAATTAAAGATTTCAAAAAACTGTTCACATTATCATTAACATGATTAAGTTTGAAATCTATTTACACATATTCCCAATTTGTGAAAAAAAATTTTATTTCAGCTATGTTAAAGATATCCAAATAGATATGCCTGTTTTTTGAGTCCAAACCTCCATCTAAAGAAAAATTGTTTTGTATGATTCAAAATTTTATTGAAATTTCTTCAATCTTGCAATCTTTTTATTCGAATTCAAAACAAAATATTTGATTTATTAAATGTCACTTCTGAATTAGAGCTGTATTTTTTTTTTCGAAAATCAAATATTCAGGGGTGCTTAGCGTGATTTAGAATGGATTTGATTTAAATCAACTTTCGACCTGATTTTAGTTTTATATGGAAAAATTAATCAAAACAAACTGATAATCGAGCTGAAATCAAAAATTGTTTAAAATCATGGCAATGTGAACGTAGTATAACACTAACGCGGATTTCGATCATAGATTTTTCTGCTGGCAAATTATTTTCAAAAATGGCATTCAGTTGTTGTGGCGGTGGCCGATCCATTTCTTCATCCGTTGACACATTTGATGCATCAAATCGTGCTTCGAATTCGGCCGCTCTATTCCGCCGCATTATGTAGTATCGACCGTTTTTCTTAACTTTCATTTTCAGAGGCATTTTTTAACTATTTAGAACAACGTTAGTGAGAGAAATATATAATAAAGACTGTATCCGAGCGATTTGATCAATATACTGCGCACTAATAATAATTGTCATCGGAAAACGAGATTTGCTATAAATCTTTATGGATACTTATAAACACATATACTTATTATATGTATTATATGAAAAAGACAGCAAAAACTTAGTTAACATTTGTTCACCAAACCAAACTAAATGCAATATTACATGTAAAGCTCGACCTATTTAACTTAACAGCAGTCTGAGAATTTTTTTAAAGTTTCAATGTTCCGTAGTTATGTTAATTTTAGGCTATTTAACTTATTTCATGAAATAACTGTTGCAATGTCAGCTAAATTACCGCTAGCTAAACAGCAGGTAATAAGTTAAATACATGTATTAGATACACTTTTATAACTTAAATTTTTACTGAATACATAAAATACATGTACTATCTGTATTACATGATTTTTTTACTTAAATTTGTATACTTAATATGTTAAATTTGCCTATTAACTTATTTTTTTACACCAAAAACATATTAACTATAATTTTCGACTAGAAATACATGTACACTAATTAGCTGAAACAGTCATCTATTACCATTTTCCACATATTTAACCAAAGTTTTACTTAAGTTTAATCAAATCCCAAAATGGTTCACCTAAATTTCACTAAGTGTGCTGGCGGTCATGGTGTTCACGGAGGTCATAGTGGTCTTGGTTAATGGTGGTCATGGTGATCATAGTGGTCATGGTGGTTATGGTGGTCACGGTGGTCATGGTGGTCATGGTAGTCATGGTGTTCACGGTGGTCAAGGTGGGCATGGTGTTCATGGCGGTCATGGTGGTCATGGTGGTCATAGTGGTCATGGTGGTTCTGGTGGTCACGGTGGTCACGGTGGTCATGGTGAACATGGTGGTCATAGTGTTCACCGGGGGTCATGATGGTCATGGTGTTCATGGTGGTCATGGTGGTCATGGTGGTCATGGTGGGCATGGTGGTCATGGTGGTCATGGTGGTCATAGTGGTCGTAGTGGTCATGGTGGTTATGGTGGTCACGGAGGTCATGGTGGTCACGCTGGTCATGGTAGTCATGGTGTTCACGGTGGTCATGTTGGTCATGGCAGTCATGGTGGTCAAGGTGGTCAAGGTGGTCATGGTGGTCATGGCGGTCATGGTGGTCATGGTGGTCATAGTAGTTATGGTGGTCATGGTGGTTATGGTGGTCATGGTGGTCATGGTGGTCATGGTGTTCACGGTGGTCATGGTGGTCATAGTGGTCATGGTGTTCATAGTGGTCATGGTGGTTATGGTGGTCATGGTGGTCACGGTGGTCATGGTGGTCATGGTGTTCACGGTGGTCATGATGGTCATGTTGGTCATGGTGGTCATGGTGGTCAAGGTGGTCATGGTGGTCACGGTGGTCATGGTGGTCATGGTGGTCATGGTGGTCATAGTGGTTATGGTGGTTATGGTGGTACACCCGCAGCTTCACACCCACACACTCACATATACTCTCTATACCTATAAGTACATATAAAATCAATACAGAACTCACCCCATGTTGTTGTCCAATCCCACTCCTCTTATCACCCTGGTTCAGCACTCCATTAGTCGCCACATATCCAGCAATAAATGTGGGGATTAATAGTCCTCAATTCAATTTTAATAAATTTTGGTTTTTTTATTTTTAGTTTTCTTTCCACAAGGTTCCAATCCAATAAATCAACAACATTTGCTTGGTATATGTTTACAATCTTTGTATTTAACATCTAGCACTGCTCATACATAGCATTTAAAGATGTAAATAATAATTCTAACTATGATACTAGTTGTATAGTTCGAAATATATAGATGGTCTTACTAACATTATAATAAAAAATTCTATATGGCATCCAATAACTTATTGTATTGTGTTCAAATATCATATCTAATAATTTTCATCTAAAGAGATTATTGCACCTTCTATGGATACATAGACGGGCATGATTTGTAATGAGAAATTTCCACGGCTTAGATAAATGATAAGGTTATGATTATTCGGATATCCCAAAATAAATTATCCCCCTTTTTATGATTGCACGACGGTATTCTTCTTGAACAATCGTGAAGCATCAAACTCCACTTTCAAGGTCCACCTGTTGTTTCCCGTAATAACAGCACAAACACGTATGATAATTTTTTGTTATTGGTTTCTTTAATTCACACTACACGACCCGTGATATACAAAACTATCACAATCAGGGACATAAACACTGTTTGAAATTCTTTACAAAAAAGATTATTGCACTACTTATAGTTAAAATACATTTTTAAAAAAATTCAGATTTTATGCGCGCGTCTGATAAAAAAACTGTATTGACCATCAAACTAAATGTCAAACAATTTCAGTTCGACCATCGAAAAAATAATATACGACTGAGAGAGCCTCTATACGCAACTACGCGTATTATTAGTCAAAAGGTAACGACCGTTGGTGAATAAAAACAAGTCGATAAACACGATAAATTTGTTTCTTGGGTTAATTATGTGTACCCACTGAAGATTCTACGCTACCACCTGTACTAAAATTGGAAAAGAATGACAAACAAAATGTTGATTACAAAATAATTGTAAGAAGTTATGTTTTATAAAATGAAGCAAAAACAACTCCAAAAGTTCATGATACTACAGTAAACAAGACGTAATCCATTGATTGATTCCTCCTATCCTTAGGGAAAAAGAGCGAATTCAAATTAAGGAAATTGCACAACTGTTTATGACAAAATGTAAACGGAAACTATTGTAGATGAGGATCACGGATTGAGTATAAGAAACTATGTTTAAAGGAAAAAAAACGGAAACAACTATGAAAGGCTCCGCTAACGTAATAAATTTAATGCGTGTGGGAAAGTGGTTCGACTTTCAATAACTTTCAATTACGAAGTTTATTACACTTCATTACAATACTCAATTAACGCAAAGGAATTTTGTTAACTGAATTTCCTTCAGTGAAATATTGTTAAATCGTAGTGAAATCAATCTATTTCTAAATGAATGGTCGACAAACAACTCTGTAACGAGGGGCTGATTAGCTGTCAGTATTACAATAAGGAACGAACGACTTGAATTTATTCCGACTAGTTCCCTCGGTTCTTTACAAATGCTGGATGCATGGGAATGAATGGAAACAAAGATAAAAAGTGAAGTAGACTCTGACGAGCGCCAAAATTCTTGAAAGACGAAAGTCATCACCTTAATCAACTATGACTATCAAATATTAATAAGAGAGAATTAACTCACTCATGACTTCTTCCAGCTTAAACTCGCCATACTAATTGAATTTATAAACTCATATTAATGCCTAAATTAATATTACTAAATGTTGCACCAGGTGTGAATGATGTAAATGATTTTAATTAAAATTTTTTGGTTGATTGTCACAAAATAAATAGGTTGAAAACTGTTAGCAAAAATGGTTGCACCAAAATAAATAGGCGATTTTTAAATAATACCATTGCAAAAAATTCTTCGCCCAAAATAAAACGTGATTGTTGAATAATATCAAGAATAAAAATAAACAATTCGTTGCACAAGAAGATAAGTGAATGTTGCACATTATTGTAATGAAAAATGTTGCACCAAAATAGACCGGTGATTGATGATAAACTATTTCAAATATAAGTAAGGTGTCAACAATTCAAGATATCTAATTCAAGATAGGCACTCATCAAACAACAAAATTGCAAAAACTTGAAAAACGTCAGTAGTTTCATTGTTTTTTCTATCTTAGCTGGCCATACTTTTAACACACTGTGACTCGAAATTTGTTAAGAAATTTAAAGACAAACGATATTTAAGGTTAAATTATGGTTTTTGAGAAAAGGCATTTGTAATTATTATTAGTTTGAACTTTTTTGTTCTTTTGTTCAATTTACTAAAAACAAGTAATCCAACTCATTTTTTGGTTTCAAATGTATTAAATAAGGCTTCATAAAAAAATATCACTGAAACATTTTTGCATATCCTACATTTAATCCTACATTTAACCTAGAATACTTTTACGATGACTGTCTCTAATTTGAGTATGTTTTGTTTTCGAAAAAATCGTGATGGTAACCTGTCAAAAAAATTTCTCTTTTCTCTATTTTGATTTATTTTTCAAGGTTTATATTGTAACGACTCTTCGTTGGTTCTTTTGGATTATTGAGCAAATACGACAGTAAAAAGACAGATCTTTAGTTAACAAAATCCCCAACTTTATTTATCAACCAAATTACAGTAGCTTCCGTTTCTCCTTACAATAAATTCCAGGGTCTCCAATTTATGTACAATAAACTTCACCGCTTTTCCACAATTTGAATCAATAGTATTCGGAATCGTAAAATCTGTATTTACTATTCCACAAAGTTCAGATTCTTTCACTATTAGTACCCAGGCTCAAGTACCACCGATTATTCCTTATACTTTCGAATATTTGTAAAACACTTTTAATTGCCAAATTAAAACTGACTATCTGATATTTTTGTTTGCTTATTTATATCGAAAAATAAATAAATCGAAACTTCTATAATCCACTAGAAATCAATACTACGTAGTCTGTACATTTTGAATAGGCCACACCTGTTTTCATTCAAACTTGCATTTGTATTAGCGAACTCAAATTTAATTTATGCAAAATGTATTAGGTAACTTTTAACTTTTAATTCATTAATGTAAACATTTGTATAACAAATTTAATTTACATTAATTTATGCAATACAATTTGCAATACAAGTAAAAGATTGAAAAAGGAGTTAACGTTTAATTCATGAATGAGTAAATAAAATTAACCCATTCTGGACGAAGTTTATTACATTGCCCTCCATTTAGTTTTGTTCGTCCCGAACAATATCAGATATCGCATTGGTGCTGTTACCTTGGTACGGTGCCAACCTTTGCAGATGTATCACTTTCATCTTGGTACGGGGTCCCTTTTGTATGCGGTAGATGACATCATTAATTCGTTTGATTATTTTATATGGGCCTTCCCAATCTGGCTGCAGCTTGGGTGATCTTCCCTTAGTTCTTCTGGGGTTGTATAGCCATACCAATTCTCCTTCTTGAAAACCGCCACTATTTGCATTTATGTCATACCTGGTTTTCATTTTGTCACTGGCAATCTTAATGTGGTCTCGAACCTGCTGATGGATTTTATTCATCTTCTCCCTTAGTTGTCCCACATAATCTGTTTTCGTGGATACCAGACCTCCAGGGATGCCAAACTCGATGTCACTAGGAAGATGTAGTTCCCTTCCGAACATGATATTCGCTGGCGTTTCACTTGTCGTATCGTGCACTGCGCTACGATAGGCCATCAAGAATAACGGAAGATCCTTGTCCCAATTTCTTTGGTTGGCTTCTACTACCTTTGACAAATGTTCTTCCATGGTTCGGTTGAATCGTTCTACCATGCCATCTGACTGCGGGTTCATAGGTGTAGTTCGTGTTTTTCTAATGCCGAGGGTTCTGCACAGCTCTTCCATCAGTTGAGATTCGAAATTCCTTCCCTGGTCGGTATGCAACTCGAGCGGTGTTCCATATCTGCAAACCCATTCATTGACTAATGTTTCCGCGACCGTAACTGCTTCCTGGTTCGGTATTGCATAAGCTTCCGGCCATTTTGTAAAGTAATCAATGACCACCATGATGTATTTGTTACCTTTTGTCGTTTCCGGAAATGGCCCCGCGATGTCTATAGCAATTCTTTCCATTGGGGCACCCACATTGTACTGTTGCATCTCTCCTCGAGTTCTAGTTTTTGGTCCTTTGCTCGCTGCACAAGTATCGCATCGCCGACACCATTGCTCCACGTCTGTTCGATACCTCACCCAATAAAACCTCTCCCTTACTTTAGCCAGGGTTTTATTGACTCCCAGGTGTCCTCCAGAAATACTTCCATGCAGCTTTCCCAGTACCTCTTCCACTCGACTTGATGGCAACACCAGTTGTTCTAACACTTTCTTTCCATCAGCGGACTCCCATTTTCTTTTAAGTATCCAGTTGTCCATAAATAGTGAGTCCCATTGCGCCCAGTAGCATTTCACTTCCGTACTTAAAGGTGATACCTCTTTCCACTCTGGCCGCCTTCCCTCGGTTTTCCATTTCAATACTGGAGCCGTAGCTGGATCTTCTAGCTGCTCTCTTTTAATTGCCTCGGTACACCAATCTTCAGGAGTTTGGAACTTGATTTGGTTCACTTTCATTGCCTTATTTCCCTCAGTTCTGCTACATGACTTGCACTCCTCTATACAGGGTCTTCTGGACAGGGCATCGGCGTTACCATGGATCCTCCCCTTGCGGTGTTCAACTTTGAAGTCGTAGTTCTGCAGGATCTCTATCCATCTTGCTGCTTGTCCTTCAGGAAATTTGAATTGTAATAACCATTTTAGAGCAGCATGGTCCGTGCGAATCAGGAATGGCTGTCCACACAAATACTTGTGGAAATGTTTCACAGCCTTGATGATAGCTAGCAACTCCTTCCTCGTGACACAGTAATTCCGCTCCGGCTTTGACAGAACTTTACTGAAGTAGGCCACCACTTTCTCATCGTCTCCAACTTTCTGTGACAAAACCGCTCCGGTTCCTACATTGCTTGCGTCTGTGTCCAGAATGAACATCTTTCCGGATTCTGGATAGGCTAGTATAGGGGTGTTGCATAGTTTTTCTTTTAAACGGCAGAATGCCTCATTACATTCGGTTGTCCACAGAAACTTGGTATTTGCCTCTGTCAATTTATGTAGACTCTTGGCGATATTCGCAAAATTCTCCACGAATCTTCGATAATAGGTGTATAAGCCAAGGAAACTGCGTAGCTCATGAACATTCTTCGGTACTGGCCAATTTTTCACAGCATCAATCTTCTCGGGATCGGTTCTGACTCCATGTTCTGTAATGATGTGTCCAAGGTACTTCACTTCTTTGTGGAAGAGATTGCACTTTACCGGATTCAACTTCATGTTGGCATTACTTATTCTTCTGAGTACTTCTTCGAGGTTCATTAGATGCTCTTCGAAGTTGCGACCCATTATAATGATGTCATCAAGATAAACTAGGCAGGCCTTCCAGGTTAAACCATGCAACACGCATTCCATTAGACGTTCAAATGTTGCTGGGGCATTGCATAGACCAAACGGCATCACATTGAACTCCCACAACCCATTGCCAGTAGAAAATGCTGTCTTTCGTCGATCTTCTGGATGCATTTCAACTTGCCAGTAGCCACTCTTCAGATCTAATGTGCTGTACCATTTGGCCCCTGATAGTGTATCCAGTGTGTCATCAATTCGTGGCAGTGGATAGCTGTCTTTAATGGTTACCTCATTGAGCCTTCGATAGTCTACACAAAAACGAGCCGACCCATCTTTTTTTCTAACTAGCACCACTGGTGAGCTCCATGGACTCTTAGATGGCCTGATGACTCCATCACTTTTCATTTTGTCCAGCATTCCTTGCACTTCCTCGTGTTTAGCCAGTGGTAGTCTTCTAGGAGGCTGTCTGATAGGATGGGCGTTTCCAGTGTTGATCCTATGTCGCACGATGTTTGTTCTTCCAACATCTTCATCTCCAGTAGAGAAAACGCTGCTCATCTTCGTTAATACCCTCTTGATTTCTTTGAATTCGGCTGGATTCATTCTTTTACTAAGATCTTGAAGAATTGCTACTAATGCGGGATTGTTTCTCTGCATGAAAACCTTTTGCTCTTCTTCACAGCTGATTATCTCTTTTATGGTGCTGCATTTGGCGATTTCTTCTCCATGATTGATGACCACTCGTTTATTTGAGAAGTTAATCAGTTGCACTGGAACTACTCCCTCTTTTGCTGCAACTAGCGTTCGGCCAATCATAATGTTTCCCCCAAAGTCGTTGTTAGCTGGCTCAATCATCACAGGTGAATTTTGGTCACTTTTATCTAGTAGCTTAGTCCATATGATTTTCTCAGATTTTGCCGGGATCTCAGTTGGTCCGTCACTAATAACACGGACCTCAGCATTGTCGTTGGTGGCGTTTAGCACTATTTCTGTGTTTCCATATCTCAGTACGTGGCTCCCCAGATCTAATATAAAATTGTATTCTTTCATGAAGTCAAGCCCAATTATGCAGTCATCTTCTATATCTGCTACAATAAATCGGTGCCTAAATGAATTTCCTCCAAGGTGAACCTCTTGGTCGCTTTCTCCATGAACTAGAACTGTTTCACCCGTAGCTGTTTTTAGGGTGAATCGTCTTGCTGTCTCGATCTGACTATCACAAACCACATCTGGACGCACTATTGATCTCGAAGCACCTGTGTCCAAAGTCAACATGCACGATCTGCTTCCAACGGTTGCCTCTAAGACTAGACTACTATTTTCTCTTTTTACTTGTGATACCACCAATGTAGGGCATTGTAATTGAGCCAGCTTTCGCCCTTCAAAACTGGCACGATCTAGTTTCCCGAATCCGGAACGCTGCATCTGTCTTCCGGGTGCGGCTCCCATTTACATTCTCTTCGGATGTGCCCCAACTTTCCACAGTTCCAGCATCTTACTCTGCTAGACCTACTTCGTTGATTTCGCTCAGACTTATCTCCCAGACTTTTGACACGCATGATCACTTCATCAAGCGCTGCTTTTAGAGGTTCTTCAGTAACTTCCATCTGACGTACTCTATCTGAACCGTACGCTCTTTTTCCAGCTTCCATTTGCAGGGCCAATGCTAAGACTTCTGCAGGTAGCTTCTTTCCGCTTAGATAAAGCTGATTCCTCATTTGTACATCTCGAAGAGCATTGATAAATGTATCAGCTGCCAATTCGTCTCGGTGTTCAGCGTTATAGTTCGGGTATGACAGATTTACCAGTCTCACAATGTCAGCCTCTAATTCTTGCAAGGTTTCGCTGACTCCTTGTTTTCGTGTCTTGAGCTGCATGCGATGGAGAGCTTGCATATGACTTTCCCCGTATCTTACTTCTAAGGCCTCCATAATCTTGCTGTAATCACGTTCTGTCGCTGATAGTGTCTGCAAAATTTCAGCAGCAGGTCCCTTCAATGCCAATATAAGCGCGTTTGCTTTTTGCTGGTGATCAACCCCAGTTGTTGCTATCTCAAATTGCATCTTAAATATCTGATAAGATGTAGATCCATCAAATGCGGGCGTTTTCACTCTAGCTGGGGCTGAAGTAATTGATGGATTGCTCATGTTACCTGACTTCAATTGTGCTATTTCTTGACGGAATTCACTCGAAAGATTGCGTAATTTCTCTTCATGTTCTTCGGTAACTTTCCGCAGCTCCCTTTCCATGTTGTTGATTTTACCCTCTGCACTGGATATACGTGACTCGATTACTTCACGTAGACTTTCTTGCTTTGCCATCATATCAGCAAATTGTTGTCGCTGCTCTACTTTTTGTTCTGCTGCTAGAACTTTTTGTTCTGCTGCCTGTTTCTCTTGTCGAGCCATCATATCAGCAAGTTGTTGTTGTTGCTCTACTTTTTGTTCTGCTGCCAGAACTTTTTGTTCTGCTGCCAGTTTCTCTTGTCGGGCCATCAGATTGTTTCCTTGTTTGGCCATCATATCAGCAAATTGTTGTTGTTGCTGTGCCATCATTTCTTTCATCAACATCATCATCGGATCAATTGCTGGGGCATTCTGGACAGGAGCTTCCTCCGGCTCTACCTCTATGACCTCTGTGCTTTGGCCTGCTTCTTCTAAAACTTTACGCAGCCGAAATGCAAGTTCTGCCTTCGTTCCGTGGATTGGAGCATTCCTTTTCTTCAACTCATCCTTCAGCTGGGTCTGGCTGAGATCGCTAATATTTACTGTCTTGACCATTGTTTCAATAATCCCACTTCTGACACCACTGTAACGACTCTTCGTTGGTTCTTTTGGATTATTGAGCAAATACGACAGTAAAAAGACAGATCTTTAGTTAACAAAATCCCCAACTTTATTTATCAACCAAATTACAGTAGCTTCCGTTTCTCCTTACAATAAATTCCAGGGTCTCCAATTTATGTACAATAAACTTCACCGCTTTTCCACAATTTGAATCAATAGTATTCGGAATCGTAAAATCTGTATTTACTATTCCACAAAGTTCAGATTCTTTCACTATTAGTACCCAGACTCAAGTACCACCGATTATTCCTTATACTTTCGAATATTTGTAAAACACTTTTAATTGCCAAATTAAAACTGACTATCTGATATATTTGTTTGCTTATTTATATCGAAAAATAAATAAATCGAAACTTCTATAATCCACTAGAAATCAATACTACGTAGTCTGTACATTTTGAATAGGCCACGCCTGTTTTCATTCAAACTTGCATTTGTATTAGCGAACTCAAATTTAATTTATGCAAAATGTATTAGGTAACTCCTTTTAATTCATTAATGTAAACATTTGTATAACAAATTTAATTTACATTAATTTATGCAATACAATTTGCAATACAAGTAAAAGATTGAAAAAGGAGTTAACGTTTAATTCATGAATGAGTAAATAAAATTAACCCATTCTGGACGAAGTTTATTACAATATTTACTATCACAAATAATTTTATTAAATTGTTAATTAAAAATAGTTCCAAATTTAAAATTTCAAAAGTTCTTAAATGTTTTCTTCATAGTTGTGCTAATTTTTATGAAATTAATGCTAATAATTACGAGAATAGTATAGTAATTTAAATTTATTGAGTTATTTCCAGTGATTGTTTGGGTAAAATATTTTATTAAAACAAGCAATATTTTCTAGCCGCATGAACAAAAAATTATATTTTGTAAATTTTCTTAAAATGTATTATGACCGTTTGCTGAAAAACTTCTTTCATTATTATGCCATAACTAAGATTGAATGTGGTACCGTTGACTGAATAAAGTTCATCTGCCAGCATTCATCAGATGTTACCTTGGCTTGTGACATCTCACTGCTATTTCTATTGGTATGTGATATCTCACTTTAGCTTATATAGCATAATCTGGAGATTTCACAACCGAATATCAAAAATTAACAATAAAATATAAAACAAAAAATTAATTTCTTCCTGCGCTCTAGATCTAAAGTCTAACCCTTGTTTCAGTGAAAAGATTTTCTATTATAAGAAAAACAATTCAGAATACGAAAAGCTGTTAAAATAAGAGACCATCAACGTTTTAGCTATCTATCACTTACTTTAAGTCCTGAACATAATTACGTTGCATTTAACCAACATAAATTTTCTAATAAAAACTAACGATATCTTTAACGCAAATTCCTTATATTAATGTTTGCATTAACGATTGTTCCATATTTTTATGTGCATGTAATTATGTTAAAAAATTCATGTATATTATGATATTTATCGTTCGTGAATCATTGGTCTGTTATTTTATGATGGATATGTTTATTTAGATCGAACATTGAACATGTTCATCTTTTACATACTCGTAAAAAATTGTAATAAAATCGGGATTTATATTTTTTTATAAAAAGAGCAAGTATATAGACGATAAAAAGGACGTTATGGTCTGGAATATCGGGTAAATATATTTTATTACAGAAAATTATTTTTTTCAAAATTTTGCTTGAATGTAAGATTTTATAATATATACATATTTGCTTCATTTTATGGTAAAAGAATTTAATTAAAAAATGGAGAAATAATTAATTTTTAGTTTTACAGTGCTACAGTGAGAAAAACATTTTATATATTTCCAATCGAAAACCTCATCGTGAGAGCGAATACGACAAATCGAACCCCTAAATTTCTTCAACGGCTTTACAGGTACAGAATGGTGTAGTTGAGGCAACCGCACCTTATGTTTATGTGAAAATTAAGATATCACTCTATCAGAAAACAATTTTGGATATTTTTTGAGTTTTGGCTAACACCCTTGGTGTCAGTCCTGTGGAACAAGTGTTGATTGTAGGCTGGTAATTCATTTTATTAAACGTGATTTTATTAAAAGCATCAAGAAATGATAAAACCAAACTAGATCTGTCAATTTGAAATACATTCCTCATAGTTTGATCTAATTTATCCAAACACCAATAATTATTCGTATTTCGAAGCTCAGCAATATCATTAACTTTTGTAGTTGCTTGTCGATTGACATTAAATGTATGAATATTTGCATTTAACATGTAACGGCGTGGAATGAAGCGAACACCGTAGCCATTGGGTATAAAAAGTGTGTTGAACGGTTTCGTTATCACTTCACTTGAATAAATATTTTCACATTTTTGTATTTTAAATTGTGTTTTAGATTCATTTTTCATTTTCATTTTATTTACTAAATGATCCGTCTAACAATATTCACTAAAACTCATTGCATTCAAATAAATAAATTAAAAAAACTTCGATATCACAATTTAAAATAAATAATTTATTTTTATATATTAAAAGCCTCGGTTTTGATTTAATTTTACATAATAATATTTTTTGTTTAATTTCAATTAATTACTAATCTTTTGATTTTAAATTTATTTACTAATCGATTTATTTAAATTTATATACTGCTTTGATCAAAACAATTTGATCGCTTATATACATATATTACTAGTGTTCCTGTTTCCCTCTCCATCGTAATAAACAGTTTTAATTTTTTTTAAATTAAATAATCTTCTATGCAAAACATGTATTATTAAAACGAGTGACTTAATTAAACCATCAACAAAAACAATGTTCACTGTAGTACAAACAAATGTCCCTACGTTTATTACAATTAAAGAGATTAAATTCATAATTTTTAACGAATTTCTTTGAATATGAATACTATTATTTTAGAGCAAAAATTGAAACAAATAATTTACAAATAATTTTGTTTTTTCCCGTTCACGTTGAATGCTACATATATAAAAACGAATGTATGTCTCTCTGTTTGTTTGTCCTTTATACATTAGCATTTTCATGCCTATGAAACTTTCGGAATTTGCTTAATTAATACTCAAACCTCACGAAGGTTTCTGGCATACATTTTTTTTAATATCGACCAACAAAGGCACTCATAATTTTTAAATTTATGATTTGCTTTCAATTTTTAAAAGAGTTAACTTTAACCGAGTTTACAAGTATCGTCGACAGTTATGCCCCCCAAAAGTAAATCGATTGGTTAATCTTAAATTCAAATTTAACGAGAGATTAACGAGGACAAGATTGAAAAAAACTGATCGATTACGCACTGATCAAGCACGTTCGAATGAAACAATTGACCACAGAAGAGCAAGACTGGAAATCAATCGAGAAAGCAATGTTCAACACAGGTGGACACTGCACGTTAATTTGAATCTGCAGCGTTTTATTACGATGCTGATTATGAGTATCGTCTCTATCAAAGTTACGTTATAGGAAAATTCACAAGCTATACGAATTTTGGGCGTGTATTGACGCAGTATCAACGTTGGTATCATGTGACACACGCCAGTCGATACATATCTCGCAAACAAAGATCACAAATTTCTCTAAATTTATTTTATGAGAACCACTGATGAACAAGTTGGTCAAAGGTGTTCATTTGGCAGTGCATATTTTCAAGATCAGAAAATGCTCAGTTCTTGCGTTTTACAACGGAAAATTCACATGCCAGAGCATTTTCGCCACCGCTAACAACGTTAAGTGCGTTACTCTCATTGCGCAGAGGATGAAAAATCAAGACGCCGATGAAGTAAACCCTACCATTTCCGATCTTTTTCAAACTTCAGTGTTGGTTAGAAAATTAAAAAAAATTAATAGATGATTTTTGTTAATTTTTAAACTAATTTTGACACAGGGTGGCTCAAAAATTTTTAAGAAATTTTGTGATAAGACCAGATTAAACCCAATTTTTAGGTTATGTAACGGTTTAACCGATTTTAATAATTTTTTTTTTCTTTTCTGACAAAAAACATTTATATTTCTAGATGATTTTTTTTTATTTTAATTTTTCAAGCATGGCAATTTCAAAAATAAACTTGCAGCATAACAAATCTGCTTTCGCTGAATTATGTCAAACAATTGTTATGCAGCATTCAAATAAAGTTCTGATTCAGGAACCATAGTAAAAATCATATTCTTGGCCTGAATTGTAAGCAGGGCAGGGTGTTTGTGGTACAGTTACGGAGAACCCTTGGTTGTGCATTTCCTTTTCAAATTTTTGGTTTCCTTATACCCCAATGTAGTTGCAAAGATGCAGTCACTGTTAAAGTTACGGTAAAGATTGAGAGTGTTGATACTGATGTAGTCGTCGCTTCCTTGTATCTCCGCAACGATGGAACGGTTCAAACCCAAGATTTCGATTAAATGGTGGAGTTCTGCAGTAACAAGGACCTGTCCTTGATCTTGGGGTGTGATGCAAATGCGCATCATGGAATTTGGGGCAGTTCAGATAACAACAGACGAGGAATAGACCTCATTGAAATTCTTCATGATACAGATCTAGAAATTCTAAATAAGGAGAATGGTTCCTTTTTTCAAACGCAATTAAGGAAGAAGTAATTAACATCACCCTCACTAGCCTAGTTTTGGCGAAAAGGGTTTAAAATTGCAGAGTATTGCAAGATATTTTTGCGTTAGATCACAATTGCATAAATTCTGAATTTATTGCCAACACGTTGGTAAACGAAAGTTTTAGAAATCCCAAATCAACTGGATGGGATATGTACAGATTACTTCTTAGCCAAATATTTCTGGACATTGATTCATCGATCAACTGTATACAAGCCATTGACAATGTTGCGTATCGGATTTAAGAGTGTATGGTCAAGATTTTTGAAGAATCTTGTTCACTCAGAGCACTCCATCATGAAGGAACATCAAAGTGAAAAAACTGAGATCTAAAGTCAGGAAACATTTAAAGAAAGCCAAGCAAACAAATAATACCGATGACTGGATCATGTATCGTGATAGTCGGGGGGAATATAAATATAGTATCCACAGTGTTAGAAAGAGAGCTGGGAAGAAGTTTTATGAATCAATTGAGAGTCATCTTGTGGCAGCTAAGCTTCACAAAGCACTCTCAAAAGAACCCAAATACCAACTGGGCTTACTGCTTATGTCAAACGGTAGTTATACGGAATCTGTGGAATCTGTGGAAGAAATAGCACATCTGCTTTGTACACATATCCCGAGTAGCAGTTCCACTCCTGAGATGAAAGAACAACTAACTGCAACTCCAAATATAGATAGTTGGCTGGGAATGAGGTGAACATTAGATCTCTGAGATGGACCAAATGGACGGTCCTGATGGAATCTATCCGTGCATGCTACAGAATAATGTGGATGGCCTAATTGAATCATTGTAGAATATTTATAAGGCAAGTCTGGCATATGGCTATGTCCAAGAAGCGTGGCGCGAACTAGGGTTGATTTCATACCTAAACCAGGTAAAACCAGCTAAAGTAAAACCAAATCATTTCAACCAATAAGTTTCTACTCCTTTGTCCTCAAAACTGTGGCAAGACTGGTTGACCGTCATACAGGGAGACCGCTTTACTACAGTTTCCACTAAGTACCAATCAGCATGCATACCAGATTAGAAAATCAGTAGAAACAGTTTCGTATCATTTGTTGACTGAAATTGAACGAGTACTTGATGCCAAAGAATTCGCTTTGGGTGTTTTTTTAGATATGGAATGGAATTAGCAGCACGATTTCAAATTGGATTGTGTCTAATTTGAGCTGTGGTATTGCTTTTGTTGAAATGGACAGTAAAATGTTTCAACCTCAGTTAAAGGAGACTGTTCTCAGGGAAGTGTTCTCTCACCTCTAATGTGGACTGTGGTAGATTCTTAAGAAACTGAATCAATCGAGACCTTATTCTCAGACCTTCGCCTTCTGGTGGATCTGTTGCAAAATTAACTAAAGTTAGTTGAGGATTGGTGTGGGGAGCAAGAATTAACGGTCCATCCATCCAAATCACAGGTGGTCTTATTTAGCAATAAAAAAAAAGTGCATCCAACATCAAGTCTGTCTCTTTTTAGTTTCCAGGCATTATTCTCAACAAAAAGTTAAGTTGGAATACTCATTTAACAAAATAATTGATGAGGCTGCCAATTTTTTTTGCAATTATGCCGATCCTTTGGACGTTATTGGGGTCTTAGTCCCAAAATCATACAATGGATCTACACAGCAATAGTTAAACCAACACTTGTTTTTTGTTGTTTATGTTGTCTGGTAGCCAAAGAAGAAGAAACAATACATTGGTGCCAAGTTAATAAAAATTCAGAGAATGGTATTTGTAGGTATCAGTGGCTCAATACGCACCACAACATCTCTGTCTTTGGAGACCATATCTCGCTACCTCACTTCTACATGACGGGGAATACATAGCTAAAAGGGCTGTCTACAGACAACCAGGAACGTGGGTAAACAGAGGGAAAACATGAGGTCATTGTCACTTACTCGACAATGGAACGTTATGGCCAAAATATACAACTTTGAGAAGCCGGCTGAACTGGTCATCTCTTCTAGAGTGGAGTGTGAGGGATTTCGTTACGGCTGGCCTTCCAGCGAGACCTACGTTTTCTATACGGATGACTCACGGTTGAATGGAAATGCAGGAGCTGGAGTGTACTTGGAACCAAATAATGAAGCAATAAGTAACAATAAATGTTTGCTTGGTCGGTTTTGTACAGTACTTCAAGTTAAGGTATATGCTATAAACGAAGGCACGCATGTGATAATTCGCTTGCGCCTGCAGGGAAACCGAATTTGCATCTGTTTGGAGAGAGCTAAATAACTATTAAAGCACTGGTAAGCCCAAAGACTACTTTTTAAATTTTCAATAAGTGTAGGAAAAATGTAGGATAGCGCAACCCATCAATATCACACTGCGGTGGGTTCCAGCTCATAGTGGCATTTCGGGCAACGTAAAAGCGGTTTAACTTGAAGGGTGGGAGTGCTCATGAAATTTTATGGGCCAGAACCCACCTTAGAGTTATCCTCAAAATTTGCATTGTTATTACTAAAAGATGATGCGGACCTTAAGATGAAGGGCTTGTGGGATGCGTCACCAACAGGTAGACAAAATAAAATGTTTTTTAGCATTTCAGATAAAAATTCTAATTTTCTTTTAAGCCTGAAGCGGAAAACTCTCAGCTGTGTGGGCGGTGTCCTAAGAGGACATGGACATCTAAGTAAAGACATTTTCACCATCGAACTTATAGAAAGTTCTCTCTGTGATTGTTGTCTTGAAGATAAGGAAGACTCTGGACACTTTTTGTGTGCATGTCCAGCTTTCTCTAGTATCAGAGCTAGGATATTTGGATCTAGCATTGTAGAAACCAACACCATCAAACTGTCGCCAATACCGTTGGTCGTGGATTTCATTAACCACACAGAAAGGTTTGTGGAATAGTTGTGATGAGACCAAACTCAAACTTGCGAAACCAGTCCCTCCGTTTCTAATCTAATCAATTTACCCAAAACATACTAAAATTATTCAATTTCTTAACAAATTTCGAACCACACAGTATCAAAACCGGTGAAGATATACAAAAAATAAAAAACACATTCTAATTTTTTTTATTGTACTAACGGATTTTCCAAAATCTTATTTTATCGGCGTCTTGATTCGATTTTCTATCACGGATGATTTGATTACAAAAACTCTACTTTACTCGGAATGGCCAAAATACTACACATGGAATATCTCACACATCAGTGGCAAACTTTACAAGTTGTAAACATTGCTTGAGCAGCGTGAGAGAACGTTGAGAAGCGTGCCAAAAACTAAATCTTCTTGAAAACAGTTTTCATTGGGGCACAGTGCTAACTGATGCATCAAATACAGCTGAGTCACAGCAAATACGCTTGTAATAATATTGTCTATAATAGCTGCATTTCATGAAACCGTGTGATCCGGATCCGCTTAAATTTTACATGCAAATTAAGATCCAACTTTGTTTTTGGATAACAAATCATGATCTAAATAATAGTTCAAGTTTGAAAATGCAGGTGAAAAAATATTTTGTATTTCATAACTGGTATAATAAAATAACAGAAAATTTAAGAACCGAACGCATCCAAAACTAATATAAATAAAAATTATAATAAACAACTAATAAATTTAATTTAAAAAGATTATTCACACAAAATTATTTGGGATGTTCACCAAAATTGTTTGAAAAATTGAATTTAACGAAATGAAAAACAAAATTCATGACATATAAAAAAAGTGAATATCATTTTGAGTAGTCCCAAAATTAATATTTCAATGTAATTTTGAGTAGTACTTTTACGCAATTCTTATACCAACCGGACTCACCCATTATTATATTTTTGTGTCGTTTCATGAAACATGACCTGATCTGGATCAGATCATGCGTCAAGAAATGCAGCTAATATAGATAATGTGTTCCCATACAATACAACCCGAAATTTTTTGTGGAAAAATGCAAGGATTCCATGAGTGAAGACATCCTACGTCGTTAGTGAGGCACGAATACGGACATGCAATTCACACCAAAAGTTTTTAATAAGGCGTTGGTTTCGATCGAGAATATATTTTTAGTTATCACTTGAAAATTATATGTGCAGTTGATATCGTGATGATCGTGATATGTAACGTAAAACACGATTTCGATGATTTGGGTACATTTGTTGAAAATATTCTTTCTAAATTGGTTGCAGAACAACATATTTTATATGGCAGAATCATGTAAGCAATTACAAATCCAAATAGTGGATTGTGCATCATAGATATGTACTTGGAGATGAAGGTACCGGGAAAACTTTTCTAATTTTATTCATTTGGCAAACATACGATCACGGAATAAAATTGCACTGACAACTACGTAAGCTGGAATAACGGCAACATTTTTGGATGGTGGTCAAATAGCGTATACAGCACTGAAATCCCCGTTAAATTGACTACAGAGACACCAAAATGAAATATGACCAAAAAGGCAGGCATAAACAAAATTCTCCAAACATGTGAACTTATTATATAGGACGAACGCGCAATGGCTCGCAAAAAAGCATGGGAAGAGAAATGGACAGTCCTTCGGTGGAGAACTCAGTTATACCACATTCATCGCTAACAGATGCATGCCACAATGGGAATATGGCAAACGGTAGATGGCAATCTACAGATCTATACACTGTATTACATTGCTAACAAGCTAATAAAAGATGACATCGACCCAAGACGAATTGGTTCAAAAGGATTTTTAAATATTATGTGAAATTACAAAAACATCAGTGGTTCTCTACAAGTGCTATATTAGGAAACGGAGCGGAAGGGAACGAAAAACCCAGCCAAAGCTACAACATATACGTCCATCGAAACTGTGATGAATCAAGACAAAGTTGTCATTTCATTAGCCTCTCACTTGAACAATTTTATGTGGACAGCTCATGCGTTGGTTAATTTTCTAATTTATTCGTTTACCAGACGGAAAAAGAAAATATATCGTGTGTCGAATAAGTTTCAATAAAGATGCCACAATGTAAATTGAATGTTATCATAACGAGTTTAGTTTTTTCTTAGATTTTTGCTAGTTCAAAAATAAAAACCATAGTGAATTTCATTCATAGAAATAACAATTCAATATGTAAAATTGTGAAATGCTGATAATTATTCAATTTCTTTCAAGTAGTTTTTATAAAAAATTCAATGCAACTCATTAATAAATTTTCAACTCGACAGGAATAAATTTTCAACTCTGATGGTATGTTTGGGTTTATGTTTAAGATAAGCGTAGGTTTCGATGTCTCAAATTAATTAACCTCAAATAACATATAGATTTCAGTTTGCATTTAAATAGGCAGATGACACTATCATCATTCTTGGTGATTGATAATTCTCGCAATTTATTATATCTAAATTAAGCACATATTTATTTCAAACATCAATTGCGCTCTTATTAACCAAAACAAAAGTAACAATAATTTTTTAAAATTAAACATTACAGTCTAGTTCATATTTAAAATTTTAGCATTTTAACCAAAGACCATGTAAGTAATCTTTTTAATGTGTTTTATGTTAATTTATTCAGATTAGTAATTATTTATTCGTTTAAGTATTAAATTTTAATGATGTTTTTTATCCGTAATTATAGTGTCAGTGAATGTCAAATAGTTAAGATAGATAAATGTTTTAACCAAATTTTCTAAATTTTTAAAAAATTTCCGATGATGCCAATGAGGCGAAATATAAAATAAAAAATAAAAATAAAAATTTAAAATTAAAAAATAAATAAGATTTAAGACAGAAGCTGAATTAGTGTTTTTTATAAAAACTACTTGAAAGAAATAACAATTGTAGCTCACTGTAGCTCTAGTCCAAATCACCAATTTTCTATGAATCTATTTCTTAATCATCAATTCACAAAAATATGTGTTATGTTCAGTTCTGTGCATTTTTTTTCAGCAGAGATTATAATATTTTACATTGTAGAATATTTATATTCTACGTTGATTATTTTTGTAATATTCTACTTCAAACAAATGTAGAATATTTTGTATGTGTAAGAAAATGAAAAATAAAACCAATAGTGAATAGTAGATCTCTGAATTGTATAAATTTCTTCAAAATCCTAGCCCAGTACCCTCGATGCACAGGCAATACTCACACTTAACCGAATAAATTGTTTTTAAACATTTTTAATTGATTTAATTAACAATAAATTATAATCTAATTTTCATTTAATAATTATCCGCCTCAGTTTCTTTTATTATGTGCACAAAAAAATTAATGGTAATTTCTCAAGAAGTTAATGGATTATAATTATTTTTTTTCCGGTTGTATTTGTTCAAATTGTTGAAAACTTAATTTTAACTTTTGAAAAGTTTTCTGTTTTTTTTTTCTTAATATTATATTTTTAACAAATTTAAAGTGAAAACTTAAACATTTTATAAATCTTAAGTGTTATGGAGTGAAGAAAAATGTAAAATAAAATTGAACATATATACTACTTGCATATATATATACATACATAATAATTTTTTTTCTGAAAGAATTTTAATTAAAAATTTTTGTAATTGTTAAGTTCGCAGTTGAAATTTGAACTAATTTAAATATGAAGAACATTTGTGGAAGTTTTATTTTGGTAGATAATGGAACTTAAAAATATGTTAGTATAATATTTTAAAGTATCTGTTACAGCATTAAAGTTTTTTTTTGCATAACGACGACGAGACAAATGATGGGATCACAAGTTGTTAATTTGCTAAACTGTGGACAGTCAACTCAAATTGACGACAAATGATGAAATGGTAGGATAACAAATGGTACTATATTATGTTGACCAATTTATTTAAGCGGAACTGATGAAACTTAATATTTTTTAAATAGTTTTGACAGTTTATACCTAAAGCTTTAGTGTTTCTACCAGTTTGACCAAGTAATGGGAATTTTATTAATAATACAATTTATTACAAATGTTATTAAAAACATGACGATTTACACTGAACGAAATTTTAGGGTTGCACAAGGAGTGAATATCACCATCCATATCTATAATGTTAAAAGCTTTGTAGAAAAGATAATGTGTTATACATCTATGAAACAAATCTCTGAAGCATCATGATAAACATTCAGTATTTCTTTTGACAAAGTGATGATACTAATGTAAATAACATTAATTTTAATAACAGTGTTTGCACAGTTATTTAAATACCAAAACCGCTAAGCTAATCCGTATTAATGGTGATTCATCCCATTATTCGTATTCGTGATATTTTACTTGAGTAATCACAATAGTCAACGATCACATTTTTGCATGTAAATAGTTTGGTATGCAACAATCTCCTATTTTCGGTGCAACAATTTTTGTATTTATGTATTTATTCAACAGGTACATTCAACAGTCTCCTGTGTATTTTGGATGCAACCATTTTTGTATTTATATAATTATTCAACAAACACCCGTTTATTTTTGGTACAACAGTTCATCCGTTTGTCGCGAAATTGATTAAGTTACATGGCATTACATTTTTTCCACCAGAACAATTTCATAAGTTAAGTCAATTTTTTGTAATTAGAATTTGATATTCGATTCGGTGATGGGTGGATGGGTGCTAGTTTGCTCTCCTTACATTTTCAGATCATCAGAGCCCACTTGGTTAAGGTTGTTCTCTATTGATCCCTATTTAACGTTTGTGTGCATCCAACATTTGTAAAGGACACAAAGGATAAAGTCCGAGGATAAAAAAGATCAAATGAACGTACTGAATCTAGGTAGAACAAGGCGTTAGGATTATTTATGGTAGTTGTTGTGAATTCTGTAGTGTTTAATCTCTTTAAAATCTTGTTTGACTTTAGGTTGATAGAGAAAAAAGCTGTGAGATGTTTGAGCCGTCAACTGTGAACATAGAAATTTGGATTGCGCGTTTTTTTTATTTTTGGTGCCACGTCTCGTTCATTTTGGATGTCAAATTTTAAGATTAATAAAATATAAGTGAAAGGTTTATAAAAGGACTAAAATAAGTAAGTTAATATAATATAATAAGTTAGCTCTGTATTGTTTTGTATTTAATGTTAAATTTTAGTTTTATTTATCACCACATAGCTCTGACATTCTATTCGAAGTCCAAGTCTCCATCAACAGAATCTTGTTTTTTATTTTGCTACTTAATACTGAGACAATATAGCCTAAGGAATAATAAGGAAAATTTGTCGCGTCATCTTTCAGATTACGTCAATGAATACCAACAAAATTGATGATGACAAAAGCAACAACCACCTTTGTGGAAAATGGCAATCTCAAGGGTAATCGGGTTTTGATCGGGTTTTGATCACTAAAACACCACCTTTGTGGAGAATCAGGTTCAAGACGATACAATACAATACACATACAATACACTTCCCAAGAGTAAAGTTGTCACCAGTCAGGTGGATGTGGACCACAGCATGGTAATGTTTGAAAAAATGATAGGAAATTTATTCACACAGCTAAACTAGTAGGCCCTGTGCCTTTTCTGCACTATAATCCCTGAGCCGGCACCTATTTCATTTGATGATTCCCACATATTCTATACTTCATAAGGCGCTTGTCCTTGACGAGTCCTACAACTTTTTACCTGCCATTTTCCTTGATTCGGCCACTTTTTCCCTCGGAAAACTCCAAAACATGGCGATTTCCCGGGATCTTGTATATTTTATTTATTACCATAATTTTGTTATTTATTAAAAGGGGTCGAAATTTGTTTTAGAAAACGAGGGTAAGTTTGTCCGACAAAAAATTGTCTGCTTTTGTTGATTCCTACAACTTAAAGAGGCCAAAATACCGGGGTACTGAAAATTAACTCCAACAAAGCTGATTTTCACAGGGTTGTTTAACAAAAATTAGTGAAATCGAAGGGTCATATTGTCCAACAAATTTTCGGCCGCGTTTTCCCAGTCCGACAACTGGAAGTCGGAATCCTGGCGGGGTATTGTTTATTGATTACCACATGTCTAATTTTTTTTATATAGTTTTAATTAATATTATTTTACTCTGATACAGTTGTCCGACAAATAAGTTTCCGCTAACTATCGAAAAATCGAAAAATGTCATAATTTTGACCTGTTTGAGTTGATGGACTCAACAAAAGCAGACAATTTTTTGTTGGACACATTTCCCCTTGTTTTCTAAAACAAATTTCCACCCCCTTTGATAAATAACAAAATTATGGTAATAAACATACAAGACCCTGTTTCAATAGCCATGTTTCGGTGTTTTCCGAGAGTAAAAGTGGCCGAATCAAGGAAAATGGCAGCTAAAAAAGTCAAGAACAAGCGACTTACGAAGCATAAAATAAATGGCAATCATCAAATGAAATAGGTGCCATCCCAAGAACTATAGTGCAGAAAACGTTGAATTCGAATTCTGCCGAGTTGGAAGGTGATAGATATGAACGTAGAACCATTAAGGCCAGGCTAAAAAAAATAGAAATAATTTCTCAAAACACCTTGCCATTCTGTTCTATAGTTGCTAGTTCCACCGTCATTTTAAACTATCTACGAATACTGCTCGTAGATTTACTTCTCCAGTTGGAGATGGTAGGAATAGAACGGATGACCAGGCTGGGTCATTCCAGATCTTAGGTAATTTGGGCCTTTCGATCTCTATTCTTAAAAAGTAATGAAAACACTTCCTTTATACGTTTTGAATGTAGTTATATTTCTTTAAACTTTGAGTTCCATATTGGAACATTCAATCTCCAAATTATCACTGGTTTTCATATCATAAATTATTCCTTATATATCTAATTCTTATCTTACATCCGTGTTTTTTTTTCATACCTCATCATCCTAACACAGTTCATCATCCAAAAAGAAAAAAAAACAAGAATTGTTTTTCATTCTTTGCAAAAACATTTCCTCATCAAAATAAACAAATTTTATTATTTGTTTTCATTCTTTCTTCATCAAAAAAGAACAAATTTATTATTTGTCTTCTTTTGATGACACAAATTAAATTGTCACAATTTTAAATTATGTAACATTTTGTTATATAATAAAATTGAAGAATTTATGTTTAGCAAAATTGTAATTAAAAATTAACAAAAATTATGTCATTATCAAAATACTTTTATTTTGTTTTTTGCAATAGAAAATAAAATTGGTTTGAATGCTAAGTTGCTTATTTTTATTATTATTAAACTAGAAATAGTTTTAGTTCATTTGGAAATATGAATTATGTATGACATAGATGTATTTCGATTGCATTACTTTAGGTTTGAGAATTTCTAAAAGTCTTAATCTCTACTTATCTTGAGAATTATTATCACGGATTATAAATCATATAAATTATACAAATGATGATCTTAATTGTTATAAATCATTAAATTATACAAATGATGATCTTAATCATTAAGAGCAATGCGTGATACATCGGAACCAATAGGTGAATGTAAAAACATTCGTTTATTGGGTGTCACAGTTTCAAGTGACCTACTCTGGAACGATCATGTAATGGCGATGGCAAAAAGCGCGTCTAAAAAACTCGGCCTCCTAAATAGATGCAAAAAATTTTTCACTCCATACCAATTGCTCCATGTTTATAAGTCCTATATTCGTCCCTGTATGGAGTACTGCTGTCAAGTTTGGGGTGCTGCCTCTGTTTCCATCTTGGCCCTCTTGGACTCTGTTCAAAAGCGAGCTATACGAATTGTAGGTGATCGAACTTTGACATCAAAACTTGATTCCCTACAACATCGTCGCACTGTTGCTGACCTCGTTGTTTTTTACAAATATCGTCATCAGCAGTGCTCAGATGAAATCAGCGGCATCATGCCTCAAACTTATTCTTACCCCCGTTCCACTCGGCAATCGGCTGCCGCAACCAGTGAAACGGTAAAGATCCCGCGCTGTCATACTGGCAGATCGCAGAGAGACTTCTTTGTCCGAACTGCGTACAAATGGAATAGTTTGCCGGAACACTTAGTCTCAGGTGGCTTCAACCCACAGATGTTTAAAAAAAGCGTTAATCTACACCTCAGAACGCCAGTTGTTGTGGGACCCAGGTCTAGACCTAGGTCTTAAAAGGTATTTATGTGTTGTTGTGACACATATTCTAAACCCTATTACACAACACATTTTATTAAAAAAAAAAAAAAAAATTACACCTTCACATCACGAACTATATCAGAACATCAAGTATCAAACCAGTCATTAGTCAAGTGACGTCATCATTGTCAACAACAACACAACAAATAGTCAAGTTACGTCATCATTGTCAACAACAACACAACAAACGTCATCACTTCACCGAAAAAAAACGTTGGTAGAATCAACTACAAACTACAAAGTTTATTTGATTTTGCGTCTAATATGAACGTGGTTATTTTAATCAATGTAGCATTGTCAATTTATTTTAAAAAACGTAACAATTTTCATTATTTAAATCAATAACGGCGTGATCCTGGTTCAAATAATCACAAATCATGAATGAATAAAGTAGTTTGTTCATGTTTTTGTTTGAGAATTATTGTGTTTGTTAAAATAAAAAACGAGGAGAGACCAAATTCGTTTAATGATAATAATAATAAACAAAAGAATAGAAAAATAAAAAGTTTTTTATATATTCTAACATGGCTGATTTTATTTAAAATGTTAGGAAATAATTTACATGCGTTTAATTGAATTGAATAATTTTAATATTATCTGACATAAAATTATGTGCAAAAGAAATTTTTTTGTGAATATAATATCAAAAATCTTGTTAAATTAATAGGCCCTTTCCATAATTAATATTAGTGATTTAAAAAAATTATTATATATTTTTAATATTTTTTATTTGCCTTGTTTCATGTTGATTTATCGATATATTTATTTAATTTTTCATAATAATGAGAAAATTATGGTAATTAGTATTGTTTTCTACACATAATCAAATATTTTCAATATTTTCAAATATTTTCAATCAAATATTATCAATTGTATCATCAAAAAAAAGGCAAAAAATGGACGCATCCTTTACAAACAAAATCACAGTCATACATTTCCTATTTAAAACGTATATATACGAACGCTATCTTTATGCATATAAATGTTTGTCGGGTTTGATGCGAAATACATATTTCTAATATAAAAAATTTACGAAAAATTAATATATTTACGAAAAAAACGAACCCATACAAACATTACCAAACCAATAGATTTAATACGTTGTATTGCTTGTTTCTATCACAAACGTATTTAATATCACTATTTTTAGTCTAATTTTTGATTTACCCCGTTTGTAGTCAATTGAAAATTAAATCAACCACGGCATTGTTGCTCGAAAATGAATGAATAGTTGACTCAACTACAAATATGGTTAAATCAAATATGTTTGTGATACTTATAATTAAACAACGGTTAAATTGTTAATTTAAAAACGGAGCGTTGGTTGATTTAATCACAAACGTATTTAATTCCCCAATTTTCAATTAATGCTCGATTAACAATGCAACATATTTGAATCAACCAAGATTTTTTTTTTCGGTGTTCCGACGACCATGACAGCTAGTCAAATTCTATCACCGCCAATGTCGTCAACAAATCCATACATCTTTGAAAGACAACATAAATTACATGATCTTCTAGAGTTTAGTGATTGCCCTGAAGATCGGCCAATGTTTATCACCACGTTTAATGAGTCGTCTGTCAAACAGGTGGTTCAGAGTGTGAAAAATGGTGCAACAGTTAACTTGGTTCAGGATTACTTTACTACCAAAAACTATGGTGTGATGGGGTCCAAAACCACGCACGAGTCACATGATGATATACGTGCTCGACTTTTAATAAAATCAACGACAGTTTGACAATCCGAAGAAGTATGGTTTCCCGATAGTAAGCCAATGGCAATTCGCCGACTTATTAAGGATTAATAATAATATTAAAGATTATCTGATCAAGGGTTATGCCAGAAACCTGACGTTCGAGGAGGCCAAAAGGTCATCACCACGTCCTTGGTATTTGCCACATTTTGGCGTAAGGAATCCGTCAAAACCAAACAAGCTACCACTCGTCTTCAATGTGGCAGCAACAGTCAATGACATATCTCTCAATTCAGTCTTGTTGACAGGCCCGGATCAATATACGCCGCTACATTAAATATTTTTCAAGTTTCGAAAACGAGCTATATAGTCGAGCTTTCGACACGGTTTCACCAGAGTGTCATTAACGGAGAAGATTCGAATTCACAGAGGTTTTTGTGGATGGATGGTGACCGTTCTAGACCAATTGAGACCTATGTAATGGAGTCTATGACATTTGGAGCAACGTGTTCGCCAAGTTTAGCACAATTTATTAAAAACAAAAACGCAATAGAACATCTTGATAAATCACCGTGGGCTGTTAGGGTCATTATCGATAGCCATTATGTGGAAGACTTTATGGATAGCTTCCCAGACGCACAAACGGCTATTCAGGTTTCACTTCTGTCACAAACATTCACAGAAACGGTGGTTTTGAACTATGTAATTTCATATCTAGTTCATCTAGTTCATATCTAGTTCGCGTTGAAAACACATTGAATGGACATAATGATAACAATGCCAACAACTTATGTTAATATACATGAATTTGTGCCGAAATTATTTTGTGTCAACTCGCCCAAATGGATTATTATTAAGAAGAATATACCGCGTTGGAATGAAATGAACGAATTATGAGATCAAAAGCTAAATATATTAAACTAATTTCCTTATTTGGATGAGACAGTGTATTAAGGGTTTAGGGTCCCATCCAGTTACAAATCCAATCCGGTTACAAAGTTAATAGTTTCCTCATATCATCGTCGTTGGCACCAACAAAATCAGGAGACAACAGCTTCAGAGATTAGGCATGAGTCCCACATTTGCGCAATCTGTTTGACCAGGTAAAAAGGAATGTCAGTTGTGTAGAATACGATCAGCAACACCTCAAATTCCAATAATGGGGCAATTTCTAGTTGACAACCTGACCCCATTTGTTAGTCCATTCTCATATACTGGTTTGGACTATTTTGGTTTGTTTTATGTTTCTATAGGACGTCGCTGAGAGAAGCGTTGGGTCGAACTGTTCACTTGTCACTGTCAGGACGGTTCATGTAGAATTAGCGGAGGAGCTGTCTACCGATTATTAGATTTTATGTATAAGGAACTTTGTGAATCGTATAGTGGTTCCTATACAAATAAGAAGTGACAATGGAACAAATTTTATAGGGGCCGAGAAGGAATTGCGTGACTCGATTGAATTGCTTGACCATGATGTGATCCAAACCGCGATAACTGTGAGGGGTATAGAATTGATTTTTAACTGCCCATCGAATCCAAGTGCAGGTGGTTGTTGGGAGTGGCTAGTCGATAAAAAAGGTATTGCGACATACATTGAAAGAGATTTGGGACCGGGATCAATAGACAAAAAATTGTTTTCCCTACGAAAGTAGTGGCGAATAGCGCAACATTTAAAAAATATTTTGGAAAAGGTGGATGGTCGATTCTTACCAACATTGACCAGAAGAATTAAATAGTTTGACAAAATTGACCCAATCAAAATAGATGACTTGGTCATTTTATGTGACTCCGACTTGCACAGAAGTCAGTGGCTTTGATATGAATCATAAAGAAGTGTATAACATTGAATCTTCCTGTCTTCCAGAAGTTGTTATTGGAAAAATATGCTATAAAAGAACCCGATAAAACATGTTTCCTCAGAAGCTAAGATTTTACAAACATGAACAATGAACATCTATATAAATACAAAATGTGCTTAGAATTTTTATTCCATCGATTTATTCATACAAATTCATTTCCATCGAAGATGTGATTTACAACGGAAAATTAATAACAAAAAAATCATGGAAATTCGTCTTGTTCAACCACATTCCAAAATAACAGAATAAAAACAAATTTACGTTACGTTACCTAATCATTTGTATTGAGATTTATGGATAAAGATGTTGAGAAGATGGAAAAATAAAATAACATCGTGAATTTCTCTTTTTTTTTTTTTATTATTTCGACATAAAATCGTAAGAAAATGGGTAGAATAATGGTATTACATTTTTACGATAGAAGTAAAAAAAACAGAACTAACACAAAAATATATATAACAGATATAATGTTTCATCTATGTATATTGATATTGAAATATCAGATGTGAAATAGGTCGTGAATTTCAATTTCATTAAGTAAAGTGGTTGTGTGGTATACGTTTTCTGATTGATTCTAGTATACATCCGATAACGGGCTAAGAATACGATACTAATTTCTAGGCTGAATTTTTTTTAGTTATAACTACTCTAAATGAACATGACATGACTTTAAGTATGTTGTTCAATAAGTTAAATTCGGGCTACATAGATTTTTGTGATGATTTTCCATAAGGTATAAATGGTTTTATTACTGAAATTATTAAGAACTGAAAAAGATGCAAAAAAATTAAAACAAATTAGTTTTTTTCTAATCTAGTTGTAACTATAAATCCTAAATCAATTTGTTTTCCTTACAACTAATCATCCAAGGAATAACGACTGAAAACATTAAGATTAAGAGCGAAAAGAAAACTTTAGCGTTAATAAACACAAAAATCGAATTATCTGAAGGTCTATTTATTAAACATGATTTCAATGTAGTCTGGGATAACTTCCGATTCCATGCTCTGGAATCCTAGGAAAAGATTTGCTGGATATATAATTCTGGATATACTGGATATATTTCTGGATATATTAGGAAAATATTTTAACATAATTGATTGTGGAAGCATAGCCTTCAAATAAAACACACCAATAACACTTACGATTTTTCAATAATACCTTACTCAAAAAATTCAATTGAAACACCAGCTAGAGTAAAAAAGTTCGTCTTGTTAGAAATTACTATACCAGTGATGAAGAATATTTCTGCCCATCTTCAAAAGTTTTTCTTGCTAGCTATATTATAAAATCAAATTGTAATACTGCCATCTTTTGCGTGTTGAATAATAATGATTTTCCCGTAATAACAAGACATAAAAGTTAAAACGGAAAAAATGGAAAATTATCATTTATTAACAATAAAAGCATGGTCCGAACATTAATTTAAGCGATTTAAATTACTGGAAAATGAAATCAATATAGGAGATTTAAACATAGCAGAACGTAGTTCTATAATAAAATTTGTCGTGATTTTAACAATGTTTTTTACTTGCCAGGGGATAAATTATTAGCTAACAATGGAATTTTACACTCGATTCTACTCCAAACAAAAGCTCAAATAATAAATTAAAATCATAAAGATTACCTCAAGCAGTTAAGTCTGAATTGTCTGATTGTCAAATAAAAGAGATCATGGATAAAGCAGTTAGAGCAAAGTACTTCTCCTTGAAACTCACCACTACTCATAGTTCCAAAACGATCAACTCATGGAACGAAGCGTTGGAGAGTGGTCGTTGATTTTCACAAGCTTAACGAGGTTACAATAAACAATGTGTTTCCACTAGAAATTGTAACAGAAATACTTGACCAGCTTGGAAAAGCTAATTATTTTAGTACATTAGACCTTTTCGAAAGTTATTGTCAAGTGGCAATGAGTCCTAAAGATAAAGAAACAACCGCTTTTAGCTGCAGTCTTGGTCACTACCACTTCTTAAGAATGTCATTCGGTTTAAAGGGGACACCAGCCACATTCCAACGGTTGAGGAACCATGTACAAGGGGCCTTAACGGCATAAAGTGTTTTGTATATCTGAACGATGTAGTTGTCTTTGGAGTAACTTTGGAAGAGCACAATAAGAAATTGCGGGAAGCATTAACTTGTTTAAATAAATTCAACTTAAAATTACAACCAAAGAGGTGCAACTTCTTAAAAAAAGAAATTAGATACTTAGGTCATATTATTTCCCTCGATGGTACCAAACCTGACCCAGAATTATTCGAAGTCGTTCATAAATTCCCACAACCTAAAAACATTAAAGAAATAACATCATTTTTAGGTTTATCCGGTTACTATCGGCAATTTATAAAAAACTATGCAGACCTACCAGAAAAATGAAATCGTCTTAGAAAGAAAAATATTAAATTTTAATGTAATGCAACAACAAACGAATCATTCTACAGTTTAAAGGACGCATTGTGCAAACCACCAATTCTTCAATATCCTAATTTTAACGAACCATGCGTTGTCACAACTAATACTAGTGACATTGCAGTAGGCGCAATTCTATCGCAAAAGACTGATTCTAAAGACCTTCCCATAGCATATGCTAGTCGTGTCTGAAACTCAGCAGAGCGAAACTACCCTACAATTAAAAAGGAGTTGTTAGCTATAAGGCTGTACGAAAATTTAAACTCTATCTCTATGATTATAAATTTATCATAAAACTGATCATAAACCACTAACATATTTATATAGCAGCCCAAATCCAGCATCTATATATGCTGTTAAGATGGCGTCTTGAATTAGAAGATTATGATTTTAACATTGAATATAAGCCAGGAAAACATTATCAAAATGCCAATGCATTTTCCAGAATATCCTATTCAGATCAAATGGATGTTAATGTTATCACGAGATCAAAACACAATTTAGGGAGCTGTGTTAAGAAAGCATCGAAATGCAAAATAATATAACAAATACAATAAATCATTCGTCTGTTCTTACGGGCTACCAGAAATAATAAAAACGGATCAAGGTACAAACTTTTTGAGCCTTTTATTTAAACAAATTATTAAAAATTAAACATGGAGGATTAAGAATTAAACATTCCCGCATGGAGGGATCAGTTTTTATTGTTTTAAAAATTTTTTTAATTTTGATATACGGGTGTGACAACCCCGCGTAGTCCAGTCCCTGCTATTGACATACGAGTTAACGTGAGATATCCCATACCACTGGCAATAGCAGTGAGATATCACTAGCCAAGGTGACATCTTAGGGGTGGTGGCGGATGAACTGTATTCAGTCAACGGTAGCAGCCTCAATCTTAGCTGTGAAATAATCCTTGATGATGAGACGGTATTGCTTTCTTCAAGAAACGAGCCTTCATATAACTATGTGTGGGCTTTAATCTTCAAGAAAGACAGAGCGTCACAGGATCAAGGAATATGCAACCGGTTGGATTAGTGGCAGCTACAGTTTTGTTTTGTTTCAGTAAATTTTTGTAAAAATTTGCTATTTACTTTTCAATTACCTTTTATTTTCTCTATTCTATCATAAAAATATGGAGGGGCTGAAATCTTACAGCTCTGAAATATCAAGACCTCGGTCTGGGTTAAGGATTTTGATATAGTTTTCGGCATAAAACTTTTGTTGAGGACATTGTTTTTAGTTTTGGGCAGCGATGTATATCAAACATAACGCATCGCACTAAGAAAAAAAGAAAAATATAAAAAATATAACATTTAAAAATATTCAATATAACATTTATTTAAATATTTTTTTAATTCTTAAAATTTACTTTTTCCATAATTCTAACAATATTGCAAAAATTATTACAAAATCAAAAATTGAAACTTTTTTCAAAATTCTAAAAAAATTTATAAAATTCAAAAATTCTATTTTTCCAAAATTCTAAAAGTATTACAAATTATTACAAAATCAAAATTTGAAAAATTCCAAAAATTAGAATAAAATCAAATATTTAAACTTTTTCTAAATTCCAAATATATTCCAAAAATTCTTAAATATTCAAACTTTTTCGAAAATTCTAAAAATATTGCAAAAATTATTACGAAATCATAAATTGAATTTTTTTTTCAAAATTCCAAAAATTATAATAAAATCAAAAACTTAAAATTTTCCAAAATTCTAAGAATATGGCAAAATTTATTACTAAATCAAAACTACAAACTTTTTTCAAAATTCCAAAAATATTTCAAAAACTATACCAAATTCAAAAATTTCCAAGTGCAATTTCATTTTCAATTACATTTACGTCATAAAAACAGCTACATTTTTTTCCAAAAAATTGGCTAAAAAAATAAATAAAAATCTTTCTTTTGACACATTTGACAACATTTTTTGACAAACTTATGATGCAATAATCTAAATTTTGGTCTCACATACCAATTTTGACCATCAAGATTTCTCCAAATTCAATGTTCCTACTCGTAATCACTTAAAATGGACGTTTTTTAAGTCAAAAATATGAAACACTTCCGGTACAGTTATCGAACACAGCGTCCTTTTGGACCTGTCCCTTGAGTATACCTATTTTTAGAAAAAAAATTTTTGAAATCCCTCCAGCCGTTTTCCCTGCAGCGTAGAAAAAAAATTTTTTGAAATCCCTCCAGCGGTTTTCCCTGCAGCGTAGGTAATGACGGCCGGACGGACGGACGGCAGACAGACATACATTTTTTTTTTGTTTTTTTTTAAATCAGGAGGTCCTAAAACGTCAAGAAATGCCAAAAAAGTGGGGGTAAGAATTTCACTTTTAGCTCATGGATGTAATACTTAGGTCTTTCAAACCGAAGTAATATTGGCCTATGTCATATTTTGTCAGTGATAGGATTTTTTGTTTAGTTATCCATTCTTTAACCAAAAATATAAAAAAACAAAAAAAGAAAGATTTACGTCCATCAACATCTTTGAACGTATGTTGTTGTGGGACCTTGGTCTTAAAAGGTTTTTATGTGTTATTGTGACACATATTGTAATTCCTACTACACAACACATTTTATTAAAAAAAAAAAAATAAAAACTGTACTGCTTTTCATTTTCAGTCAAATGGCGCGCTTGAAAAGTCATATAGAGGACATTAGGAGAATATATACGAACATTTTTTTTAAAGTTGGGATAACACCATATTCCTCGACAGGTCTTATAGTCCGAGAGCTGAGCGACATAAAATTGCAACCACTTTATAAAGGCTGATTTTTTAATATTATGTCACATATGTTGAGTAGAGAAATAGTCTTCAGTCATTCAGCTGGATTCGTTAGCGTTTGGAGTGGGTGGGGCTCCAATGTTGTAAAAAAAACATGTATCTTGCAACTACTTTATAAAACCTGAAAATTCGTTTGAGAGCAGAATATTAATTAAAAATTAGTGAATAAGTGATATAAGTGATCCAGAAAATAATGACTCAAGTGATGTTTACAACAACTGCAGCGACTCACATTAGAATGCTATTTCATACTTAAGACTAAAATCAAGTTGTTGAATATACTTTATTAATATCTGTATATGATTCTATTAATTTTGTTATTTAAGTTTAATATTATTTATTTTAACAGTCGTTCGAGTAGATCAGCTTCAATGGACATGCAATAAAATGAATATCCATTGAAAAAAGAAACTTCATTCAATAATATATATTAATATTCATTGAGCGCGCCGTATTACAGAGCGGCAACCTTTTATTTGCGACTGACGGCATTTGTTACAGAAATAAACCTACTGACTACATTTTTTGTAATTATAATAATATTCTTCATTTGTATACTAAATTTCAGATTTTATAAAGTACTTGCCCGATGTACCGTTTGTTGCAACTACAACTTCAACGCGTGACTGACGCGTTCAATTACAGGATTTGAGTGACTGACGATCATAAAACTTATTACTTCGGTCTCAAAGACCTAAGTATTACATTTATGAGCTCAAAGTGAAATTCTTACCCCCACTTTTTTGGCATTTCTCGACGACGAATCTGGACCTACTGATTCTAAAAAAGCAAAAAAAAATGTATGTCTGTCTGTCGGCCGGCCGGCCGTCATTACACCTACGCTGCAGGGAAAACCGCTGGAGGGATTTCAAACGTTTTTTTTTTCTAAAAATAGGTATACACAAGGGACAGGTTCGAAAGGCGGTCCAGCTGCGTTCGATAACTGTACCGGAAGTGTGTCAAAAAATCATCATGTGTGTCAAAAATAGCAAATTTTCATATTTTTGGCCTATAACACGTTCATTTTAAGTGATTACGAGTAGGAACATTAAATTTGGAGAAATCTTGATGGTAGGGATTGGAATGTGAGATCAAAAACTAGATTATTGAATTATAAGTTTGTCAAAAAAAAGTTGTCAAGTGTGTCAAAAGACAGATTTTGATTTATTTTTTTACCAAATTTTTTGGAAAAAAATAAAATTGTTTGTTTGAAATGAAATTTTATTATTATTATTGAGATTCATGGCATTATAAGTTTGTCAAAAAATGTTGTCAAGTGTGTCAAAAGCAAGGTTTTTATTTATTTTTTACCCAATTTTTGTAGCAAAAAATAAAATTAATAGTTTGTATGACATGAAATTTTATTATTATTCTAGAGAATCATGGCTGTCAATGCACAGATTTGACATGGCGTAAATATATTTTATTTACTTAATTCTAAATATTTCTATACTCATAATTATATATATTGTTGAATCATTTATGCAATTCAGTACAATTTAATTGTACTGTTTTTCAAGGTTAACAAAGTGGTATAGAAGTAAATTATTTTGATGTCATCATCAAATTTATTAACTTACATATGAAAATTACAATTTGTTTGATAGTTTTTATGAATTATGTTTAAAAATAAAAATCACTCTTTAATTAGAAACCAACAGAAAAACACATATTGTATTTTTTTTCTGACTAATAAAACATCAACCGATTCGAGAGTCAACATTTGGTCCTTCGAGCTAAACAAGATACCAGTTTGGATTTACATCAACATTTGGTCCTTCGAGCTAAAGAAGATACAGCACCAGTGGATCTACATCATCATTTGATCATCATAAACATTCGGTCTTTCAAACCGTGATCACTGGGTTTTTCAAAACATCAATAAAGCTGAAGCAGCGATCATCAACATCAAGACGCAGCTACGTATTGAAATCTAGGCTACGTATAACTACATAAACATTTGATTGTTCAAACCAGTCTTAAAAAACCCCAAGAACAAAACACCAATTTTAAAATATGGCGGATTACCAAGGCTTGGTTCAAGCACAAACAGACATTTCCGAAAGATTGAAAACTGTGCAAAGGAACACCAAAAAGGATGGCAAGGAGCGCAAGACAACCAAAAAATATTTTAAAAAACGCCTGGCAGAGATCCACACTCTTTGGGGAAAATTCAAAGCTAACGACAATAAACTGCAAGCCTTTTTTGAGCAAACTAAGGAAGAGGCTTACTGGAAATCAAGAGAAGAATTGTATACAGCTAAAAATGATTTCCAATCGTATCTGGAGCAAGAAATTCAAAACATGGAAGCAGCAGCACAAGACAACTCAATACCTGCAGAAATAGCACGTACGCCAGATCAAGATAATCTAACACTGAACCCAAACACGGCGGCTCTGATACAAAAACAGAGGATCAGAGCAAAAGAATTGTTGCGGAACATTAAAACAATTAAAGATGACACACAAGCAAACATCAGAACAAAGTCATATTATAATCAGAAGATTAAATATCTCACTCGCAAATGGGAAAATATATCCATTCTTCATGAAGACATCATCGTGGAAGACACTGACCAGATTTACAACCAAGAATTCGAATACTGGGAAAGTGAGTTCTTCGATATAACACAAACAATGGAAGAGGAAATCGAAAAATTAGGAAAATCCTTTTTTCACGCAACACAACAAGTTCAGCCGAGAAGTCAAACGCCAGCAATAACAATTCCTACGTTCAATGGAAATTATTTACAATGGACAACATTTAGAGACATTTTTACACAAGTGATACATGATAGCCAGGAAATTGGAAATGCCACAAAAATGCACCACCTAAAAACGCATGTAATAGATCAAGCAGCTGATTTGTTAAAACACTTCACCACATCAGAAGACAACTACCAAACAGCATGGGCAACGCTTAACGCTAGATATAACAACAAGCGAATATTAGTCTCATCACACATCAAGAGGCTATTAAACTTTGGAACAATCCAAAATGAAGCATCATCATCAATTAGAAAATCGGTAGACACCGCAAAAGAATCTCTACAATGCATTAAAAATCTTGGTATCGACACTGATGCATGGGGACCTTTGGTATTAGAACTATTATTGCCAAAATTAGATACGGAAACACACAAACTATATGAACAAAGCTTGGACGATCCGAAAGAAATCCCTTCATTAGAACATTTATTCACCTTTTTAGAGAAAAGATTCCAATCTTTAGAACTAATTAAGGAATACAAATACAAGAGAGATGGCATTGCAAAGGATTTTAAACCACATCAGGCGAGCCAAACCATTTCAAAATTTCAACATCAACGAAAAAGTCTCCAGGGATACAATACGCAAATCAGTATCCATGGCCGATATTGCAAAAGAGAACATTTCATTACGGAATGTCAAAATTTTCTTAACATGTCAGCAAAAGCACGAGTGGAGTTTGTATCTAAAGTAGAACTATGCAAAGTCTGCTTACATCATTATACAGATACAAAATGCACATCAAAAAATAACTGTAAAATTTGCAATAAAAACCATCACACAATTTTACATCGAAATGAAATTATTGCAGCCTTAACAAAAAATGAAGAAAACGTATTGTTAGCCACAGCACTTATAAAAGTTCTGGCAAGCGATGGACATTTTGAATTGTTTAGAGCTTTGATTGACCCTTGTGCCCAAGGAACATTTATAACGGAAGCAGCTGTACAACAACTAAGGCTACGAAAATACAAAAGTAACGTGTCTGTATCTGGTATAGCAAACGCCAAGTCAGGACAGTCACATCACAAGGTTTATCTCACGGTTAAGCCTCGGTACACTTCAACATTCATTTTAAATGCAGAAGCACAAGTAATGACCGTAATATCGGCCGATATGCCACAAACATCAATACAAGAACTGGAATTCAACAACAACACAATATTGGCAGACCCAACATATTATAACTCTGGACCAATCGATATATTGATTGGAGCAAATTATTACGGAGAAATTATTCTTCCTGGGATTGTAACAAATAAAAATAAATGGTTCGCTCAACAGACGAATTTAGGGTGGACCATCAGTGGGCCATCATCAACATCAAGATCACATGATACCATAAATATGATGGTTCATTTAGATTGCAGCGAAGAATTAAATCGATTTTGGGAAATTGAAGAAATAGATCCCAAAAAACAACTTTCATTAGAAGAAAAAAAATGTGAAGAAATGTACGAGAATTCTAAGAAAAGATTAGTCAATGGATGTTATGAAGTAAAGTTACCTCTAAAGGAAGAAGGAATACTGGGTGATTCAAAAAAGCAAGCCATGGCGAGGTTGATACAAGTTGAAAAGCGGTTGGAACGAAACCTAAAGCTAAAGCAGGACTATCACGCATTTATGAACGAATATATACAATTAGGACACATGATACCTGCAAAAACATCAGAAAATCAACTAGAAAAAAATTATTTACCACACCATGCCGTTGTCAAAGAATCCAGTTCAACAACAAAGGTACGTGTGGTCTTCGACGCGTCGATGAAGACTACATCAGGATTGAGCTTTAACGATCTACAACTGATCGGCCCGACTTTACAACAAGACTTATTCTCAATTGTGTTGAGATGGAGAATTTACAAATACGTTTTCACTGCTGATATTGAGAAAATGTATCGTCAAATCAAAGTAGCAGAAGAACATCAGGATTTGCAGAGAATATTGTGGAGAAATGAACCGAGTAAGCCAGTAAAAGAGTATAAATTAACAACAATCACATACGGGACCGCATCAGCACCATATTTAGCCACAAAAACGTTACAACAATTAGCTAACGATGAAAAAGATTCATTCCAACCAAAAACAATTGAAGTTCTCAAGGAACAGTTTTACATAATCGGGAATCGAGTCACAGAAATACAAAATGCCATACCAGCAAAATGCTGGTCTCATGTAAAATCTGAAGATAATCCTGTAGATTGCGCATCACGAGGCGTAGGTCCAGAAGAAATACAACAACATCAACTATGGTGGTCAGGACCAGTTTGGCTAAAAACTACTGGTACGAAGAACACACCGCTCAAACAATTTGAGACCGAACAAGATTTGAAGAAAATGAAATTAGCAGCCTTTTTAACAACATCATACGAAAAGGATTTTTTGAATAAATATTCATCACTAAATAAGCTATTAAGAATAATAGCTTATGCAAAGCGTTTTGTAAACAACTGCACGAAAAAAGATGAAAAATTAACAGGTCCGTTGAAAACATCTGAATTATGGGATAGTAGAAAAACTATTGTAAAAACTCTTCAAGAAGTCAGTTTTCCTGATGAGCTGAAAATCCTAAGGAAAGGGCAAACGTTACCAACACGAAAATCTCTTCTTCAACTAAATCCGTTTATTGACGAAGGTGGGATTATGAGAGTTGGAGGAAGATTAAAGCATTCACTATTAATGTATGAAACAAAACATCCAATCATACTACCAAAACATCATTATGTGACAAAACTAATAATCGAAGATGCGCATTGCAGAACACTACATGGAGGAACACAACTGACACTTAGCTTCATTAGAAGAAACTACTGGATTATAAACGCAAAGGACATCACGCGACAAGTAATCCACAAATGCATACGATGTTTCCGGTACAAAGCCAAGGAATCAGAACAATTGATGGGAAATCTGCCAACAGCAAGAGTGCAACCATCACGTCCATTTACACACACAGGGGTTGACTACGCAGGACCCATTCACTTAAGAACATCGAGAGGACGAGGCCAAAAAACGCATAAAGGATATATAGCGCTATTTGTTTGTCTGGCCACAAAAGCTATTCACATAGAAGTAGTTAGTGATCTAACAACGCAAACATTCATAGCAGCACTAAAGCGTTTCACGGCCCGAAGAGGGTGCTGTCGTCACATTTACAGCGATTGTGGCACCAATTTTAAAGGAGCCAGTAAGGTATTGAGAGATGATTTCAAAAAGTTCAATAAAGAATGCATGCCGGGAATATTGAATAATATTAACAATGACGGCATCACATTCCATTTCAACGCCCCCGCAAGTCCTCAACAAGGAGGTTTGTGGGAAGCTGGAGTAAAATCAATTAAACATCATTTGAGAAGAATATTAGGCGAAGCATCACTAACTTATGAAGAGATGTCTACTACACTCGCCCAAATCGAAGCTTGTCTTAATTCTAGACCTATATGTCCAATCTCGTCAGACATAAACGATATTGAAGCACTAACACCAGGGCATTTTCTAGTAGGAGAACCATTGGTCGCACCATCAGAGCCAAATATTACTGAGGAAGCAATAACAATCACCAAACGATGGAAACGGGTTCAAAAATTATATCAAGATTTTTGGAAAAGATGGTCATTGGAATATCTTACTTCACTACAACAAAGAATGAAGTGGAAGAAACAAATGCCAAATGTGAAAATTAGAGACATCGTCATGATAAAGGACAATAATTTGCCACCAACACAATGGTTGCTAGCCAGAATTTCTGAAACACATCCAGGAACTGATGGCCATGTTAGAGTAGTGACGCTAAAATGCAACGGGAACAAAAGCGTGCAAAGACCAATTCATAAGATATGTATACTACCAATTGATGATAACATGATTAGCGCTACGAACAACGTAGAAAATGAAATAGCCAATAATAGCAGTCCAGATGCAATCATTAAGGATGAGCCCAAACAACGCAAATCACCCAGAAGCGTAAGGATTGCTATGATATTACTACTAGCCATGACAGGTTTGATTGGGATTACAAGTGTCAATGCAAACGAACCATATACCATCAAACAATATGCCGACTCACCTGGTTTATATTTTCATGAAATGGGAAACTTACATTTTTCAACTAATGAATGGAATATTATTGTATATATAAATATGAGCAGCTATTGGGATCAACTAAACAACTTTAGATCATGCGTGCAGCATTTAACGATATTGACAAATTTTAATTCAACGAGGGATATACCAAATTATATTAGCGAAATAAAATTACTAAAACATGCACTTGATGAAATCGAACAACGGAATTTACTAATTTCAAATTCTAATCATCGAATGAAAAGAGATGCACCATTACCATTTATTGGAAATCTACTAAATGATCTATTTGGAGTTCTCGATGACAAATCAGCTAAAGAGTTTAATAATCGAATCAATCAGCTTGCAACAAATGAAGAACATATAGTCAACATGATAAAAACTCAAACATCAATTGCAGATACAACCACAAATATTCTGAGAACTCAACAAGCAGAAATTGTCGACCAATGGAAGGAGTTTACTCACGAAAATGAAATAATTAAGAGTAAACTAACAGATGCTACTGCATTTTTCTCATTAGTAACACTATCAAATACACTAATGACAAATTTTCAACGAACACAGGATATCTTGCTTGACACATTATTAGAGAGCAAGGGGCAGAAAGTGAATCCTAATTTGATTCTGCCGGACCAACTAAAACAAGAATTAGACAAAATTCAACCACATTTACCTGATGGAGTAACATTACCAACTGGCAATAATCCAGAAGAAATTCGAAGCTTATACCATATAATGACTTGTGAAGCCCGTATAGTAGATAATTTAGCCATATTTAAAGTATCTTTGCCATTATTGGATATTGAGAGATTCAACATCTTTAAACCATTTCCATTGCCAGTAATGAGAGAAAAGGAAATGGTACATATTCAACCTCAAATGGACTATATGGTTATAAATGCACACAAGGACCAGTATTACTACCTCACAGACAAGGATTTCAGTCAATGCATTCGAGCGCAACACCTGGAATACATCTGCTATCTGAAGGGGCCAATACATAGGACTACAACTGTCGGCGATACAATGTGCGAACTGATGATATTACAATCACTTCCAACAAACGAAAACGTTTGTATATTATTGAGGGAACCTGCAGCTGAAAAATGGACCTACATTAACAACAATACTTGGGTTTATACACTGCCAGCAGAGAAGATACTAACCATTGTTTGTGATCGTTACCAAGCAACCATCAAGATCAACAAAACAGGAATATTACAAATGGATTCTCAATGCATAGCTAAGAGTAGCACAATGGTTCTAAGAGCAACGAGCAAGGTTACAACAAAGATCAAGGGAGTACTGTTTCCAAAATTAAACTTAACGGAATATATGCCAACAAATACCGTTGAAACGGTTACTCAATCCAACAAAATACAGAATCATTTGGAACATCTACAAAAGCAAATTGATGAGCAGCGAGCCAATGAAAATAACATCAAATTAACGGGTCATGATATACATCAGTATACAGTTGGATATACATCAATCGCTGTCGTAGCTCTAATAATAACCGTCTATTGTATCAAATATCATCGTCGACGAAACAACAACATTCAACATAAACATACAATATCATTGCCCAATCCAACAGCCATAGCGAGAATCGACCGACCCAGTGAACTAATTTAAGGTAAAACCATGTCATGTTTTTAGCGGCCCAGAATGTCAATGCACAGATTTGACATGGCGTAAATATATTTTATTTACTTAATTCTAAATATTTCTATACTCATAATTATATATATTGTTGAATCATTTATGCAATTCAGTACAATTTAATTGTACTGTTTTTCAAGGTTAACAAAGTGGTATAGAAGTAAATTATTTTGATGTCATCATCAAATTTATTAACTTACATATGAAAATTACAATTTGTTTGATAGTTTTTATGAATTATGTTTAAAAATAAAAATCACTCTTTAATTAGAAACCAACAGAAAAACACATATTGTATTTTTTTTCTGACTAATAAAACATCAACCGATTCGAGAGTCAACAATGGCATTATAAGTTTGTCAAAAAAATGTTGTCAAGTGTGTCAAAAAATGATTTCATTTATTTTTTTAGCCAATTTTTTGGAAAAAAATGAAGCTGTTTTTATGACGTAAATGTAATTGAAAATGAAATTAGACATGGAAATTTTTGAATTTGTTATAGTTTTTGAAATATTTTTGGAATTTTGAAAAAAAATTGTATTTTTGATTTTATAATAATTTTTGCAATATTTTTAGAGTTTTGGAAAAAGATTTAATTTTTGATGTTGTAAGATTTTTTGGAATATTTTTAGAATTTTGGAAAAGTTTGAATTTTTAAGAATTTTTGGAATATTATTGGAATTTAGAAAAAGTTAAAATATTTGATTTTATTCTAATTTTTGGAATATTTTTGGAATTTTGAAAAATGTTTGATTTTATTTTTACAATGTTTTTGAAATTTTGAAAGATATATGAATTTGTGATTTTGTAATATTTTCTCGAAAAGCTAAATGGTTTTTGAGTAGTTTGCTTAGTGCATCATCTTTTCACTAAATTATGTTAATTTTTATCATCAAAATCATCGATTATCAAAATCATTTTTTGACACACTTGACATTATTTTTTTGACAAACTTATAATGCCATAATTCTCTTTAATGATAATAAAATTTCATGTCAAACAGATTATTAATTTTATTTTTTTTCCGAAAAATTGGGTAAAAAACGAAATAAAAATCTTTCTTTTGACACACTTGACAACATTTTTTTGACAAACTGATAATGCTATAATTCTTAACAATAATAATAAAATTCAAACAAATAATTAATTTTATTTTTTTCCAAAAAATTTGGTAAAAAATAAATAAAAATCTTTCTTTTTACACACTTGAACATTTTTTTGACATAAGTTTGTTAATTTTATATTATAACCTTGTTTTGCCGGGTTTATAATTTTTATTTTATTATTTTGTTTTTCCTCAAATTACCTAGTTTTGTTTTTCCTCAAATTGGTAATTTGAGGAAAAATAAAATAATAAAATAATTAATTTTATTTTTTTTTTTTCAAAAAATTGGGTAAAAAAATAAATAAAAATCATTCTTTTGACACATTTGACCGCATTTTTTTGACAAACTTATAATGCAATAATCTAGTTTTTGATCTCACATACCAATCCCTACCATCAAGGTTTCTCCAAATTCAATGTTCCTACTCGTAATCACTTAAAATGAACGTTTTTTAAACCAAAAATATGAAAATTTGCTGTTTATGAAACACTTAATGATTTTTTTGATACACTTCCGGTACAGTTATCGAACACGGCGTTCTTTCAGACCTGTTACTTGAGTATACCTATTTTTAGAAAAACAATCTTTGAAATCCCTTCAGCGGTTTTCCCTACAGTGTAGGTAATGACGGCCGACCGGAAGACAGACATACATTTTTTTGTGCTTTTTTAGAATCAGTGGGTCCTAAAACGTCGAGAAATGCCAAAAAAAAGTGGGGGTAAATTTCACTTTTGGCTCAGGAATGTAATATTTAGGTCTTTCAGACCGAAGTAATTGTCACCAGATCAATAAATAGTATAAAAAACAAATTAAATAATTTTAAGGATAGAGATAAAATGAATAAAAAATCCGGTATTTACAAAATAGTTTGTGAGGATTGTGAGGATGTGTACATAGGAAAAACTTCAAGAAACTTTGAAACCAGATTAAAAGAACATAAAAGTGCAACATTGAACACACAAACAAATGAATCTAGTGTAGCGGAACATATGCTGATTTCAAATCATAAGATAGATATCATTAACTCTAAAATAATAAAACTTGTAATTAAAAAATGGAAATTGGATGCATTTGAATCCCTTTACATATTAAAAACTAATAATCTTATGAATACAGAAGATGCAAACATCCAATCTCCATTATCTAACCTAATACAATAATAAACATTTACAATCAGTTAATTAATTTTCAGCCCATCCTCCTCTTAAATTTTTAATTATAAAAAATTTTTTTGTAACACATGCGTACAAAATATTCAATTTTGTACTAGAATAGAATACAAGAAAAAACTACTTTTCGCCACACATGACTACAAAATATTTTGTATGCCTGGACCGTATCGCCGCCTGCATGTGAGATTTGTAGTTAAATCTATCCATATATCTATCTATATTTAATATTTTTATAGCACTAAAATATCAAAATAAGAATTTAAATAACTTATTATATAGTAAAAACAACTTAAACACATTGCATCATTTGAATTGTAAGAAAAAACAATATATTTAAGCTTTTGAAAGTTTATAATTTTGACAGATTAGTTCTAAAGTTTTTTACTATAGTTCTAAAATTGAGCTACTATATGTTGTTTTAGTTGGAATCTTAGGTTTATATTTTTGAGCTCAAATAATTTACAAATATTACAACGAAGATGGCGCACTTAAATTATTTAAAAAACTTAAATTTGTTTATAACTTCGTTAAATAAATGATTAAATGAACAATTAAATAAATATTTATAAATTTTACGCACTTGTTACAAAAAATAGTGTGTATTACTAGTGCGAATGCGTTTTCCAAACGCGAGTTATTTGCCGCACTCCCTGCGGTCGTGCGGCAAACTAACTCTTGTTTGGAAAACGCATTCGCACTAGTAATTGACGATTGGAATCTAAAAAATCGCGCTGCTGGTGGCAGGTTTTGTAACTACTACTCCAATATAAGATTTTCACAGAAGTATATTTTCTGTGTATTTGCGGGCAAAATTAAATTTCAATTAAAGTAAGTACAATATTTTTAATTTTATAACAATTTAAAAATACAATGACTTACTAAAAATAAACAATAAAACATTCAACTTTCGAAATGTTAAAGTGGGTTAGTGAGACTTATTGTTAAAATGAAGAATAAGAACCAACAAATTTAAACGATTTTATACATTTTATTATCAAAAATTTTATTTGTTTAATGTGATATATTTACATTTTGTTTTTCGCTCTTTAACTAATTTATGAATATTAAGTACAAATATATGTAACTATAATATTGGTAATTAATTACTAAATAAAATACAATCAATCAATCACGTATTATTTTTTTCCCGATTATTTGATGGTGAGGTATATGATATATGATACTTGTTAGAATTAAATCACCACGCTGAATGAGCGTCATCAGCCATTGCTTCTTATTTTGGTGCTAATATAATTTAGTTCCTGTTTCTTGCTTGAATATTTGAAAGGGGTGTTACATCAGTATAGGAGATAATTATCATCACTGAGGCTGTTTTTTTAAAAAGAAACATCCATCACCAAACTCAATTCTTAATTCATTCATACGACGTTCTATCGAGTCATCCATATTAAATATTGCATCCTTTGGTTTCTCCTTTTCATTTTCATCGTTTTTATTATTATCAGACAGTACAACATCAGGGAAGGCATCTTCTAATAACAATTCCTCTAATTCTTTTTCCAGAATGGAATCATCAATTATATTAAATGTGTTACCACCGCCCAACGTTGATTGGATATCATCATGTACCTCATGCTTTTCTTGAACATCTGCCAATGCCTCATCAACGATATCCAGCGTAGTTCCCGAATCAGAAAGCAAATTTTTGATAGTTTTAGAACCAATTTTAAAAGCTTCCAACACTTTAGCATCACTCGTTGTATCTTGAATTCGAGATTGTAGTAATTGTATTTGATCTAACGAAAATGAAACTTCGCTGAATTTCGTTTGCCGTCTCTAATCAACCCTCATATTTTTATGTCTAAATCTTTTAATTCATTTTCAATTTTATCAATAATTTTCAATAAATGTTTTTCTGTTTTTTCTAGATTATAAATAGCACGTTCAAGCTCATTGATTGGTGTGACTTTTTGTGCGGTGGCACCGAATTTTATTATAATTTTTGAGTAATTATCCATCGACTCTTTTCGTTTTCTAGCTGTTGAATTGCTAACAAGCACCTTCATTTGTTAATTTAAACTCTAAATTGGAATTGGTAAGCTTTTCGATAGCATCTGCTAAGGACATAACAGATTCGTTTAAATATTCCATTTCCCTTTGGATTTTTGTTGATTGATTCTACAAATAAGAATAGAAATTAAACCTCGAGACAACAGAACCTTAAATAAAAACTCACCTTTAACATATTCTGTGAAATCATCTTTTGTTTGTATCATTAAATTTTTAAATTTATTGAGACTCTTTGAAATACTTTTTTATCACCGAATTAAAACCCCTTCCACTCCATGTATACTGTCGAATTTCCATGAAATCATTTTTTAATTTAACTTCTTTCTGAAACATATCCTCTAATACCGTTGGATTATTACGCTGAAATGCATTTTTCAATTCTTTTATATTTATATTGCTTTCCCCTTTATACAAACAATATTTTGTTATGGCATTTTTCCAAAATTTTAATTTAGAGTCGTAATTAACAGGATTTAATGTTCGAACTCTGAATGGATCGAACAAAGCATCGATTTTTACATCGTCTTTCCATTCATCAGGATAATACGATTAATATTCTTTTTATGTACAATTCTGATAATTTTAACAAAACACCTTGAAAAACACAAGTTTTATAAATGTATATTTCAATTAGATTTAGTTTAAATTTTTATATTACCCCACAATGTAATATCAAAGTTCTTTTGTGAACTGGATTTTCTGTTGCCGTGATGGCTGTTTTAATATTCTTTTTATATACAATTCTGGTAGTTTTTCTGTAATTGTAACAAAACACCTGGAAAAACACAAGTATTATAAATGCATATTTCATTTGGATTTAGATTAAACTATTATTATTCGGCTTGAAAACTTACTAATGCAAACACAAATTTTAGAATGTATACAAAAATGAACTAAATGTCAAAATTTATATTGGAGTACTAGTTCTGATTCTTACCACCAGAAGTTTCCTCCAATCGTCAATACAATCTACTATTTTTTGTGTTTTTGTTTCTTTCCTTTTATATATTTTCCCTCTTTTTTCAACTTAATTGATTTCCAACCCATCCTCCTCTTTTTTTTTTTAGTTATATGAAAGTTTTATCTTTTTTTCCCTTTAAAACTTTTATATTACGCCTCTTCTTTAAATAGAACCATTTTACAAATACATAACAGTTTTAGATACAAATAGCAGCATTGATAGCTAATAATTTTAATAGTACGAAAATACCTGTCGATGAAATTTTGAATTTCGAAACATGTAGTAAAGGTTATTTTAAATAAAATTGATTTATTAAAAATATTTTGAGTGAATTTGGATTTCATAATTAAAAATAAAAAAAATAAATTAACAATCAATTTTTATGATTTAATTTATAATATTTTTTATTCATCAAAAGCAACGTTTTCCAAAAAAAGTATTAAATCTTATATATTAATACGCTAACGAAAAATTTTGAGGAGCCTAAGGCTCATTCAATTGGTCAATTGAATTGGTGAATTGGTCAATTTGTCAATCAATTGAAAAGGAAAATAAACGAAATAAATTTAGGGGATTTTTACGCTAAATTTTATTTTCGTTTCCGAATTGATTGACAAATTGATTGTAGGTCTGCAGCCTGCTATAGAGAAATATTTCATAATAGCCGTGTTCGATTTGACTGAAACAACTGAATTATATGAAAAGAATATATTAAGCATAATATGTAAAATGTATTTTATCTAGAACATAAAAAACGTTTCGTTGTCATTGTCGATGTAGTGGGTTGTGAGAAAGGTTCGAAGTTCAACGCGGACCCTATATTGATTTTTTAAATAAAGTAGGCAAGTAGTTAGGTTAGTAGTTAGGTAAGGCAAGAAGCTAGGTAAGGTAAGGAGTTAGGTAAGGTAAAGAGTTAGGTAAGGTTAGGAGTTAGGTAAGGTAAGGAGCTAGGTAAGTAGTTAGTAAGTAGTTAGGTAAGGTAAGGAGTTAGGTAAGGTAAGGAGTTAAGTAAGGTAAGGTGTTAGGTTAGTAGTTAGGTAAGTAGTTAGGTAAGGTAAGGAGTTAGGTAAGGTAAGGAGTTAGGTAAGTAATTAGGCAAGTAGTTAGGTAAGGTAAGGAGTTAGGTAGGGTAAGTAGTAAGGTAAGTAGTTAGGTAAGGTAAGGAGTTAGGTATGGTAAGGAGTTAGGTAAGGTAAGGAGTTAGGTAAGGAGTTAGGTAGGTAGAGATTTTATACAGACAATAATAAATGCTTATGTAATTTACAAGTTTATTTACCAAATTTACCAAATTACAATTCCTTCACTAATTTTTTAGTCTTCTTATGTAAATATTCTTATGTAAATTTTGTTCTGTTTTTTCTTCATAAATGAATGGTGTCATGAATGGTGTTAATGGTGAAATGAATGTTGTGAATGAAGAAATGAATTGCACGTGGTATTTATCATTTTAAAATTCATAATATTTTTTATCATCGTACTGGTGCTTTAACTCTTGCCTGATGTGTTTGTTAAATTTGTCAGATGAAGATAGATTGATGGAAATGAAATGATTAATAAATTTGTATGTACTGAAATCTCTGATCCCATTCTTTTTCCTAAATTACATGAATATGTGAAACGTCATATGATGCATGGACCATGTGGTGCTCTAAATCCCAATTCTGTTTGTATGAGAGATGGTAAATGTAGTAAGAATTTTCCAAAACCTTTTTCTGAAAATACTAAAGAATCTGTGAATGGTTATCCTTTGTATCGTTACGTGATAATGGTATGAGTGTTGATGTACGTGGTGCATTGATAATAGATACTAGGAGGGCCCGGCGTGCTTCGCTACTCTTATAAATAAAGTTTTTGCGTAGACATTTTGTTGACGTAGAAGCAATGATTTCAAAAAGTGGTAATGAGAAATGCCAGCACATAATTTTTAATTTTTCTTTTTAAATACATGAATGAAAAATAATCAGTCAATAATCAATTCGATAACCAATTTGATCTCTAACTTATTTGATCACTAATTTTTCATATATCCGAACTGATCAGCTAGAGTTCTGATTATTTTTCATTCATATATTTAAAAAGAAAAATTAAAAAGTATATGCTTGCATTTCTCATTACCACTTTTTTAAATCATTGCTTCTACGTCAACAAAATGTCTACGCAAAAACTTTATTTATAAGCGAAACGAAGCACGCCGGGCCCTCCTAGTTAGATTTATTGTATGATGGGTATTTGCCTCTGTTAGTTTTCTACCAACATAAACGTGCAGGATTGTGTGCCTTTCTCGTATTTAGTTAGAATATTGTTATACTCGGTCATCAATTTAACACGGCGTTCGGCGGTATCCTTAGCTACATACAAACTTTGGTAAAACAACGTGGCATCGTCGAAATCCTGATTCGTTGATTCCTGATTCCTGACCATTATGATGCGTTATGTAAGTAGATCTTCCAAATTGATTAAAAAAATTCGGAGTTTTCTCTGTGACAAAATCACTTGTGTTCTTATTGGCAAAAAGTTGCATGTGTTTGACTGCGTCGAACTTTTTCTTGTACGTTTGAGGTGGGTTTCTGATGTCTCGTGCTGGGACCTCAAGGTTTTGAACCATTTTTCGTTTTTCATCAAACGAAATCTCTGGGTCGTAAAAGGCATGTAAACATTTTTTTTTTCGTTTGTATGGTGAAGATGGTAACACATTTTGCTCAATATTTCTTTTGAAACGCTTTTGTCAATTGTTTTATAAGAAATGGCCGATTTCCTGATATTCAGATCCTGACTTTAGGCTGATGTTCCATATGTGCATTTGAACTAAATTTTTACATACAATATGATCAGAAAACTGCAAACAAAGGTCTCGAACTTTATTTAAATCTCCAACTGCAAAATGATACTTATTGCGAAATATAAATAACTTCAGGAGATAAGTGGTTTTAGCCATCCAACGGCCGTGACTTGCCAGACCTGGGTTTTTTTATGACAAAAAATAACTAGAGCTTCACATGTGTGTTGTGGAATTTCGTTTGCCATTTTTCGTCCGATGTTCCACTTTCGATCATTTTTGGATTAATTTTATCATCGTCCTATACCTTCTGAAATTTGTTGAACAACGAAACATCGGGTGCTGTGCTCTAAAATATTCCAAAAATTCCTAAAAATATTCCAAAAATTATTACAAAATCAAAGATTAAAACTTTTATCAGAAATTCTAAAACACTGCAAAAATTCTAACAAAATCAAAAATTGAATTTATTTTCAAAATTCCAAAAATATTCCCAAAAATTATAATAAAATCAAATATTTAAACCATTTCTAAATTCCAATAATATTCCAAAAATTCAAACTTTTCCCGAAATTCTAAAAATATTGCAAAAATTATTACAAAATCAAAAATACAAACTTTTTTCAAAATTCCAAAAATATTTCAAAAACTATAACAAATTCAAAAATTTCCATGTCTAATTTCATTTGCAATTACATTTATATCATAAAAACAGCTAAATTTTTTTTTTCAAAAAATTGGCTAAAAAAATAAATGGAATCATTTTTTGACACACTTGACATTATTTTTTTGACAAACTTATAATGCCATGATTCTCTACAATAATAATAAAATTTCATGTCATACAAATAATTAATTTTATTTTTTTTCCAAAAAATGGGTAATGGGTAATGGATTATCGAACACAGCGTCCTTTTGGACCTATCCCTTGAGTATACCTATTTTTAGAAAAACGAAATTTTGAAATCCCTCTAGCGGTTTTCTAGATTTCGTAGGTAATGACGGCCGGCAGACAAACATACGTTTTTTTGCTTTTTGTAGGTCCTAACCCATCGAGAAATGCCAAAAAAGTGGGGTAAGAATCGGCGAGTGGGCTCATGAATACTTAGGTCTTTCATACCGAAGTAAATAATTTTTTCTGAATTTTCGAATATATGTAAGAAGAAAAAATTCAATCAAAACGCTTTCCTAATACTGATTTCTACATTCTTTGGCTCGTTGGGTTCGTAAATTAATTAGCTATTATGAACAAAATCAAAATTATGAGAAAAATTATGTTTTAAGTTGATTAATAATGACGGAAATAAAAAATCCAATTATTCTGCTAATTGTGTTGTCTTGGAGACCACAGCGAGATGGGTAATTATTTTCCGATTTCAATAAAACTGCATATACCTGATATTCGAGTCAAGTGAAACATAATTAGATGGTGGGAGGGAAGAAAATAACAACTTGATAAGTTAGGTCACGTCTAATGGATACACGATAAATTATATTTAATATAAATTAAAATGTTGAAATTTTTTTGAGTCTACTAATACTAAATAAATACATAAAAAAAGTATAATTAGAAAAATTAAAACTGAAATTTGTTTAATTAGTATAATAAAACTTTAAATTAATTTTTTTAGTATTAAAAAATTTAACTATGCAGAAACTTAAAAAGTTGAAATTTAAATTCATTAAATTTATTAAATTAAAATATGAAATTAATTACATATATAGACTAAAATAAGTAAAACCATCTTTTCTGGGGAAAGTGTAGTGTGTCACACTCTTTCTAAATATAATGTTGATCCAACTGATCGATACCGTTTGGCAACACTAAATAATTAACGATCGGTTGGATCGACAACATATAATAAGACGAAATAAAAATATATAAATTGTGTTCAGGCAGTGTTGTTCTGGACAACAAGTTATTAAAAGAATTTATAAATAAATAAAAAGAAATAAAATTAAAGTTGAGTGAGTATTTATTTAATAAATTACTGTGGAAACAAAGAATACCACGACATAGTTTTCACTAAATGAAATAATTTGACGAAAACATAATAACCAGTCTAGATCGTTCAATGGGATATCCATCAAAGCTTGGATGAGTTTGTGCTCTTCAGCACAATAAATTTATAAAATTTAACATATTGACTAAATTTGCAAAAAGCAAATGAAAATAAACAATTTGAATATTGTTCTAAATAAAATAACTTTGGGTAACATAAAAACATCCTTTTAAAAATACCTTATTACATTGTAAAATAAAAGACTGTAAAATAATTTTAAAACGGTATAACGAAACCTTTATTGTTTCAGTAATTTAATTGTGGAATATTATTTGTTCCTATCTCAACTTAGAACACACAAAAAACTAATTCCTAAAAATACATATTACTCGTATGTTTTAGAAATGTAAAAAACATAATGATAAAAAATACAATGTGTTTAACCGTCACAAAAAGGAAATAGAAATAAACATTTTTATCACATACTTAAAATAATGGCGAAACATGAAGCTACTCGTACGTAAAATTTGCTATATATTTTTACCACAATGTTTTAATACTTTTCACATCTAATATCTTGTTACGTGTTTCTACTTTTCTACTTATTATATAAATTTTAGCTAATTAATTTAGTTCGTTTCATTTTCGTTTATGGTTACGGGCAAATTGACTAGGACATTCGTCATACCTATTTGGACATTTTAATATGGTTACGACAATCAAAACTAATATCATGTTAGCCTTAGTCAGTTATTGTTAAAAACCAAATATAAAAATAAAGTGTTGTTGGGTAAAAAAGTACAAAAAAAGGAACGAAGAAAACTTATAACTCTCTTTAGTTAAACTTTAAAAAAAACTCGAACATACCATGAATAGCGTTTATTTAACATCGGTAATGAGCAGTGGCGAAGCGTCGGTATAGACACACTAGACAGTGTCTACCCAAACATAATATAAATATAAAACTTTATTTCCATATTGTTCGCATAATGTCGACTTAATACTATTTTGTCAAACGTTCAAAGAAAATCATTAAGTTTTAATACAATAATTAGAACAAAAACAATTCAGCTATGTTCCTGAAACTTTAATACAAACGTTTCCCAGTTTCATGGAAAAACAAACAAAAATGTTTTTCTCAAAGTAGACGTTTCAAATTATGACTACCGTAATAAGCAATAGCAACAACAACAAATTTTCAACTTTTGTTCCTTCTTGGATAGACAGTTTTGTTTATGTCTATTTCTGTTTATATATTTTGTTTCCAAATTTTTTGAGAAACATATTATGGGAAACATTTTTGACAAAAATTGTAATTATCAGTTAGATGTTTCTTGAGCAATTTTTTGTGTGATTCCAGATTCAATTCCCCAACTTCTGAATAACAGGAACAGTTGGAAAATAAATATGAATCTTTGATTTTGGGTTAATTTTTGGAATATTTTTAGAATTTTGAAAAAAGTTTCAATCTTTGATTTTGTTATAATTTTTGCAATATTTTTGGCATTTTGGGAAAAGTTTGAATTTTTAATTTTGTTATAATTATTGCAATATTTTAAGAGTTCTAGGTAAAGTTTGAATTTTTGATTTTTTTATATTTCTTGCATTAATTTTGGAATTTTGAAAATAGTTTCAATTTTTGATTTTTTAATAATTTTTAGAAAATTTTTGGGATGTTGAAAAAGTTTAAATTTTGGATTATATTATAATTTTTGGAATATTTTTAGAATTTTGAAAAAGTATATTTGTACTTTTACAAAGAATTTTATGTTTAATATTCATCGCTCCCCAAAATTTAAAACAATGTTTTTGTTAATCTACGATAAAGGATATATCTTTTGTACAAAATATTTTTATTTCTAAATTTTTAAAATTTTTAATTTTGATTTAGATTGAACAATCTTTTTTAAATATTTTGCTTGCGGCGAATAAAAAATATAGTATATGATGTACGGACGTAAGTCATTTTAAACTTAATCTGGGTGCAAATCTCAGTTGACTGAGTTCGCTTCGACTCGCAAAATCCACATACGTCCAAAAACCTTAGCTTTTTGCCTTTTTATCTTAATGTACTATAATTAGTTTCTACTGGCATATTAATAAAACTTTTGAATATATCTACCCTAGTTTCAGAAGCACGCTTCGCCACTGGTAATGAGTTACTTAAAAATTAAAATTGTTTCAATTCATTTACTTTTTTCATCTACGAGTATAGTTTTTATTTATTATTCTGAATTTAACATTTCAATCATAGCAAAACTTTACAGTATAATATCAATAACGAATATTTATCGTCAGAATATGATATTGAATACAAAATATTTTAATATTTTGTTCCCATAAGAAAAATGTAATAAAAGTGTAATTAAAATGTGATTCGCATAATTTAATAATTTTTCTGTTCAAAACAAATAATTCCTGCTATTAAATAACGCTATTAAAAAAATTTATTATTTGATAGGTTAATGAAAAATTAAATTAAAATTAATATAACAAAATAAATCAATAAAAATGTATTATTGACATATTTTATTATTTCTGTTTAATATAGTACGGATTAATATAATCGATTAAAATGATCAGGATGAAAAGTGGCAGCAATAAGCTCTTTGGTAGACCCTAACGACATTCGACACAAGCTTAATTCAGGATATTATCTTCAGCTTCAGGGCTTATTGTTTTTGTGATCCTGGACCGATTTCAAATAAAATTATAATAGAGACTGATTTGCAAATTTTAAATTATTGTCTAAAAAAAAGAAGAAGGCAGTCTTGAGCACTGCAGAGAGAAGCAAAAACTTAAAACTTTGAAAAAACTGTGTTTTTATCGTCTAAATGCAAAAATATCTTTACTTACTTTACTACACTTCCACACTGTTATTAACTGAGAAAAAAATCAAATTCAATAAAAAAAAAAACCAAAATATGAATCAAGAGAACTATAGTAAAATTATTTATAATATATTATCTTTAATTTCAATAATACTAAGGTTATTCATACTACCAATAGCGTTTTCTTTATTAAAAAGTATAAATCTTAAAAATACAACAAAATCTTTACTTGCTATACCACACTCAAACCGAAAAAAAATCAAATTCAATAAAAAGAAAAAAAAAATTATAAATCAAGAAAATGAGTAATTTCAAAATATTTGTCGGAGTGACGGGAATAATCCATTGTATAATTCTTTAATTTTAATTACCTTTAACCTTGTTACACCTTTTATTATTCACTATTGTTATGTATAAAAAACAATTAAAATACATAATTTTAAAATTTTTTAGTATATATATTTTTTATAATTCACACTACTATAGTTTCGATCTCGTGGAGATCATCAACGGGCGTAGATATGTAACTGTAACAGTTATATAACAGAGTAACAGTAACAGTTACATATCTACGGCCGTTAATGATCTCCACGAGATCGAAACTATAGTAGTGTGAATTATAAAAAAAAAATATATATATATATATATATATATATATATATATATATATATATATATATATATATATATATATATATATATATATATATATATATATATATATATATATATATATATATATATATATATATATATATATATATATATATATATATATATATATATACTAAAAATTTTAAAATTATTGTTTTTTAATTGTTTTTTATATATAACAATAGTGAATAATAAAAGGTGTCGTAATTAAAATTAAAGAATTATACAAGAAAATGAGAATAAGAAATAATAGAATATAAAATGATTACAATTTATCTCACCCTCTTTTGATATTCATTTTATATTTAATATTTATTTAGCGTAACGATGACTCGAATATATAAATTTTTCAAAATAAAAAATCGTACAACGCGAATAAAGAAGCTTTTACTTTAAAAATGGTACAACAATCACCAACAGAAAATAGAAAAAAAAAATGAAAAAAGAAAACAACAACAAGAAGTATAAAAAAACAGAATAGCCACAAAACATTTCTTTTAAAAACTTGTAAAAATCCACTGAATGCATTCTAAATTTTACTTCGTATTGACGTCACACTGTGCTAAAAGACAATAGCAATAACCTTAAAAACTACACTATCGGTACATTTAAATATCGTAAATCGTCCGCCAACTTAAACTGTGTTTAAATCAATCTTTTGTGATGAAGATGTCAATTCATATTAAAAGAGAAGTGCTGCGTAATCAAGTAGTAGTTTTGATTTTCCTTATCTTATTTTACGGAAATAAAATTATGGAAATAATGATAGGAACCCCAATACTTTATTATTTTTAGCACTGGCTGCCAAAAAAAAATTTAATTTTCTTGTTAATATCAAAATGATAATAATTTGAACGAAACGCAAAAAGACAGTAGCAATAACTTTAAAAAACTGCATTATCGATCAATTTATAATTCGTAGAAAGAAATTTTTATGATTTTTATGAACTTATAGTTTTTGGGTATAATAAAACTATATAAATTTTTATATTTTAAAATAACCAATAACTTTTTATTTGCACACTTTGTTAATTAATTATTTAATAAAAAGTAAAACCAATTTATATTCTATATGAGAAACAAAGTAACCACAGAATGATTAAAAAAATATTATTTTAAATTTTTATACAATCCAATAATTTTGTTTAAATATAAAAGTATTGGTGAGGCCAAATTATTAATCCTTAATAGAAAAGGTGAGACACAACATATTAAATATTATTCAATCCACGCACATTTATTTATATGATTAGAAAATTCATTTATGTTTAGAAAAGTTCTTTTTCTGTTTAATTACTTTAATTTGTATTTTTCTTTATTTTAATCTTTATTTTATTTTGGAAACAAAATTGCTTGAATTGCAATATTTGATAATAATTTTAACAAGATTTATTATTTGAAAAGGAATTTGGTATACATTTTATTCTGGCCTGACTGGATTGAATCGAACTGGTATCTGGTTCCTACAAACTCATGAATAAAAAAACAGTAATTTTAATGGTATTTAATAAAATTAAAAAAAATAAAATAAAAATATTTCCACTCCAGGAAATGAACTCTCGACCTATCTCGACAACTCTCGAACCTCAGTCAACTGCGACATCCATATTGCAATTTGAAACGTTACGTTATAAATATATCCCCGTAAAAAATTGCAAAACGCACCTAAAGAAGTTTTCACTTCAATAAAAAGAGGACGTGTGAGCAGAGGCGTAGCTAGGAGGGGGCGGGGGGGGCGGTCCGCCCCGGGTGTCACCCGTTTTGGGGTGACACCCGAACGTAAAAAACTTAAACAAACCATCACAATGTTTTCAACGATAAATCACTTCGAAACCGTTTTGGGGTGACACCCGAACGTAAACAACTTAAACAAACCATCACAATGTTTTCAATGATAAATCACTTCGAAACCGTTTTGGGGTGACACCCGAACGTAAAAAACATAAACAAAACATCACAATGTTTTCAACGATAAATCACTTCGAAACCGTTTTGGGGTGACACCCGAACGTAAAAAACTTAAACAAACCATCACAATGTTTTCAATGATAAATCACTTCAAAACCGTTTTGGGGTGACACCCGAACGTAAAAAACTTAAACAAACCATCACAATGTTTTCGACGATAAATCACTTCGACACCGTTTTGGGGTGACACCCCAACGTAAACAACTTAAACAAACCATCACAATGTTTTCAATGATAAATCACTTCGAAACCGTTTTGGGGTGACACCCGAACGTAAAAAACATAAACAAACCATCACAATGTTTTCAATGATAAATCACTTCGAAACCGTTTTGGGGTGACACCCGAACGTAAAAAACTTAAACAAACCATCACAATGTTTTCAACGATAAATCACTTCGAAACCGTTTTGGGGTGACACCCGAACGTAAACAACTTAAACAAACCATCACAATGTTTTCAACGATAAATCACTTCGAAACCGTTTTGGGGTGACACCCGAACGTAAAAAACTTAAACAAACCATCACATGTTTTCAACGATAAATCACTTCGAAACCGTTTTGGGGTGACACCCGAACGTAAAAAACTTAAACAAACCATCACATGTTTTCAACGATAAATCACTTAGAAACCATTTTAACCAGGTTATCCATATAATTTTAATTTATAAATTGTGATAAGTTATAAATGTGTCCTATAAATGTGTTATTGGTTCAAAAAGAATCTATTCTACTTTTAAAAATTTTTGAGTTATTACGTGAAATAAAATTTTAACAATATTAATCGAATCAACATGTTGAGCATTGAATCCCTTAACCACAATTACTCAATAGCTTTGAATATTCCTATAGATACCACATTGACCGTTTTTTACGATATATTATTTAGTATGCAAGCATGATTATTGAATGACCAGGTCTGGAAACAGACCAAACACATTATGCAAATAATAACTTGCGTCCTGCTTCGTCCGTAAATAATAAATTGCTTCTGTTGTCGTGGATTTGCTGTCACCAATAATAATAATACAAAATCAGCATTTACTACTGGATATCAGAAGCGGTGGAAACTAAATCCCAAAGTGGCCGAGCATGAAACTTCAAATGAACATCTGGAGAGTTTTGAAGTGGAAAACTTTGGAAATGAGGTTAAAAATTCATAAAACGATACGAGACGCAGCCTTGCAATTAATATATAATAAAAAACAGAAGTGGAAACATCTTTTATCAAGATTATTGGATATAACTTTGTTTTTATCTAAACAAAACCCAGCATTTCATGGACATGATGAAGGACAAAGTTCTTCAAATAAAGGCAATTTCTTAGAACTAACCAAACGATTGTCAAAGTATGATGTAGTGTTAAAAGAACACATTTTGAATTTGGAGCATGGTAAATCACCAAAAGTATCATATTTGTCACCAGATATACAAAATGAGTTCATAAATGTTTTAGCGATCCACGTAAAGTTTAAGCTTGTCAACGAAATTAAATCGGTTAAATATTTTGGAATTATGTTTGATAGCACACCTGACATTTCACATATTGATCAAATGTCAGAAGTGATTCGTTATGTGAAAATTGATGGTAGTAAAGTGGAAATCAAGGAAGTATTCCTTGGATTTTTTCCTTTACGTGGAAAAAAGCCGCTGATTTAAGCGATGAAATTCTTACACTGAAAAAAAAGTTGAAGTAAAGATAACCTCATCTCGAAGATGGCAGTTTATTATTCATGCAAAGAAAAGATATTTACAAACAATTTCACCGTGATTGGGACAACTACTCAGTACTCAGTAACATTTTCCTGATAACAAAATGAGGTGTAATTAAAATATAAAGTGCTATCCAATATAACAGTAGTTGAATAAAGTTAATAACTATTTCCATGAAAACATATTTCTTTGGCCTTATATCATGAATTTTTCATTTTAAAATTTAAGTATTTGAGATTAATTGAACTATATTTTATTTTCACATAAATATTTCATGTGATTGTCTCAACTGCATCGGCTTATCATTGTACGGTTCTTGAATCAATCTCGTATTTCGATTCGCCATATCTGCCCGCACGGTGAAGTTGAGACAACTGCATTTCGATTGGAAATAGGACATGTTTTTTTTAGTGTAAAATCTTGAAAATGATGGTATAGATGTTATGAATTGTCGCTCCCAAAGGTTATGATAATGCAGCTGTTATGAATAGTATACATGGAGAAGTGCAAGCTATTATTAAAGCAAAAAATAACAAAGCAATTTTTGTGGGCTGCAAAGATCATTCAATTAATTTATACGGCCAACACTCGTCAGTGGAAGCCATTTTTACATGTTTTTCTGCTTCGACTAGCCGCTGGGAAGTGCTTGCTAAACACAACAAAGCAACTGTTAAAATACTCTTAACAGCGCATTGGAGTGCTCATTATGCTGCAGTATGGCTGCATTGTGGCTGAAATTGAGAAGTTAAGTGATCAACAAGAAAATGTAGACACTAGAGGAGCTGCACAGAACCTTATCAATGCAGCATGTGATTTTTCGTTTCTTTGCTATCTTTTGTTTTGCAATGATATTCTAAGAGAAATAATATCTGTGCTCAGATTGGATTGCAAAGCACGGGCTTGAATATTGATCAATTAGCTACAAAAATAGAGTCAATTCATAACGAAGTCTCATTGTAGAAGAGGCAATAGATCTTGCTGCGAAAAAATCGGAGGACTATGACATTCCAATGGAAAGCCGAATTCGTCATAAAAACGCAAAAAACGAACGGGTGGTGAGTTTGCACCTGATATTGGACTGACACTGAGAGCTCAACTTAAAAAAGACATGTTGGAATGTCTTGACCGATTCAGTGTTGAACTCCGAACTAGACTGCAGTCAGTTCAAGATTTAGCTTCATTGTTCGAGGTTGTGCAGACAAACACTTAGCTTTTGGCGAACAGTAAAGAGTTAAAATTATCGGTATCAAAATTTACTGGTTTTTATGATGCGGTATTGGCAACAGAACTCCTCATAGAGATACAAAGGGTGAGGAGGCATTTAAAAGCGGCCAATGTTACAGTTTCTAACTGGGTGTACCTAGACTTTTTGAAATTCATCGTAGAATGGGTTTTTTAGAATTTCTTCCGAATCTTACGGTTGCACTAAAGTTATTTATGACTATTTGCGTATTAGTGGCTTCGTGTGAGAGGAGTTTCAGCAAATTAAAATTAGTTAAAAATTACTTACGGGCTTATAATAATAATGCTCATTTGTATTAATTAAAAAAAATTATAAATTACGTTTATCGGGTTTTTATTATTATTGACAGTTTTTATTTTTGGGGTGACACCACAATATCCGCCCCGGGTGCCACCCATGCTAGCTACGCCACTGCGTGTGAGCAAGTTGGGAGATTTTTGCTCACAAAGAAAGAAGATATCACGTGTGCAGATGCTTGTTTAGGTCCAACTACGTTTAACAAACTTAACAAACTCTGATTGGGGAACGAATGAATTTGTAGAAGAATTAAGAAGTTGTCGCAGAATTCGTATCGTATCCATAACTGAATTCCACTGAAGTAATTTGTAATTCATCCTTAAAGGAGATTCTTAAAGCCAATAGGACAGAAAACAGAATTGTTGTCCAATCGGTACGGTTGTGACACATAATTGCAAATTTAATCGTACGGTGCCACCTTTCTATCATCTTGTTGCATTTTGGATTGTATGATGTAGTTTTACATCGTTTGAAACGTAATAGATTAGAAAGTTCAGTGAACAAATGAGATTCAAATTTGGTTCCTTGGTAAGCTACAATTGTTAATGGAACACCAAATCTCGAAATCCTTGTATTGTAAACTTGCGAAAGCCACTCTTCTAGCTGTAACACATTATCGCTGATTGTCCAATATTGGTAAAGGATCAATGATAGATGAATTTAAAATAATATTTGTGCTGACCGGGAAATTTTCTTTTGGCTCGTGCTATAGGAATTAGTTTTAATTTTGATGAATATAAAGCAGTTTGGTTGAAACTCTTGAGGACGTTTGGTTGGAAGTTTTTTGTGGGATAGTTGAGTTGAGTAGTAGTGGTATTTGAGTAGTGGAATTGTTGTGAAATATAATATTAAAGTTTACTAATAAATAATAAAAATAACGTTGACCAAGGAATAAGTGGTATTGAATTGTAATTGAGTCATTGACCAAGGAGACTTGCAATTAATGAAAAAATGTTATTACGAAAAACGGAACAATAAGAATGTATAAATATTTAAGACGATAAATAAAGTTTACCATGAGGAAGAAAGGTTTTGGTTTATGTTGATATTTGATAGTGAAACCAAACCCATTCTGTTGCGGTAATTATAACTAGATCCTGTCCGGCGTGGGTGGCGATACTTTTACATCATGTAGTTATGAAACGGGATGAAGATCCACCCTTCATTTTGGAAAACTGTCATAACAAACCCTAGGAAGAAAAGTGGTTGGTGTGTTGACTTTTGTTTGGTGTGTTGTATTTTCTTGTTTGTAAAAGTGTTTTTACTGCAAAGGCTACGGTTCGATATATGGTATCCGCCCCCTGGGGTGGGGGTGGGTTCGATGGAAAGTTTAGGCGGTGGTGTATATATATATATATATATATATATATATATATATATATATATATATATATATATATATATATATATATATATATATATATATATATATATATATATATATATATATATATATATATATAGGTTTCTTAGGCCGGAGGGGTGGGGTTTAGGTTATTTGAAATGAAATATTTTATATAATATTTTATGATATATTATGTTATTTTTCACTCGCTTCTGCAACCCTGCAGACCTTCGATCAATAGCATCCCCACCCCTCCCCCACAACCCCCCTCCCAACTTCCCCCGCACCCATTTCCGTATTTTCATATATTTTTATTTTTGTATAGGTATCTTAGGCCGGAGGAAGGGGTTTAGGTCATTTGAAATGAAATATTTTAAGATATAATATTTTATGATATATTATGTTATTTTTCACTCGCTTCTGCGACCCTGCAGACCTTCGACCAATAGTTTAATATAATACTTATACATCCTTTATTTCAATTCTTATCCCTTTAGCCATTTTACACCATAAATTTTTTTGTTTTATTTTACACCCATTTTAACTTTAACAAATTGGGTGTTCTCACAATAAACTTATTAAAATAATTTTTATTCTCTTCCATTTAATTATATCAGCTTTATTTGTATGTTTTTGCGATAATAATAGTATGTATTATTGTATTGTTTTCTAACCTATAGCCTAATGAACTTTACCTATTGCCTAATGAACATTTTATTCAATTGGTATGATTCCAATTGGTCAAATTGTTTTGATTTCATTAAAATTATTTTCAAATTATAATCACAATTGCTTTGATAAGTTTTCTTCAAAAATCAAATTTTGAGTAATTCTCTTATTTCGTTTAGTTGAACTTGGTTGATTGTATGAGAAGCGCGTTTTTTATCATCAGGGTTTTTTTATTAAGGAATTTGATTTATCAATTAAAACAATAAAGATTTATTGTTTTAATTGAAGAAAATGTTTTTATTTTTTATAATACACAATTCTTTTTTATAATAAAATCTTTGTCAGAGAATAAAGTATTGTAATCGATTCGTGAATAATGAATTTTATTCTCTCGCAAATTAAAATTCTCGCTCGTGCCTCGCTCAAATTTTAAACTTTTGCTTGAGAATAAACTACTTCATTATTCACTCATTGATTAAACTACTATTATTCTCTTCCATTTAATTATATCAGCTTTATTTGTATGTTTTTTCGATAATAATAGTATGTATTATTGTATTGTTTTTTAACCTATAGCCTAATGAACTTAACCTAGTGCCTAATGAAACTTTTATTCAATTGGTATGATTCCAATTGGTCAAATTATTTTGATTTCATTAAAATTATTTTCAAATTATAATCACATTTGCTTTGATAAGTTTTGTTCAAAAATCAAATTTTGAGTAATTCTCTTATTTCGTTTAGTTGAACTTGGTTGATTGTATGAGAAGGGCGTTTTTTATCATCAGGGTTTTTTTATTAAGGAATTTGATTTATCAATTAAAACAATAAAGATTTATTGTTTTAATTGAAGAAAATGTTTTTATTTTTTATAATACACAATTCTTTTTTATAATAAAATCTTTGTCAGAGAATAAAGTATTGTAATCGATTCGTGAATAATGAATTTTATTCTCTCGCAAATTAAAATTCTCGCTCGTGCCTCGCTCGAATTTTAAACTTTTGCTTGAGAATAAACTACTTCATTATTCACTCATTGATTAAACTACTATTAATGGAATTTCCCAAACTAAATATTTTTTTTTGCAATAAAACTTTGATGTTCTTCTATTGTAATTATAAAATTGTAGCTTATCGCCGTTCTGAATTCGGAGTTATCCTCACATAAAAGTATCGAAAAAAAACTTATTGGTTGTAACCATTCCAGAATTAATTTATTTCCGACTAAAAAATGTAGCCACTTTATGTATAATTACAAATGATTTTAACACAAAAGCACCCCGACATATTTCCACTACTTATTAGTGACTTCATATCATCATTACCAAAAAAAAACTTTCACCTCACTCCAACTCAAAATTCTAAAACAAAAAATTAACAAAAAATTTTCAAATATAGAAACAATAAACAATAAAGAAATTTCCAAAAACTAACAACTTACATAAGATAAAAAATTCAAATTGCAGAAATATTTACATAAAATATAATAAACAAAATTCTCGAAATTCTAGAATCATTAAATATACTAACAATTTTCCAAAAAAATTTTAAAATTGAAAATTAACTAAAACTCTAAAATAACAAGAATTATTATAACTAAAAATTATTTTCAACAAAATACAAAAATTAAAAATTTCTAAAAGTTCTAAAAATTCAAAAATTTTACAATAAAATTTTCAAAAAAATTAGGAAAGTTGTGACTGACAGCTCACCAGTCCGAAAAAACTAGATGGTTATAGAAAAAATTAACAAAAGGGCTTTTAATAGGTTGTTTTTGTGGTGACAACTGTCTGACAAGCCAACACATATGGTCTAGGCATATGGCTCAGAGAGCCAAAAGCTAGCATTTTCTATTAAAGTGTTTGCCTACCAGCCCAATGCCAACACCCAAACAACCTGAATGGAGAAAAAAGTTGTTACTCTTGTGTTGCCCTGGATGTAATAACTGTGGCACGAAGTCATTTACTGGCACATCTACCGAAGATGATATCATGTACTGGAAAGCATTAAAACAATACCTGTCCAGCGAATGTATGTCTGTTATCGTCTATGTATATCATATCCCCCAGCAACATCTTAACAGGCTTTGCTCTAAATAAACAAACTTAAAACGAATGCTATGAGAAAAACATCTATTTGAACATCTACTTAAAGTTTTCGCTCTGCCAAGGACCAAGATACTAACAAAATATTCGCAGGGTGGGATGGTATTGGCGGAAACCACCAATAACCAACAAGGTCCATCACCTGCTTGTTCAGTCATTCTTGACCTCCTGAACAAAACAAAAACTTTGCTGTAACTCGGAATTCGCGGGAACGTAAAGCATTAGCCTGAAGCACTAATACTCACTGTTGCGGTAACTATTAACACAAAATTTAACACAATTAACAATTTTAAAAAACACTAATACCGAATAAAAATTAGTATTCTCCAGAACAACCTTGTTTGGATTCAAAAACGTAAACACTGTTGCTCTGGAGGCCCTGTTGGACGCCATCTTGTAGTATGAGGTTTGTCTGTTCGTGGTTGTTTGTGGTTGTCTGTTCGTGGTTGTTTGTCTGTTCGTGGAGGTTTGTTTGTTCGTGAAGAGCCATATTTCTTACGTCTTTTTTAATGGACGACTATACTACGTGTTTTGTAAGAAGTTTGGTGGAAGCTTTAATACCAGGCTGTGAAAGACTATGGAATGCATCAAAAATACTTTGAAGAAAAGCTAGAGGAATGATCTACGCATTGTTGTAGTTGTGTCACAATAAACCAGTTTACTTTTTTTTAAGTAACTGGAATAGCAACAAACTTCAAAGTTGTGGTGCTTTGAAGTAATGTTAACAATTCCTCGTCCTTGGTTTGGGTGTCCGCAAATGCAGCATAATCAATTCCTTGGAATATGTTGAATATCAGTGGTAAATTACTTCGGTCTGAAAGACCTAAGTATTACATTCATGAGCTCAAAGTGAAATTCTTACCCCCACTTTTTTTGACATTTCTCGACGTTTTAGGACCTCCTGATTCTAAAAAAGCAAAAAAAAAAAATGTATGTCTGTCTGTCGGCCGTCCGGCCGCCGTCATTACCTACGCTGCAGGGAAAACTACTGGAGGGATTTCAAAAATTTTTTTTTCTAAAAATAGGTATACTCAAGGGACAGGTCCGAAAGGACGCTGTGTTCGATAACTGTACCGGAAGTGTGTCAAAAAAATCATTATGTGTGTCAAAACAAGGAAATTTGCATATTTTTGGCTTAAAAAACGTTCATTTTAAGTGATTACGAGTAGGAACATTGAATTTGGAGAAATCTTGATGGTCGGGATTGGTATGTGAGATCAAAAACTAGATTATTGCATTCTAAGTTTGTCAAAAAAAAGTTGTCAAGTGTGTCAAAAGAAAGATTTTTATTTATTTTTTTACCTAATTTTTTGGAAAAAATATAAAATTAATTGTTTGTTTGAAATGAAGTTTTATTATTATTATTGAGAATTATGGCATTATAAGTTTGTCAAAAAAGTGTTGTCAAGTGTGTCAAAAGAAAGATTTTTATTTTTTTTTTACCCAATTTTTTGGAAATAAAATTATTTGTTTGAAATGAAATTTTATTATTATTATTGAGAATTATGGCATTATAAGTTTGTCACCAAAATGTTGTCAAGTGTGTCAAAAGATTTTTATTTAGTTTTTTACCCAATTTTTTGGAAAAAAAATAAATTGTTTGAAATGAAATTTTATTATTATTATTGAGAATTATGGCATTATAAGTTTGTCAAAAAATGTTGTCAAGTGTGTCAAAAGAAAGGTTTTTATTTATTTTTTACCCAATTTTTTTAGAAAAAAATAAAATTAATAGTTCGTATGACATGATATTTTATTATTATTATAGAGAATTATGGCATTATAAGTGTGTCAAAAAAAAAAGTCTAGTGTGTCAAAAAATGATTTCATTTGATTTTTTAGCCAATATTTTGGGAAAAAAAATGTAGCTGTTTTTATGACGTAAATGTAATTTAAAATGAAATTGGACATGGAAATTTTTGAATTTGTTGTAGTTTTTGAAATATTTTTGGAATTTCGAAAAAGTTTGTATTTTTGATTTTGTAATAATTTTTGCAATATTTTTAGAATTTCGGAAAAAGTTTTAATTTTTGATTTTGTAAGAATTTTTGAAATATTTTTAGAATTTTGAAAAATTTTTAATTTTTGATATTATTATAATTTTTGGAATTTTGAAAAAAGTTTGAATTTTTGATTTTGTAATAATTTTTGCAATATGTTTAGAATTTTGGAAAAAGTTTCAATTTTTAAGAATTTTTAAAATATTATTGGAATTTAGAAAATATTTAAATATTTGATTTTATTCTAATATTTGGAATATTTTTGGAATTTTGAAAAAGTTTGATTTTATTTAATTTAACAATATTTTTGGAATTTTGATTATAATTTTCCGGCAACGTATTGATGTTTCGTGTTAGTTTTGTAATAAATTTTTAAACAGAAATAAAAAACTTGTACTTCAACAAAGAGTTATGTTTGATGTACATCGCTGCCCAAAACTAAAAACCATGTCCTCATAAAAGTTTTTTGCCTAAAACTATATCAAAATCCTTAACCCAGACCGAAGTCTTGATATCTCAGAGCTGTGAGATTTCACCCCTCCATATTTTCCCAATGAAATCCAGGTTAGAGATGCTTATTCAGGAGGTGCTTATTCAAGTTTTGTGGTCTGTGAATAGTATAAATTCACGACCTTCCAGAAGATACCTGCAATAATTGATGCCAGAATACGCTGCGAGAAGTTCTCGATCATAAGCGCTATATTTAATTTGGGCACCGTAAACACGTACCGAGAAGAAACTGAGCGGTTTCCAGGTTTCTTCAACTAATTGTTGCACTCCTCCTCTCACTGTTGAGGATGCATCGACCATAATTACTAGTCGAGCTGAAGATGACGGATGAGCAAGAAGGCTGGCATTGCACAACTTATCTTTGCAATTTTCAAAAGCATTAGTGGACTTATAAAGCTTCACAAAGTTGAAAAGTCAGTTAGACCTGTGGCTTCCTACTATTCTGCTCCTAACTATAATGTTTGTAAGTTCGTTAATCGTAAGTTTAAAGAATTAACTAATTTTAGTGCACTTCATGCTATTAAGAATTCAGCGGACTTAATCCATAAATTACAAATTTTAAATTCGGATACAAATTCATTCAAATTAGTGTCATTTGATGTAGCCAATATGTTCCCTAATATTCCAACTGATGAATGTCAATTATTTGTTGCAGATATCTTAGATGGGGCTGGAATTCCACCAGTTGTAAAGTGGGAAATGTTAGATTTGTTCAAAGTATGTCTGTCGCAAAATAATTTTACAATTGACACTGTTTGTTACATGCAGCCTACCGGCCTCCCTATGGGATCTCCTCTTTCTCCTTTGTTAGCCGAGGTATTCATGGACCAAATTAAAAAACGCATACTTGAATCTGACCTTTCGAAGCGCCATATTGTGTATCGTGTTCAGGTATGTAGATGATGTTTTGGTGGGTTTTAGGGAAACAGACAGACAATTGGATAATTATTTGAGTTTTTTGAATCGTGTCCATGTTAATTTAAAATTCACTATGGAGACGGAGAATGAACGTTCGATCAACTATTTAGATTTGACGGTTATGCAGGGAATAAATGGTTTCGAATTTGATATTTTCAGAAAGGAAACCTATTCAGACTCTGCCATATCCGAAAATTCGTATAGCCCCCTTGATCACAAGCTTTCGGCCTTCCGGTCAATGATACATCGTGCTTATATGGTACCGTTATCCCCTAGTCTACGCAATGTTGAATTAAGTTTGATCAAACAAATTGCATTTAATAATGGTTATGAACATAGTGTTATTAACCGCTTAATTAGAATAAAAAATAACCAAATAATTAATAGTCAAATATATTCCCAAAATGTAGTCGATAATGACAAGCGATTATATGTATCTATACCATTTTCCCACGTCCTATCGAATAAAGTAGGTAATCATTTTAAAAGACATGGTTTATGGGCGGGTGGCTCACTCGTCAAGTGCTGGATTGGGAAGGCTCCTATATAATGTTAAAAACAGGACGGATCCTATTCTTAAGGCTGGTGTCTACCGTATGGAATGTGAAGAGTGTGGGGCGGTATACGTCGGCCAGACGGGTAGGACTATCGCTCAGAGATGAAAAGAGCATATGAGACTTTCTACTTCTTCTCAATCCAATTTCACAAGGCACATGATAGATTCTGGACATAGAAATCAGACCAACTACAAACCAAAAGTTTTACATGTTCAAAGTAAAGGCCTTCGGTTAAACATTTTAGAGTCGTTGGAAGTAAATAGGGTTCGTTTTGAAAACACCAATGTCATATTTTTGAATGATCAATTGCACCTTAACCGTTCTCCCCTCTTAAATTTTTTAAACAATAGACAATAATTTTTAAAAATAAAAATAAAAATAATTTCTTAAATAATTATATTTGTTAATTTATTGTTAGAATAGTTAGAACAATTTTAAACTAATTTGTGATGGTTATATGTTTTACCAAGTATTGACGTGATATTCATTAGTTTTAATACCTATATAATATTGAATAATTAATTTTAATTTCATTTTCTACCTATACATATTAATAGATTTTAGTGTTTTGCACATGTCCATTGAATATCTACTTAGATAGAATTTACTGTTTATGTTTTAAGGGTTCCGTTTTTTATACGGAACACTATTGGTGAGAGTAAAACGAGTTTTTCACATTATATCGATTATCTCGTAAACTATAAATGCTATGGACTTGAAATTTGAGGCGCGTATAAAACTAATCTGCTCACATAAAATGACGGATATAAATAAAACTAAAGTGGTTTTCGTTTGTTTTACAGGGGTACGATGTGAGACCTTTGAGAAAATACATTTTTTTATAAATTTAAGTAGGGTATCAT